>JAINUW010000329.1:0-323947 GCA_020205615.1 Panax quinquefolius
GCTCCCAACCTTCATCAGTCAAGAGAGGAATCCAATGGGTGGATAATATATACTCGACCCCAGTCGAAAAGCCACCTCAAAGCCTACTATCAAGTGGTCCTCGGAGTAGAGAACCCATGTGATGACATCGGCTATCAACAACTCTAACTACAAACGAGAATGGGTAAACCCCTCTGCTACAGGAACCTCTACAAGAGTGGACTGATGCCATCATCATCCCCGTGGATAGGTCTCCAGACCTAATGTAGTAACGAGATAAAGACAGGGAAGCCTCTTATAGGCCCAAAACTTAAAATTCCAAGATCAAATATCCTCACTTATGAAAACTGATTACCCGAGAGAGGGAAAATGAAAGATAAAGAAAATACTCACAAACAAAAATGGGTAAAAGCCTAGCTAAGCCTCCATCACGCCCTCTGAGTGTAAGCGCATCCCTCTAAGGAAATAGGCAATGATGTATGAGCCGCAGTCAAAATATCTGATACGGTCCACATCACGAGTAGCGCTAACTAAAGTGAAAGAAACTGTTGAGGAGTTTTCCATTAGGAAATAACCCCTGATGATGATCTGGAATAATCGCCAAAAAATGCAATCTCTAACCCTAGGGTCATCAGGTGAAGGCTTCGTCAAAGCCCCACTCATGGAATGCACACTCAAGGGCTTAGAGCGAACGGTCCGACCCTTGAGGGCCATGGCAGAACTCCTAAAAGGGATCAAACGGTAGTCGAGGAAATATCAACCACCAAAGGCACTGGCGCCCCTGTAAACTCCAACCCAATGTTGAACCACTAGTCCATTGGTGTCATCATCACGTCGCAATCCATCATATGAAGAGACTGAGTCTGGTGGAACCATCGCTTATAAAAAGCCCTCAAATAACCCAGGTGCAACGATAGGGAGGAATAAAAAAGAAAGCCTGAAAGCCCCACGAATGGACGATCTCCCGATACTCTGGATGGAGGGTCTGGTACAAAGAGTAAATACTAAACTAGTTCCCCTAGGATGAGGAAAGCCAGGAACCTACATCAAATCGCAAATCAAGATCATAACACATACCCCAAAATTGGGAAAAGAAAGATAGAAACAACTATTACCCCATTTGCATTAAAGATAGATCGAGGGATAACGACTCAAATCATCTAGAAGATCTGGAATCGTTGGAAGCTCCCAGCGCGGAATGAAAAAAGAAGGAGCAGGATCCACAATAGGAACATCATCCTCCTCATCTACAGCCTCTGGCCTCTCAACCCTGATAGGGCGAATCACTGACCCAGTCAACCGGCGAGGTTGCCAGGCTAGACGAGGCTAAGGAACATCAGAAGCTCTCCTCCTCACACACCTGAGGCCCTATGAGAGATACTCGGCTGCTCTAGATCTATAATCTGAACAAAGACTCAAAATCACCACAGAAAGGGTGAGGTAAGTTCTAAACTTAAAGCTTATTAAATTTAAATCATTGCTTCATGCATAATCTAAGTCCTAATACATGCATTGTGTTAACATACATCCATGATAGAGTTAAAATTACATGTTCATTAAATGCTCAGACTCGTGATTTTTTTTTGCCAGAGTCTCCTTTGTAAAATGGACTGTCCACATGCACATAGCCATGACTAGGTGCCCATTTAGTAGCACACCAACCCAAAGTCATGAACATCTTATATACATGAAAAAACATCAAAATTAAACCAAAAATGGCAGCCAAATTACCATGTGTGCTTTATTTGAAAACCTGTGCTCATTTATTCTCAAATAGGATGAATAAACTAGCAAAAAAGGGTGCCAAATCACTGTCTCTAAAATCAATTTTTTTCATATCAATACGTTCAACATGGTAAAATATGAGCACTTACTAAGTTGAATAATTTTTATTAAGTCATATAAGCATGCATATTCACTATATTATGTTTAGAAGCATTCTATATGAAATATAACATTCTAATGGTCAAAACTTGAAAAGAAAACATGTAAATGTTATCGGCGTAATGCAGAATGTCCGTACGATGAGGGATTTTGTAAAAAGCAACCAAAACTTAGTAGACCTGAAGAGGAAATTGCGGATTTTCTATATAGTTCAACTTGAAAATGACTTATAAAAGAGAAGGGAGGGAGTAGATATACTCGATGGGAGCCGCGGGTCTACATGCGGCCACCTAGAGTGGTCCCCACACCCTCCAGTTTGATCAAATTTAAGTTGCAACGGAGTTCCCGGAAGCTAAAAAGTCAAATCAGGGAAAAAAGTGCTATGTGATTGAGCGAAAAGGGCCTGAAACCCTGAATTCAGATACCAACCTTCTGATCTACATGTAAGTTATTGGTATTAACCCAGATGTGGGGTTTAGAAAGCCAATGATAGAGTTTATTGAATATATCCCTTATCAAAACATCGAGAAGGTCTGATGTCATGAACCGTGGGTATTGAATGCATCTAAATGTACATATTTGTTCAGGGGTATAATTCGACAAAATGATATCCCCAGCGGAGATATCAGGCATGTCTGATAGTGTAAACCGTTGGCGACAACTCCAACGTAGCATCAAGAATGATCCGGTGATGTAAGCAGTTGAAAACTACTTCAACGAAGATCAAAGAGTCTGATATTGCCAACTATTGGCGATAACTCCAACGTATTATCGGGAATGGTCCAGGTATATAAATTATTGAAAACTACTTCAACGAAGGTCAAAATGATTAATAGTGTAAACCATTGGTGAGAACTCTAGCGTAGCATAGGGAATGGTTCGATGATGTAAGCCATTGAAAACTACTTTAACAAAGGTTAAAATGATTGACAGTGTAAATCGTTGGTGACAACTCCAACGTAGCATCGAGAATGATCTAGTGAGTAAGCCATTGACAACTACTTCAACGAAGGTCAGAATGATTGACAGTGCAAACCATTAGCGATAACTTTAGAGTAGCATCATAAAAGATCTGGTGATGTAAGTCGTTGAAAACAACTTTAACAAAGGTCAGAATGATTGATAATGCAAAGCATTGGCGATAACTCTAGCGTAGCATTGGGAAAGATACGGTGATGTAAGCCATTGAAAACTATTTCAATGAAGGTCAGATTATCTGATATTACAAACCGTTGGCAACAACTCTAGCGTAGCATCAGGAAAGATCTAATGATGGAAATCATGGAAAACTATCTTCCTCAAGGAGGACCTATGATGGAATCTGTTTTATAAATCCCCAACTGAGGCATCACGAAGGTTTTGTGATTTTTAGACTGTTATAAACTATTGTTCAAGTAGGCACCGAGGAAATTTAGTGATGGTCAACCTTCATAAAACTACCGTTCAAGTAAGTATTGTGAGGATGTCATGAAAGCAAGCAATAAATATTCTATCTCCAGTAGAGCTATCAACATGAACCTGATAGAAAGTTTGGGCGGTGGTGACAATCCCAGCCTACCGGCAAGAGGAATCCAATGATGGCAACCAAGGTAAGCTATCATCAGGATAAACATCAATAATCCCCAGAGAGTCACTCGCAAAAGAGAGGAACATCTTCGGTGGAAATAAAGTCAGAAAGCACATCTAAAGACAAATAATGTTGGTGACAACCTCAACGTCAAAATCCAATGGTCTTAGCCATAGGAAAACCTCCACGACAGGGATCTTGAAAACACCTCTACAACTTATCATAGAATCAGCCTCAATAGCACTGATGGAACTTTCAAACCGTTATCGACAACCCCAGCGTAGCATTGGGAAATGTTTGATGATGAAAGCTTTGTGAACTATCGTTCAAATAGACATCAAGGTAGTTCAGTGGAGACCATCATTGACAACTTTATCCCCATCATATTTCAAGTGTCTAGTAATCTTTATCCTGTTGATGTCATTACATTGCATAAACATGATAAAGAGGGGCATATATAGAAACGCAAAATTTTGTATTTTTGTTACTAAATATTTTGGAGAGGACAGAATCGTCTTTCAGACTTCCGACGATAACCCTAGGAGATCAAATCCTAGCCCTGGTGATAACCTCGAGAGATCAAATCTAAGCCCCAGTGACAATCCCGGGAGATCAAATCCAAGCCTCGACGATAACCTTGGGAGATCAAATCCAAGCCCCGGTGACAACCCCGAGAGATCAAATCCAAGCCCCGGAGACAACTTTGGGAGATTAAATTAAACTCCGGTGATAACCCATCGAAATCAAACCAACCTCAGAGATAACCTTAAGGGTTGACAAAAGTCAACATCAAACCAACCTCAGAGATTAGCCTCAGGACTGACAAAAGTCAACATCAAATAAACCTCAGGGACAACCCTGAGGACTGTCAAATGTAACCGATAGTCCAATCTCAGAGATAACCCTAAGAAAAGATGGCTACAACTGCATCAAACTTGGAACCAACCCAAGAGGGGTAAAATAGTAATTTTGCCAACTCATCATCAATTCAACCCAAATCACTACAAAAGAAGTTATGTAGAACCATAACATCAATCCTGAGTGAAAACAACACAAGACAGCTCAATGGATGGACTGCAAAGACACAAAGATCTGGTTATGGACCCATCTTCTCGGATTCAGAAAATGTCAAATCACATGTCATTGTGTAGCTCTCATCAAGGGCTTTCCAGAAAGGTATAGCATGCCTCTATCAGACACCCAAATTAAAATTTGTGAAGTTTTGAGCGGACAACGTGTTGCCCAAGTACACGTACTTTAAGACAACGAGACCCATGGGGCCCGAGCGCACCCAAAAAGCCACGGGTAGACCCGCGAATATTTTGATCTATAAATAAGACCCCCTATCAGCTAAAAAGAAAAGAAAAAAAAGAGGAAATAATAGAGAAAACTTTGTTAATTTCAACTCTTAACTCCTCCTATATTGTTCCAAACTTCAATAAACTTCTTTTTAAACACTTGTATACATATATACTACAACATATCAAGTTTTAACCCGTGAAAACTTAGTTTTCAAGCTCCAAAAGCATTCTGAAGCCTTCTTTATAGCACATTGTAAGATTTTTTTTTTTAGATTTGAAGCTTTCTCTTGCATATATATATATATGTTTGGCCCAGATTGCTAATTTATGGCCTTTTACTGTGTTTTAATATCTGTTTTAACTGTTCATTCAATGTATATCCATAATATTTAAATCTATGGACTAGATTTATCTAAATCTGGTCATATCTAACTTTTAACCGGTTCAAAAGCTGTAAAACTAGAATCTTTGAGCTAGAATGACTAAGATTTATTTAAATTTAGTTTTCTTTCTAGTTTTTTTATAAATATTAAGCACCCACTTGACCCTAGATCTGTATCTAGAGGGAACGAGAAGCTAGGCTATGTGCAAGCAGGGATTTAACTGATGAATCCTTTGCTTTGTGTCGTTTAGATTAAATATCTATTTTATTTCAATATCCTAGTTATTCAGGCTATTCATATGATATTATGTGAGCCTAGGAGCCATGAGATCTAGGATCCAGCTGACGGATCTAGATCTAGTTCCTATGATGGACCCTTTTCAGTTGTACAGTTAGCTTGTAAATCATATTTATGGTGTTTGGACATCCTTAGATGGCTTTCATGCCCATAAGAAGGCTGACTTTTATATGTATATTATTTTGTCAAAGATGCTTTGCATCTTGAGAATAAAATCAAATCAAGATGAATATGGAATAAAATGGAAGTATCAAAGGCCTCAATTACTATGTGAGCATAAGGGTTTGAAAACCTGTTTTCAAAACATCATTTATGTATATATTACTTAAAATTAAACTTTTATACAAATCAAACCATTTGAATATAAGTTCAAACGAGGCATAACACTACTTCCAAATAATGTACTTAGGCCCAATTAACTGCATACACACACACACACACACACACACACACACACTTCAAATAAATTAAGGAATTAAAAAGACACGGTAACCGTGTTTTCACTGAAGTCAGGAGGTTCCTAACACCTTCCCCTCGCTTAATCAAGCCCCCCGAACTCTATAAATCTCGATATCTAAGGCATGTTAAACAGAGTCCAATAATTGGGCCTTTGTGTAAACCTTTCCAAATTCGGTTAAGTTGGTACAACCATTTCACTACTACCAACTGGCGACTTTGAATTTTCAAATCGTCGACATTTTATGTCGGACTCTTTTCAAACTTACCCTTTCAAATAAAGATTCAACACATAGAAAACATAAAGGGTAAGAAAGACTAAAAAGAGGAATTCCAAAGAAGGAAATTTTTTTCGACATCGACAGTCATCTTTGAGATTGACGATTTCTAGGGTTTTGTTGGTTTTTTCATTGAACTAAGTTCCAGGTATCTGTATTTCCACCTTTTTATTAGTATCCTGATTGCCTCTTTGTGCAGAGGACTCTAGTTTAGTGGGTGTCTATTGACCTTGAGTATTTTTACTCTATTCTTTTAGTAGGATAACAAACTCTACTATCTGATTTCTAAGTCCCTTAAACTCTTCTCGAGATACAAGAGTAGATTCAGATGGGGCACTTGTAGCCATGTCTGAAGATAGGCTTTGTGCCTTTTTAGACTTTAATCTAGTAGTAGGACAAATCTTGCCATCAAAAAAGGGTATATAGTTTAGTCTTGATACACACTAATAGTATGCATGTTGTGCAAGGTGTCAGTTTTTAGGGATATTTTTAATGTTTACTTGCAAAACAAAGGTTTGTTGTTTTGATGAAAGGATAGTATGACAGGGTTTGATATTTGACATGGAGTTTACATTTGACAGGAATTGACATTTAATATTTGACATGGAATTAAAATTTGACATGAATTGAAAGGAAAGGCATGAAGAGACTTCCCTTTGGGTTTGGTTTGTCAAAGGCTGACCTATCTTAGATTTACTCTCACAGGCTTTTCGGCATGAAGGTTCCTAGATCATCGCAATCTACTAGATGGGAATTTAATCTGATCTTTCAATTGGAGCGGATCTGAGTGGCACCTTTCCTGAGCCTCGCGAGATTATGCTCATCTTGAGTCCAATAATCAGCCAGCTACGGGTTTGCCTCCTGGTGGAGGAATCACACAACATACATTCATCATGTCTCATAGTATGTAATATGATGACATTGTGCGAAGCACTAATATAAAGTGTTGTGAATAAAGCATTTATTCACATCCATTCAATGTAAAGACATCATTCACACACATGCAGATAAAAGGGAATTGAAAAGACTGAAATGTGGCTTAAGCCCTCTACTGTCCCCAGCGGAGTCGCCACCTGTCGATGCCATATTTTTCCCTTTCTTATGTTTGTTCACACCCTTTATGTGATCTATGTTGATTTGTCTTTCAATGGTTTATTTTTAGAAAAGATCGACATAAATGTCTATGATTTAAAAAGTTTGATTTTGATGATTAGGCTAAATTAGACAGAGCCACCAATTAATATGAATTTAAATGGATGTATTAACTCATTCGAGTTTTGAAAGGTTTTTGCAATATAGCCCAATATGTGACTCCATTTAATTGGTTTGGAACTCAAGATTCATAGAGTTCAAGAGATTGCTTAAGCGAGGGGAAGGTGTTAGGCACCTTCCGACTTCCGTGAAACACGATTACTACTGCCTTTTCATTTCCTATGCATTGTGTATGTGTGTGTGTGGAAAGTTTTTTGTTTTGCAAAGATGTTTTGTGCTTTATTTTGAAAGTAGTGTTGTGCCTCTTTGAACCTATGTACAAAGGGTTTGATTTACATAAAATTCAGTTTTAAACAAGATATGAAAATGATGTTTTGAAATACACTACAAGGAAATAGGTCATTAGCAACGACATCATTAACGACGGCAATATCCCCGTCGAAAATGACATCATTATCGACGGCCTAACTGTCGCCAATGAGTCCCGTCGAGAATGACCTTTCCCGGGCATAAATTTGGTGGGATTTATTTTATGGGGCAGGTAAAGTCATAGGTGATAGCTTAAAATGATATGGGCAATGACAATGTCGTCGTAATTGAATCAATATCGATAGGGTAACTATCGATGGTATTTTCGTCGAGAATGAGTCTTTTTTTAAAGCCCTAAGCTCGACGAGAACAACTACTTTTGTGACGCCCCCAAATCCAGACCACACTTATCTCAAATTTGGTTGTCACGTGCTAACTCTAATAACAAATCAAAATCTCACACAACAGAATAGTAGAATAAATTACATTGTTATAACATAATTATTCTTGTCCCAAAGTCTCGCAATCGTTACTACTACAATACAACTTAAATTAAACATAACTTAATATAAATAAGTTCTTCTACAACAAAATAATAGTACATTCCTAGTACTATGAACTAACTACTCCAAAGCTTCTCTTTACCCTTGTCCTTGCCAGAGGTTTCACCACATTTTGCCTTAATTGGAAGTTTTATGGAAAGCAAGGATGAGAAACAATTTTGCACAACAAGTAATATAGAAATAAGGGTGTTCAATGTAGTTTTAACTTCTTAAGGATATAACAATAATGATAGTTCAAGATAGCAAGAAGTATCGGTGATTATCAATAATAGTCACTATGGACAGAAAATATCAATAATATTCAACTATTAATCAATTCAAAATTTTAAAGTAATGAAGTACTGAGTTGTCACTAAGGACTATGAACTTCTCCTAGAATTAACAGTATTAAACTGATAATTCTACAAAAAGAGTACAACATGTGATCAGCCTAAAGTACCCTATGTCATGCATAACATTTAATCTTTCTCATCTGCGCACGTCAGTTTCCTGACAAATATATAATTCCCCTACCAAGAGGGTTGTTCATCTCAGTTATAAGAGTCTGCACCAAGTTAATTTGGTTTGGATAGCTTTTGATCAAATATCAATAGTCTAGCCGAAGCAATAACTTAGATAATTTTTTTTCACAGTATATATATGAACAATTATCGTTCGAAATCAAGGTTTGTAAACAATTTCATTTCTAGACTACGAAGTATTATTTTACTTGTACGATCAATAATATCACAAGTTCAAGTAATTCTCAATAAAGAGTAGGGTTCGAGTACTTGCCTCAAGCGTAATTTACCAAAGTATAGCTTATCAACACTTTTCGAATCCTAACATAATATAGTTATGCGTATAGGATATTCATTAGTTATATATGCTCATACATAATATGTAAGTTTAAACGTATACATAAACGTCTAACTTAGTTGTATACTCTTTACATATACCTTACGTACTTATATCACAACAATAGTTTATAAGACATCACAACATCAAACAATATAGTTTCAAATCACTGCTTTATAGTTCGCAAACATCTTTTGGACTTATCACTTTAAAAGTTCATAATCTTTTACTAGACATTCGATTCTATCATTTAGCATACTTCTTACCACATTGGATAGTATACTAGTCATATAATACAAGTTAAAGTAATCATATAGGCATCCCTCAAACTTCAGACCACAAATGAATACAAAATCGATTGCATAGGATTTACAGCAACATTGCATACAGCTGAAGCTTAGGACTGCCAGAGCTGCTGACGTCCTCTAGCTTCGACCAGAGTTGAGCTTCTGCTCTCCTAATTTTAGTCCAACTCCAACATACCAAGACACTTACACTTAACATGCATACACATTAGAGGTCTTTACATACTTGTATGACCACTTCAAGATCAACCTTATATGTTAGGGACTTTAGTTTAGGATTTTCACGAAATCAAGGCCAAATAGGGTCATGTAATCACCATGCGTACTAATTAGCTTTATGTTCACTTAATTTGTACTACACATGCTCGATAAGTGTTCATATCATTTTTTCATAGCTAGCATCGTTTAGTACCTTAAAACATGCTTTAAACTTATGCTTGATTTACTACCATTATATTTAACATATAAGAATCATGTTTAGAGACATAATGAACATATACATGTCATCTTATGTCCTCAGAACTTAACTACTCATACTAATGCAATTTGGTTTGAAAAACATCCAAGTTTGCCTTTGAAATCATTTTAAACTTGAACAATGTAATTTTAACACATACAAGACAACTTTAAAGCTCTTTTCATGTGTAGTTAAGTCATGTTAACATCTTCACAAGATCAGAACACACATCATATAGTATTCATGCATATTTGCTTTGATATGTCAAGCTTTTCTTTGAAAAAGTACTCCAACACAAAGCCTAACAAGTTGGTCATGAACAAAGGAACTATAAATACTATATCATGCTCAATTATGTTTGAAATCAGTCATGTGTATATATCATCAAGCTCAGAATTTGCAGAACATAAGTTCCATCAAAGTTTGTTTTCAAAACTTTAAGTTTTTGTTATAAATCTCTCACTAAATCATGTTTGATCACTTCATAACTCATAAAGAGGCTTTGTACTACATGTTATACTTATTTTCAGGCATGTTCCAGTCATATCAGTATGTTAGAATTAACCAGATTGAAAACAAAATTCAAATTCATATATTGGGTCGGTAGCAGACAACAAGACCTTAATATAAATCAAGCAATTGCGCGCCATTCTGGACCGCAGACCGTAAAGGTACTCTATTTTGCAGAGTCTCAACTCAACATAGATTTTCTCAGTTTAACATATTCAAGTTCATTATTAGATGTTCCTTACATGTATACACACTTCCTAAATGTTTGATAGTATGACAATTCATGCTAATTGACAGAGAATTTCAAGAGCTTTCAAGACCCAATTCAAGAATACAAAAATAGAACTTATAGCTTTTGAAGCTTAGTATGCTTAGTTTCTACCTTATGTAATTGCCAAACTCCACCTTAAACAACTAGCAACTCAAACTCAAATTCTAAGAATTTCAACAGACAAAATACAGCAACGTGAATTCAGTAACATAGCTGCCTTTTTATAGAGTAAAGGTGGACTGGCTAATGAGTTTACACGAAAGTTTGAAACCAGAATGTAGAAGAAAAACACACTGGTTATCAATGAATTGTTCAACCACCAATCCCAGCCATCTCCATAGTCATTTGCTTAGCAATGATCACCTATTCATATCCTTTAATCACAGCTTGGAAGTTACGTAAATTGGGTGTAGATTACTATTTGGCCACTGTTGGATCAACTGATGATTTTATATCTCAGTAACTTGTTTATAATGCTTAGTTTGGTTCTTTGAACTTCCAAAAATGTAATTTTTAATGTACAATTGTTACTATATTAGGAAAATTAGGGATTATTTATGTACTCACATCATATAATTTATGTACATTGGGTACGCATAATAAAATAACGCAATTTGGTATTATTGTCTGGGTATCTCCCATAGATATTTTTACTACTCACATAACCACATTATAACATTATTTAATATTAAATGTCCATTTTAAACATTTAATTCCTTTCCATCTTTCTGGAATACACAGATATTTAATTATTTCTGTATTAAAGGTTACATATGATTTCATTGTACTACTTGGTACTTCATGTCATTAATATGTATTCTTATCATATGTTTTTAATAATGTCACACCTTACAATAATGTTCTATTTCATTTCTACAGTAATAACCAACCTTTCTCAGACTGGCCACTGGCGTAGTTACGCCAGTTTGTACTGCTAGGAGGGCGCAGCTGCGTCGGTCTCTGGATGTGACGACCCAGAAATTCGGATCGTCCAGAATTTAAGTTTAAAGAATTAGTTATTAATAAAATAAATTTTTATTAATAATATTATGTGATATGTGTTTATTAATCATTCTAGAACCTAGGATGATTATAAGTCGGGAGGATTCTGGCTACGAGCTAGACTAAACGAGTAATAATTTTCAAGTCAAAAATGAAAATTTTCTGGGAACAAAAATATTTTTGGGGAAAAAGACAAAATGGGCACTATTCACCTGACGAAACCTAAGGGTTAGGGTTTGAATAACCTAAGCCTTTTCGAGAGTTCGGTATGTCGAAATGACATTCCATTGAAAGATTTGACGATAATATGTAGTGAAAAGTTAAGTAAGCCGATAAAAGTTTTTCTCGAAAATCGTGCAGAAATCGGACGAAATAAAAATGACGAAAAGTACTATTATATACTTTTCACTCGTTTGACTACGTTTGTGGAAAACGTGAAGGAAAACGCTTGACACCAAAAAGTGTTTTTCCGTTTTTTAGAAATCCAAAGAATACGTAAAAGTTAATCGGTAAAGGAAAGACGAAATATCCAAAAATATTTGGATTCTGAGAATCACAGTTTTTAAAACTGTCGGACGAAACCAGAAATACGGAACCACGAAACTTGCAAGCTAAGTTTCGTGAATAGTAAGGAGGTTAACTTAAGGGTTAAGTAAATTTAATGAGTAAGTAAACTTAAGTGCGAAGTAAACTTAAGGGCTAAGTTAACTTAATGCTTAAGTAATTTATAGTAAGGAGGTTGGGGGGTGGCGAAATGACTATTTTTCCCTAGCTTTGGATTTTCTATAAATAGGAAGCTAACTTTCATTTAAATGGGATTTTTGAAAATCCTATAACATGAGAGAGAGAGATAGAGAGAAAGCTTGAGAGCTTGGAGAAGATGGAGAAGGAAGAGAGTGAGCATGAATGATCGGATCAAAGGTGATCGTGAAATAGAAAAACTTGTGAATCGCTGACTTTGTCTAGCGGAAGAAAAATAAAGAAGAGAGGTAACCTAAAACCTAGTCAAATTTAATTTCTCTTTAAGCCCTATATGTTAATAACATAACTTAATAAGAATAAGAAGTAAATGATGTTAGGAATGATTTCATATGGTTGAAATCATAAGAAAATGAAGAAATAAGAATTAAAAGTTTAGTTTATAAATTTCTTAAGGAATATAAGATTCGTAATGAATTAGAATGATCTGAGTGAATTATATAAATAAGTAGGTTAAATAAGTAAGGAATGATGTTCTATAACATCAAATTCCAATAAAAAGTGAAATCGTAATCCAAAATATCGATTAAAATGAAGAACAAACGAAAAATGCGAAAAACACGAAGAACATTGTTGATGGACAAATGTAAAACCATCGTAGGATAATTGTTGTTGATGGACAAGTTTAAAACCATCATGTATAAGTTAGATGCTTATTTCTTTGTTAAGAACGGTAGAAACGTTCATGAAGAACGGAGTAAAACTGAGCTATAACGAAGTTATGGCAAAAATTTCGTGAAAGACGAACGAGAATTAGAAAGTTTGTAAATGAACTCGAACATATAGGGTTTCATAAGAATGTGAGAGAACTTAGGAAACGTGAGTCGTGGACTCAAGAACGAATGAATTTCAAGTTCAGATTACCGAATTATGGACGAACAAACGAAGAGCGTTAAAAATGTAAAACAAACGAAGGGTGAAGATTAAGCTAATTGAATGGCACGTTAAAGGATTCAAAATGAACTTATGTCTAAAGGGGATTGAAGTATGTGAGATAAGGAAGAGAATGACTTTGGAACGTCCTCGTTCCGAGTTATAACGAATATGTTATGGAAGCGTGAAGTAAGCGTCTCAAATTAGATTTAAGACTTAGAAAATTTTTCAGGGATGAAGGCTTGGCGCCGAAGCGTGAGCTATGCCATGGGAGGCGGCGACGTAGCGCCAGACTCAGCAGTTAGACACTGCAGAGTGGCACTGCAGCGTGAGTGATAAAGAGGGACCCGGCGCCCCAGCGCCGCGGCGCCGGTGCAGGGTAAAAGCCAGTGATGAGCTTTTAAGTGCTCAATTACTGGGGGATGTGCAAGAAAGAAATATGAACATGTAGTTCACCTAAAATAACTCTTAAACAAGTGAATTAGACCTTTAGTACAGGTTGAATGATCAAAAGAGATTAAAAGATCAAGAAGAGAATAAACATAAACATAACGCAGTTGCAAGTAGTCTTAGAATACAACGAACATTATGGCTTCGACATTAAGAAAGAATAATGATCATTGGGGTTTGGGTAATGGATAATGAAAGTATTAAGTAAGATAAAAAAATGGTAACAAGAAAACCATAACGAATGATAATAAGATTAATGAAAGCCGATCGTGATTCGGATAGAAAATGATAGAATGAATTGTAAGTATGGAACATTTTAACCAATGTGAAAGTTGAGTGTACGCGAATATTAAGCGGATAGAACCTACACCCCGTGTATGGTTTGACCGTAAGATAATGAAGATCAATGATTAAACCATGAATGGTGAAAGACTGAATTAAAGACAATGACGTTTAACGTAACGAAGCTAAGTAATAATTAACTTGAATGATCACTCTGAGTATACAAAAGACTGTATGACTTAGACGATAAAGAGTGAATCCTGAGGTGTGGCATTTAGTTGCCAGGAAGCCATAAGGAATGAGAAATTGACTTAGCGAATGCTATAGTTAATGGTTAAGATAAATTATGATAAGTTTAGGTTGTGGTACAATCGTAACCTTTGATGGTTGACATAAGGGAGCTGGGCTAAACAATTCCTTCAGAGAGCGAAGGTATATACAAAACTTGCAACTAATCTAACTCACTGTGATGACAGTGTAGATGAGACGAAAACTTGTTTATTGGTTGTTTGTGGGAAACCACTCAGAGTACCATATGGACTACTAGCAGAGAAGCAATGTGTGCTGAGTCCTAGAGAAGTTATAAGAAGAAGATAAGAATGTAAAACATCAAAGATGATGAACATATAAGTAAAACATCTTTATATGTCATGAAGCCGTAGAACGGTAATGAAAGTGGTCGTGTAAACTTAGGTTGCAAGAACGCGAACCCTAAGAAGTAAACTTAAGCAAATCAATGCATAAGTCAAATATGTATGACTAATTGGTGTATGTGGTGTTTTCTTATGTGTTATATAGGAATTAAAATGAGCGGTTCGGCGTAAGCTGTAGCTGGGCGTAAGGCAAGTTTCCTAACTTCATTCATATTTTAAATGAATGCTAGTTTCTTAAACTTCTTAGATGTTCAACTTGAGAAGTTCTGTCTATGTGCGAATGTGCGATATTTGTACAAGGTAGTAGAACGTATGAGGCCTTGAGCCACAATGTGAACACTTCGGTGTTTCTATGAGATGAACTATTTTGTGATATAACTGTTCAATAAGAGAATGCTCTATTTATACACGATCCATTATTGTTAAGTATGTGCTAATAATTCTAGCCAGACAGAATGTGTATGAAAAAGGTAGAAGACTGAAAGTATTTTAAAATGAAAGTGAATATTTTTTTTAAAATGATAGGAATCGAGATTATTCCTATTATTCAAGTTGCTTCAGAACCTTTGTTCGGTTATCAAAGTTCTAAAGGAATGTTTGAATTCTTGAAGTTGTTTGTTCAACTGCTATTACTTGCTGGGCAATTGAATGCTCACACTTGCTTTAAATGAAAAAACATTTTCAGCGAACGATGTTAGAAGAACTTAAGGATCTCGTAAAGATCAAGCTAACGGTATCCAGATGAAGTGCCATTCAGAATGTGAATAAGCGTGAAGATCAAGCGAAGACTTGTAATATAAAATAAGTTAAATGAACTTTAGATTAGTTTAATGAACATTTATGTATCCTTAGTGGCGGAAGAAAGTCACTCGTGTAAGATGTAAAGAATAATGAAATTTTCATTATTTGTAATGAAAGGAGTTATAAGGTTTTAGAACCTGGGAATTTAGAATGTATGTTGTTATATTTCAGTATATAATGATGTATGTTTGGATGAATGATGTACTCATGACGTACGGAATCCGGGTGTGAAGATAGACTGGATTTTGGGGTGTTACACTGGAAGTGTCAAACTGGTTTAGCTCTAAGCCAATTCTGACCTATATCACCATACAAGTTTTACACGAGACGAATTAACTTCCATATTACTATTTAAAGAGTTTATTCATTCCATATATGGAATCATATAATTACACATAATTTATCATTCTCTTAATAAACTATTTCTCTTTTAATTCACTTAGTGAATTTCCTCGTTCCACATTATGCCACACAAAGCATTTCACAATTCTCATCATCAATTCCACACTTCTCAATTCTTATAAATTCAATTTGAATTAATCGAATTACTCCTCTCACAACACATCAATATTTATATTCAAATAAATATTCATTAACTTATTATATCAAAATAATTCTTTATTCATGAAATTCTCGGTTATTACATCCTCCCCCCTTATAAAAATTCGGTCCTCGAAATTGTTAGAAGGTTACACGAACAAATGGAGATAATCCCTTCGCATCTTATCTTCTAACTCCCACGTGGCCTCCTCGGCGTCGTGGTTTCGCCAAAGTACTTTCATAAAAGATATACTTTTATTTCTTAATGTCTGTTCTTTTTTATCTATTATCTGGACATGAATTTCTTCATATACCATATTCTTCTCTACTTGAATGAGCTCGTAAGAAATCATGTGTTTGTAGTCAGGCTTGAACGGACGTAACATGGAGATGTGAAACACATTGTGGATGTGCTCCAACTCAGGTGGTAATACAACTTTGTACGCCACTTCGCCCACTCGCTTTAGTATCTCGAATGGTCCTATGAACCTCAGACTCAATTTTCCCTTATTGTCGAAACGTATTTTTTCCTTCCAGGGAGACACTTTTAAGAAAATGTGACTTCCGACTTTAAAGTCGCGGTCCTGATGATGTAAATCTGCGTACTTCTTCTGGTGATTTTGTGCAGTTACTAGTCTAGTTCTTATCAATGCCACCACCTCTGCGGTTTGTTGAACTAATTCCGACCCTAGCATCTTTCGCTCTCCAAGTTCATCCCAACACAATGGTGTCCTACATTTTCTCCCGTAAAGAGCTTTGTACGGTGGCATGCCTATACTTACATGATAACTATTATTGTACGCAAATTCTACTAGGGGTAGGTGATCATCCCTGTGACGCCCCTAAATTTGGACCTCCACTTAGTCACTCGAATTCGGTTCATCACGTTCTCATGGCAAAACCTTAATAACTAAAATAACGCATACACAACGGAAAATCTACTTTAGAATAATATACAATGATTTATTATAATTATTCCCCCAAGTCTCGCAACCTACAGTGCTTAATAGATTAAATAATAATATCTAATAAAGACTTATTATATAACCTTACTTAAGCTTAAACATAGTCTTAGTACAACATAATAGATTTTAAACATAAAGGAACAAGCTAGTCGGTAGCCTTGCCCTTGCCCTTGTCTGCTCTAGAGACACCTCCCTGTTCTTCCTTAACTGAATGGTTTTAAACAAGCAAGGATGAGCACAAATTGCCCAGCAAGTAATATACAACAAGGGTGTAGGATATAATATCACAAGGTTTGAAATATCGAAGGGTTATTTCTAGGATAATTCAAAGTGTCAGAATAACATCATGAATAAGGGATATGAAAATTCAATATAAATCAACAGATATATATGAATTTAACGACTAACAATGTATCCAACTGGATAAGCAATTTATACTGAGCAGTCACTAAGGACCATTGAACTTTCACTAGAGCTACCAATATTAAATTGATAACCAAAAATATCAAGTACTATAAATGATCAGTCTACAATACTTCACGTTATGCATAACACCACAATAATATTTATTCATGTGTTGGGGTTTCCAACAACATACACTCTCCTTACCAAAAGGGTTGTCCAACTCAGTTTTCATGATTTCCGCACCAATCAATTGGTTTGGACAGTGTTTATAAACATACATATAGTCTAGCCGAATCAAATGGCATCGACTCTTCCACAATATTTAAGGACAATACCAATTTCAACATGAATAATAGCTTTCACAAGGGTTTAACTAGCTCATTTGAACGAGAAAGTAATGTAACTTGTATTCAAAGGGATAAGCTTACGATATTTGTCGAATAAAATAATGCAATGATATTGCACAATAATAATAGTAAGGTTCGGGTACTTGCACAATAAAAGTAAGGTTCAAGGAAACTTGCCTCAAGCGTAGTTTATCCACGTTAATAAATCAACACTTTCAAAACCTATTTATAGCGCATTATATGTTCAAGATGTTAATTAGCTAACAAAGTCTTTAATCAAGCTTGACACGATTCAAGTATACACATATATGGTACAAAATCAGTTTATAAGAAATCATGAACCAAACACTTAGTTATTTTATAAACAAATCAAGAATGCTCAAGGTTAGGACCTCCTTTACTCATGGACTTTCCAATTCAATGCAACACCAACTTATCAACTACGCTTCACACACACACACATATATATATATATATATATATATATATATCCAGAGGTTTTAGATCACATTTAGCATCATAGGCATCATATTTACTGTCCAAAAGATTAGAACTCATTATCTGGGATTCCAGACTGGCGTAGCTGCGCCATCGCTAAGCCTAGGACCGGCGCAGCTGCGCCGTCCCCTGACCTTGCAAAAACTCAGCTGCTACCTTGTGGGTTCTGTCTGGTCTCGAACTCACAATCATACCTAATGTATTTTGACATGTTAAAGGCTTTCACATGCTTCTTAGATCAATCTAGGTCCCTTCTTGCATAACATGGTTCTAAGTTTGATCATTTCAATAATTTAAAGTCATTCAAGGAAATGAAACCACAAAGTCTAGCATGCTTGCTTTCTAAACATACAAGATAGTTATAAAAATCATTTTAGGCATGCTTGTGTGTATTCATAACATATACATGAAACTAACATAGTTTTAGTTGAAAAATAGGCTTCGTCCATGCTTTTCTCGAAATGTGTTACACAAGCATGGTATATATATGTTTATGCTATATGAGCGAGTCTAAGAGTGTCATAAAACATGATCCCAAATGTCAGATTCTAGTCCTCAAGGTAACATGACAATGTTCACATTCAAAGGTCATATTTTCATTTGTAAAGTATACTAATTTGCTCAACATGTTCATGCTTTATTGCCAATCATATAAACACAAGCTAAATGTTTACTCATGCATTTCTAAGTTATAATAACATGTTTTCAAGGTCAGTATACGTATATGGCATACATACACATTAAGTTTGCTTTTAAGTTTTTAAATCCATTTAAAATCATACACTTTTGTGATTCATGCGAATCTAGTCTATACATGCTCACATTAGGTTCATATATCTATATATACATCATACACATGTTTAGATGCTAGCTTGAGTCATAATATTTAGCTAACATGGATCAGATTGCAAAACAAAGGCTCCAACTTAAATCGAGAGGCAATTGCGCCTCAATATGATTATTACGGGCGCAATTTAAGGCTTAGTGATTGGTTCGAGCTAAGCGCGATCTGCTTCAAAGAATCGCTAGCCCAACCTCAAAATTTATTCACTAAATGGATTCTAAAAACTCATAATTCCATTACAACATGCTTATATGATTATATAACAACTAATTAAACATTACTCAACCTCATCATCATCTAATTCCACATAATTAAGAATTTGAAATTTCAAGACTAAAACTCCATTTTTACAGAGAATGAAAATGGCAACAAGGAAAAAGGAGTTATACCTCTGTAATGTGATTTGAAACTTGCTCCAATTGAACTCCTAAGCTCTAAGAATGCTTGTATGCTCTCAACTCTCACTTAACAAATTCACAGATAATTTCAAACAACACCAATTGATCCATATGACTGCTATTTATAGAAGAGTTTTGGATTGGGCATTGGTGTTACACAAAACTTGAACTCGTGGTGTAATGCAATGAAACAATGGTTGCTCAAGGGTAGTCTAACAACTCCATACCAACTACATAGCTAGCAATGATCATCTAGGATTTAGCCTTGTGGAAGAAGACGTGTTTTCAATCTCAGCTACTGTTCATGTACTTGTGCCACTCATTTTGGGACAAAATAAAGAACTCAGTAATCTTGTTATCTAGGCTTGGTTTGGTCTATTTAATTCCCACAATGAAATCTTAATGTACAATTGTTACCATATTAGGAATTTTAGGGATAAATTATACACTCACATCATATAGCCCATGTACATTAAATATATGCAATAAAATAATGCAGTCGGATATTATTGTCCTGGTAGTTCCATAATTATTCCCACCACTCATATAATCATATTTTAAATGTCTACTCACCTTCATATACACATTTCATGATATATTTATACCCTATAGTTTCAATATGTTTAATTACATGGCTTCATTCAATTTGGTTTTATATATAGCCACATAAATGTCACACCATACTATATAGTTATATTTGTATTATTGTTCACATGCACATAACTATCAATATAATATTATTATATTAATAACTCACTTAATTATGTTAAATAAATAACCATGCTCTTCCTTAATTAATTAACACTAATATTAATTTATCCAACCATTGATTAATGTAATTATGGACTTACGTAATCATTATTCATTGATAATATTTCCATTACATTTATAGGTATATTGCAAATAATAATAATCGTATATTACTTAATTAATTAATGAAAGTAACCCGTATTCCACCACAATTAATTAATATTAATTAATGGATTAACAATTCCATGGTTGGACATAACATATTGCAATATACTCCTATCATATGGTTTCCTCCATGTTACACATATCACATTAATATCCCCAATTCAGTGCTACAGTAGAAAGTAACCAACTCTAATCGGTGATGGGCGAGGCTGCTTGATTTATCTTTGTTGGGCATACTACTACCGCGCTCGACGCGTGCAAGATCTAGTGCAACTTACGCCCATGCCAGTTTTCAATGCTAACTTGTTATACATGACATGAATTAATCTCCACATGCGTGTTACTATGAGTCTATGAGCGTATTGATTACTTATACGAATTAACATGATCGACATGACTAATCCTCCTAATTCCCATTTTAATTCACTTAATGAATTTTCTCGTTTCGCATTATGCCACACAAGGCATTTCACACTTTTCATTTCCAATTCACATTTCTCAATACGCATTGATTTAATACTAATCAATTATATTAACTGACTCATAAAATAATAACACTTATTTTCACATAAATCGTATTTCCATTAATATATAAATTTTATAATACGTGAAAATTCTCAGGTATTACAGTCCCAACTTCCTTTAAAGTCCATCACGTAAGTCCTAAGCATGTCCTCCAACATTTGCATCGTTCGTTCACTTTGTCCGTCCATCTGCGGATGATAAGCAGTACTTAACCTCAACTGTGTTCCCATCCTTTCTTGCAAGCTCTTCCAGAATTTTGACGTGAAGCGCAAATCTCGGTCAGAAATAATCGATACCGTCACTCCATGTCATGAAATAATTTCCTTTTACGTACAGACCCGCTAACTGATTCAAACTATATCCGATCTTGATCGGTAGAAAATGAGTCTTCTTCGTTAGTCGATCTATGATAACCCAAATGGCGTTAAAACCTTTCTGTGTGACTAGAAGTCCCATCACGAAGTCCATCGTAATGTGCTCCCATTTCCACTCTGGTATTTCCAACGATTGAAGTAGACCACTTGGCCTTTGGTGCTCTACTTTGACCCGTTGACATTTAAGACATCTACTAACACACTCTGCGATTTCTCGTTTCAAATTAGGCCACAAAAAATGTTGCCTCAAATCCCAGTACATCTTCGTGCCTTCTGGATGAACGGAATACGTCGTATTGAGTGCCTCGTGCAAAATTTCTTCCCTTAACTCGGTTACCACTGGCACCCACACTCTCCCTTCAATTCTCAAAATACCGTCTTTATCGACCTTGAATTTTTCTTCCTCATTTTCTGTGATCCTCTCCCTGATTTTCTCACATTTCTCATCCTTTTCTTCTGATTCCTTTGCTCTATCCAACAAGGTTGGACGAGCTTCCACTATAAACAATTTTTTTTAGGGCTCTCTTGTCCCTTTACTTCTATCTCCAATTTCTCCATATCTCTTATTAACTCCTCCTGAGTTGTCAATTGAAATAACTTCTCCCTTCCTTTCCTACTTAGCGCATCGGCTACTACGTTTTCCTTCCCCGGGTGATAAAGAATATCGTAATCATAATCCTTGATTAATTCTAACCACCTCCTTTGACGCATGTTCATCTCTTTCTGTGTGAAGATATATTTCAGACTCATATGGTCTGTGTATATCTCGCATTTTTTTCTGTACAAATAATGCCTCCAAATATTTAACGCAAAAACTACTGCCGCTAACTCTAAGTCATGAGTAGGGTATCGTTTTTCGTAATCCTTTAGTTATCGTGACGCATACGCAATGACCTTGCCATGTTGCATTAGCACACAACCCAGTCCTCTGTGCGACACAACACTATATACCACAAATCCTCCCGTATCATCCGGTAATGATAATACAGGTGTCTCGCCTAACCTCTTCTTCAGCTCTTAGAAACTTCCCTCACACTTATCTGTCCATACAAACATCACCGTCTACCTTGTTAAATTGGTCAAAGGGGTTGCTATCTTAGAAAAATCCTGAATAAATATTTGATAGTACCCAACTAACCCTAAGAAACTTCTTACTTCAGTTGGCGTCTTTTGTTGCTCCCAATTACTTACTGCTTCTACCTTTACAGGGTCTACGGAAATTCCATCCTTATCCACCACGTGTCCTAAGAATTGAACTTTCTTCATCCAAAATTCACACTTGAAAAACTTTGCGTACAGCTTCTCCTTCCTTAGCGCTTCCAAAAACATCTTCAAATGTTTGGCGTGTTCTTCCTCCATCTTTGAGTAGATCAGTATATCGTCGATAAAAACTACTACGAATTTATCTAAGAATGGCTTGAAGACTCGGTTCATCAAGTCCATAAATGCTGCCGGAGCATTCGTCAACCCGAATGACATTACAAAAATTTGAAATGTCCATAACGAGTTCGAAATGCCGTCTTTGATATATCTTCTTCTCGCACCCTTAACTGGTGATAACCCGTTCGTAGATCTATCTTTGAAAAACACTTTGCTCCCTTCAGTTGGTCGAAAAGGTCATTTATCCTCGGTAATGGATATCTATTCTTAATCGTCACTCTGTTCAATTCTTGATAATCGATACAGAGCATCATCGATCCATCCTTCTTCTTTACAAACAACACTGGTGCTCCCCAAGGAGACACACTCAGTCGTATGTAACCCTTATGTAGCAACTCTTGTAATTGTATCATCAATTCTTTCATTTTTACTAGCGCTATACGATATGGGGCTTTCAAAATTGGTGCAGTTCCTAGTGCTAAGTCTATTACGAATTCGATTTCTCTGTCTGGCGGAAGACCAGGCCAATCATTCAAAAATACATCTTAAAATTCTCTCACTACAGGTATATCCTTAATTCCTATTCCATTTTTCTGGGTATCCAGTATATAGGCTAGATAACCTACACATCATTTCCTTTAAAAAAATTTAGCCTGCATCATCGTAAGGCAACACGATTTCTTAAGCAATGAGCTACCATAAAATATATACCACTTTAGACATATTCGGAGTCTGAATGTTTACACTTTTATTCTAACAATCAATTATCACCACATGGTTATACAACCAATTCATTCCCAATATTATGTCAAACTCTCCCAATCTTATCGGGATCAAGTCTACGCTTAATTCATTATCTCTAATGTTTGCACGACAATTTTAGTAAATATATTCTACAGGGATTACTTCTTTATTCGCAACTTCTATGTTCAAAGGAATTCCTAATCGTTCTCGGGGTAAATTAAGTCGACTAGGAAATTCCTCGGATACAAAAGAACAGGTGATACCCGAATCAAATAATACATAGGCATTTATACCATTGATCGTGATGATACATGACACCATTTCCTTCATAGCTACTGCGTCTTGGACAATCATATTAAACGTTCTGGAAGTTGGACAGTTGGATGGCGTTGGTCAGCCAATCATCAGTTTGCTGCTTCTTCCTTGTTGGTTGCTTCTCCGCTGTTCCCTTTTTTTGGGCAATCCTTAATCAGGAGATCCGCCGAACCACAAGCGAAACAACCTCTGACCGTCTTTGGCTTCGGGCAGTTTAACGCAATATGCCCCTCTTGGCCACAGTTGTAACAAACATTGTGTCCCTTCCAACACTTGCCCTGGTGATACCTTCCACACTTCGGGCATCCTTCTGCCTTCTTCTTAAACTCTCCTCGAAACTTTCCCACTTGATTGTTGTGATTTTTGTTGTTGTTGTTGTTGTGATTCTCCCACTTTCTCTTTCCTAAATTGCTACCTCCGCTGTTGCTTCCTCCTCTTTCCTAAACTATTTTTGTAAGACCCCAACTTTTTATGAATAAAGATTTAATTTCTCTAATTATTATTTTTGAATAATAAGGTGTTGATTTGATATAAAGCTTTAGTTATGGGTGAAATGTAAGAATTTTGCAAAGTAAACAAGTAGTCATAAAATATTAATTTTGTCGGGGAATATTCGTTTTGGTCAGGGAATATTTCTTTGTCGGGAATATCCGTACGACGGCGCAATCATTAGTGGACCACATAACGGAATAATTGTCAGATATAAAAAGCAACAAAAATAACCTTTTTATAAAAATAACGGTAAAACTTTTACCGTTAAAAACTGTTGAAATACCCGGTAATAAAAGTACAGTAATACGAGTGGTTGCACAGTTGCACATGGTATTGCATAGTTTTGCTGATTATTGATTCTTACGTAAGAAGTCACTTAATAATTGATGTGGTAAAATTGCACAGTTTTTCATATTATTGGTGCAATAATTGCTACAGTGATAATTGAATAGTATTTTGCACTATTGATTCAATAATTATCACGACACAGTAACTCATATTATTGAAATGATATTATTAGAAAGCATTATTTATAATGTCTAGGAAGTTCTATCGAGGAAAAGGGTTAGGTCATTTAATTGTGCACCAATAAGAAGAAATTCTTATAAGAAAGCCCCCTCTTTCCTGGGAATGACCTGGTTGTCAATATTGTAGTTCTGTAATATTATTAGTGAATAATTAATTGTTGATATATATGATAAGGAAATATTTATTAAATATGGATTTAAACGGAAGAATTTTTAGCATTTGACATTTGTTGAAAGCTAGTATTTTATCTTTTCCGATAAAATAATTTATTCAAATATATTATTATAATATTACATTATAGTAGTATGATGTGATTATATAATAGTATGCTTTTTTTTAAATTTGAATGGTAGTAAATTCATGGTATAAAAGTAAAATGAGGACGAAGAGAACAAATTGGATTTGAATTCTTATGATGTAAGTAATGATGTCATCAGAACGATGAGGTAAGCAATGATGTCATCAGAGCGATGAGGTAAGCAATGATGTCTTATGATCGATGATGTAAGCGATGATCTCATAAATTATAGCAAAAGACTATGAATATATATATATATATATATATATTAAAATATTCAAAGTTGCGTTATATAAATATTCATAGGTGCTGTATATATATTTAGTTTAATGTGGAGATTTAAGATAAGTATATATATATAGATGGTAATAGAAATTATCTAATACACAAAAAATATAACATAAGAAGCAAAAATATCATAGCTAGGTTTCAAACCTAAGACTTATGGGTTATTGGCCCATTAAGCTACCACTAAGTCATTCTAATTTATTAGTTAACTAAACTACCGCCATAACTTGTAGCGGTGAGCGATTGTAACACAAATATAAGCAAATAAGCAAATGTGGGCAAATGGGTAATTTCTTTGTATGCTCCAGACGAGTTTCTGTAGCTATGGGGAAATCCATTTCAATCCGTGTCATCCAATGTTGCGATCAACAGTATAGATTATGGTTGTTGATTTAGTATCTGTGACAACTGATTGCCAAGCATGTTAGTTCCGGGCCTCCGACCCAAATAAGTCCAACCTCATCAAACCTGATTAATATATCTATGCTTCCCAATGTTTCCTATTTCTAGATAGAAGTAGGATATACTTACAAGTAATCCCTCACTCCGAGAATGAAAGTGATGATTGATTTTATGCGAATTTAAAAAAATATCAAATGATAAAATTATTCATATTTAAATTCTCATCTAATTGCATATTTTCTATACATGACTAGTGATATTATATAAATATTTATAAATAATAAAAATATGACATTTAATACTAAGGATATTATGCATAAATTATTGTAAAAAAGATTATTTAATATAAGTAAATATTTAACTTGAGATTACATAAAATAATAAGAACTTTTATTCTTAGGCGGAGGAGTAACTTAAATCATGAACATATTTTTATGTCCAAAATAAAACATAAAAAAGAAGAATTGTAATTGTATACCCCTAGCTATTCCTAGTTCTCTTTTTACCTTTTTCCAAATATATTATAAAATTAAATTATAATACTATCGGTTTTAAGAGAAAACATAAAAGATGAAGAAAATTTATTATGTTTTATGAACTAAAAGCAGAATAAAGTTATTTAAAAAATGACGTATAAGTTATTTCTAATAAGTTAGTTTGACACATATTAATGTAATATAAATTTTATCCCTATTTTATTTATTTTTTTAAAAAAATGAATTTGTAAAAAATAAGAGTAAGATGCAACGTCACTTTAATAGACGTTAGAATTTTTATTTTTATTTTTTTATAGCTGAAGTCTTATATAATCCTTCATTTTCAACGCCGATGACAGAGAATAAACATAAAAAAATATTGATGTTTGTAAACATGTACATGAGATCAAATAAATTTTAAAAAAAGAGAGATTGCAACATCAGTTAAAGTGATATTACATCTTACTCTTCTTTTTTACAAATTTGCTTTATAAAAAATTTAAAAATATCATTTTAAAACATTAAGATAATTTTATTTAAAATTTCATTTTTTTAAAAATATTTTTTAAAGGGGTGTTGGTTGCCATTTTTATTTTTAGCCAAAAAAATCCAAAAATTCAACGCCATTTCACATAGCGTTCAGTAGTTTTTCCCAAATTAGATGTGAGAGCCTTTACTCCCAACGGCAGTCGTTAAAGTTTTTATTTTTAAAAAAATATTCGTTTAAAAATAAAATCTTTTTTAAAAAAATTAAAGCTTTTTAAAAAAAAATAAAGTTGACACTCCTGACTTTTTTAAAATCTTTCATTTGACAAAGTACAAGGACGCTTCAGATTCTTTCATTTGATAAAGTACAAGGATGCTTCAGATTCTTCCAATTTAATCTAATGGCTCATATTTCATCCTACATAAAAAAAATCCCGACCAAATCATCTTTCTCTCCTTTTCTCCTGTTCACCAGTCCCCATTCCAAATCCACTTCCCTATTCCTTTCTCTTTCCGATTTCCCCAAAATCAATACCCAACTCTACTTTACTCCCTCTCTCTTCTCGATTTCCCCAAAATCAAAACCCCAACTCTTCCCAATCCGACCCTAACTCTACCTACCCTTTCTCTTCCCGATGTCCTCAAAATCAAAACCTTGATCCAGTACTCAACATTGCCCCTATAGATACTATCCACTGAGTAGCAATGTCTCATAGTTGAATGTTATTCCTTCTTTCTGTTGGTAAGTTGTTATGCAATTGATAATTACTTTGAACACTCGATTTCGTTATTATTTAGCCATAAAGTTTTATGTTGTATGTTTTATAATCAAGGTTTAGCCATATAATAAGATTCTGTAATGTAAATGTATCTCTACTTTTTAACATCTGCATATCGTTCATTATAGTTTCATCTGCTCCGCTTTACTCTCATCCAGCACAAAGTTATAAAAACTTATATTGGCAAATTAATCTTTACTATTTCTACTTCAAGTATCCTTTGTATTCACCCTTGCATATCTAATCTAAAGCAGTTTATATTAACTTCAATGCACAGGGCTATCACAATTTTTACCATTTGTACTGGGCTTCATTTTTGGGTCATCAACAAGAAGCCAGGTTAGGGTTCCTCGAGATAACAATCAGAGGTAACAATTTTAAACTACTTAGGAGTTACAATTCGCACAATTACTACATTATTTTATTTTGTTACTTCCGAATTATATTGGGTGTGTTAGCCCAAGGTTGTGTTTACTTTGAATTAGTTAGGTTTGTCTTGATACAGCAACAAAGGGGTAAGTTTAGGGGAATATTGGCAGTCGCCCACAACATGTTTGATAATTAGCCTGAGCCAACTATTGTAAATAGTCCATTATATGGAATTATGGAGATTTCCCTAAAAACTCATGTTAAGTGTGATAGTTCGGTAGGTAAATTATGTTGTAATTCAGAAGAATGTCACATTATTTATCGTCCACAATCAAATTTATGAGTAATCTTGTAAAAACTATTCCACGAAGCTAAAATAGTTAGGAGTGCGAAAAGTAGCGGTGCGCTGCAAAATACATATGGTAAGTTCCAAACATTTTCATGTCCTATTAATTGCAAGAGTTGTGTTTTCTGATTAATTATTATTGACATTAATTATGTGTAGATAATTTATGTGATTACTCAAATAGCAGCGTAAATGTTTGTTGGGACAAAGTAATGAAAAACTACTTGAGAAAAAAAAACTAATACCAAATTTGCAGAGCTGCTGCTCCTGTACTTTTTATTACTTTATCTTGAAATTTTTTCATATATAAAAAAGCATACATGATATGTATTTATAACTACCTATAAGCTCTAGAACAATCTGTAGAACATATAAGGCTTTTTGGAATATGAAACACTGCTATGAAAAAACTCAACAGACATTAACTTTGAAAATTGCAAATTACTTTTCAACATCCCCTCTTAATTTGTAATTTTCAGCTGTTTCTTGAACTTCATAAGTTTTTCAAAACCAACAGACTTTGTGAAGATATCTGTAGGTTTTTCATTGGTGTTGATGAACTCTAAGTAAACTTCTCCTTTGCTAACCAAATCTCGAATGAAGTGGTGCCTCAGCTCAATGTGCTTCGACCTTGCATGAAAAACATGATTTTTTTTGTCATTGCTATGGCTGACATGTTATCACAGTAAATTATTGTAGGCTTATGAACTTTTTGCTGCAAATCTAGTAGAATTCTTCTTAGCCAAACAGCTTCACAACCCACTTCAGTAGTTGCTGAATATTCTTCTTCAGTAGATGACAATGCAACTGTTTTTTTTCTTTTTTGAACTCCATTAGATTATCTTTGATCCCAAGCAAAATATGTATCCAGAGGTGCTCTTTCAATCATCAATCGAACCAGCCTAGTCACTATCCGAATAACCAACCAAGTTTTTGTCCACTTCTTTTTCATATTTGATGCCAAGATGTTTAGTACCTCGAAGATACCGAAGAATTCTCTTTGCTGCATCATAATGTAAATTACTGGGTTCATTCATAAATCTGGACACATAGCTTGTAGCGTGCATGATATCTGGCCTTGCATGAGTAAGGTAGATCAGGGAGCCAACCAGGCTTCTATACATCTTTCCATCCACAGTTTTACCACCATCATTTTGCTGTAATTTTTCATTCAAAAACATGGGCGTTTTGACTGGTTTACAATTTTCCATGTGAAATCTTTTGAGCAGACCATCAAGATATTTTTCTTGAGAAATGAAAATTTTGCCTTTCGACTGCTTCACTTGGATTCTAAGAAAATATTTCATTAATCCCATGTCAGTCATTTCAAAACTCTCCATCATCTTCCTTTTGAATTTCTCAACCATCTCCCTTTTTATGCCCATATAAATTAAACCATCAACATATAAACAAACAATGAGAAAATCTTTTGCACCTTCCTTCTTCACATAATGTGACGGTTCATTTATACTTCTTTGGAATCCATTTTGACAAAAATAGCCATCGATCTTGCTATTCCACGCTCTAGGAGCTTGCTTTAACCCATATAATGCTTTTCGAAGTCGATACACTTTATCTTCATTTCCTTGTACCACAAACCCCTGAGGTTGCTCCACATAAACTTCCTCAGCTAAT
This sequence comes from Panax quinquefolius, assembly GCA_020205615.1. Taxonomy (NCBI): domain Eukaryota; kingdom Viridiplantae; phylum Streptophyta; class Magnoliopsida; order Apiales; family Araliaceae; genus Panax; species Panax quinquefolius. The sequence continues at coordinate 29,779 of JAINUW010000329.1, forward strand.
TCTCCATTCAAAAATGCAGATTTCACATCAAGTTGAAACACATCCAGTTCTAATTGGGTTGCAATTGCAAGAACAGTCCGTATAGTCTCCATACGAGCAACCGGAGTGAATGTTTCTGTAAAATCTATTCCAGGCTGTTGAGAGTATCCTTTTGCTACAAGTCGAGCTTTGTGTTTTTGAATGGAACCATCTTCGTTAAACTTGGTTTTAAGGATCCACTTAAGTCCGATCACCTATTTTCCTTTTGGCAAATCAATAAGCTCCCATGTATTGTTTTTTCTAATCATTGAAATTTCCTCGTGCATTGCTTTCACCCATATTTCTTTCTTATTTGCTTCTTCAAAATGTTGCGGCTCAAAAGCTGAAAATGAAACATCACATGAATCAAGAATCTCTTGCAGAGAACGAAACTTCTTTGGTGGCGAATCTGAACCATAATCTCCATCATCAAATGTATTCGTTGGTGGTGGTGAGTTTGTTGGACCATGAGAGGAGCTTTCTTGAGAATTGTCTTCTTGAAGTGCCAATGGTTCAAAAAATTCATTGCGACTTGATGTCGAATTCTCTTTCCAGTCCCATGTATCCATCTCATCAAATATTACATCTCTAAAAACTACTAGCTTGTTCGATTCTGGGTTTAGAAGTCGATATCCTTTAGATTCGCTGCTATAACCAATAGATAGCAATTTCTCACCCTTCTCATCAAATTTGTCCCTATTTTGAGAGAGAATTAGAGAATAGGCAACATAACCAAAAACTTTAAAATTATCCACAAGTGGCTTTCGATGATTCCAAGCTTCAAATGGAGTTTTATTACGGACAGCTTTTGTAGGTGATATATTTAGAATGTAGATAGCAAGATTTTCGCGCCGCCCACAATTTCTTGGGTAGTCCTTTTCCTTTTAACATGCTTCTGGCCATCTCCATAATAGTTCGATTTTTTCTCTCTGCGACTCCATTTTGTTCGGGAAGTGCTTGTAGAAACAATGAAGTTGTCATTGGATGCCATTATCCTTGCAATAATTCATGAAAGGTGTGTAGATAAATTCTCAACCTCGAGTCAGTTCTTAGAGTCTTCATTTGATAACCACTTTGTCTTTCTACTAGTGCTTTGAACTGTAGAAATGTTGAGAATGCCTGCGATTTTTGCTCCAAAAAATACAACCACATCATCCTTGTAAAATCATCAACAAACAAAATAAAGTATCTTTTTTTATTGAGAGAAGGAGTTCGAGAAGGTCCCCAAATGTCAGCATGTACCAGCTCTAATGGACCTTTTGATCGCCAAGAAAACTTTAAAAATGGAAGCCTGTACATTTTCCCATAGATGCAGCCCTCACATACCTTGGATTGCGAGTTAATGTGAGGAAGTCCAACAACCATATGCCTTTCTTTTAACAACTTCAGCCCTCTGATATTCAAGTGACCATATCTCAAATGCCACAAATATGAATTATCAACACTTTCGCTTTTAAAAGAAAAATTCTGTTCTTGATGCATCTTAAATGAAAATATTTTATTTGAGGCCATTTCAATTTTTGCCATAATGATATTGGTTTTCTTATCAATTATTTTGCAACAAGTATTGTCAAAGAGCATAGAATAACCTTTCCTTAACAATTGCCCAACACTTAACAAGTTAGTGGTAAGATTAGGAACATAATAAACATCATCAATGAACTTTTTGTTACCTCCCTTCGTATGAACTGCAATAACACCTTATCCTTCAGCCCTTTGTAGTTTTCCATCACCAAGCTTAATATCCGATGAGAAATTATGATCAAGTTCCATAAATAAATGTCGATATCCTGTCATATGGTTACTGCAGCCGCTGTCAATGTACCATAAATCTGCCGGATCATTATGAGCCTTTGTATATGACAAAAATAATTGATCTTCTTCGTCTTCCTTCATAAAATTTGCCTCATCCTTTCCCTTTTTATCTTGGAACCAACAATCTCTCTGAGAATGGTTAGGGACTTTACATTTGGTGCATCTAAATCTGCAATTTCTTGATTCATGGTTTGACTTTTTACAAATAATGCAATAAAAATCAGAATAACCGGATTTATATTGCTGATTATTTTCTGTGTAATCTTGATTTTGCTGTGAATTTTCTCTTCTTCCATTACCTCTGTCCCAATTAGTTTTCTGATTTTGTTGTCTGTCCCTTCCTCTCAGATTTCTACATTGCCCTCTTCCGTATTGATTTTGATGTCCTCCTTGTCCTCTGCCATGTGATCTCCATTTTTGAGCGAAACCTCCTCTTTGTCCGTGATCTTTGATATTCAGTTTGGCTTAGAGGGCTTGTTCAATAGGTTGTTCAGTAGATCTCTTCATCCTTTGTTCATGTGCTTCGAGTGATCCCATAAGCTCATATATGGTAAGCTTTGATCGATCTTTTGATTCTTCAATTGTAGCAACTACATGATCAAACTTGGTAGGCATGCTTCTAAGAATCTTTTCAACAATTTTCTTGTCATGGAGAGTGTCTCCATAGCTTCTGATCTGATTTATGATTTCAGTAACTCTAGTAAAGAATTCTTGGACAAATTCACTTTCTTTCATTGCAATATTCTCAAAATCTCTCCATAATGATTGAAGTTTTAAAGAGACGACTTTCTTAGATCCCAAAAACTCCTTTTTCAGTAATTCCCATGCATCCTTTGCCTTAGAGATTCCAAAAATTCTAAGATAGATAGATTTGCTTACACCTTGATGTATAAATCTGAGAGCACTTGCGTCCTTCTTCTTGTTTTCCTTGTATTCCTTTTGTTGTGCATTAGTCCAAGCTGCAGAGCTTCCAGTTTTGGGGGGTTCTGCATATCCGTCTTCAACCACTTCCCATAGATCTTGAGAAATAAAGATAATTTTCATTTGGCTACTCCAATAATCATAGTGTTCTCCGTCAAATATAGGGACTTGATTGGGAGAATAAGCAAACATGGTTGAGGCTGAAGTTTTTGTCATTGAAGAAGCTGGTGGGTATGAAATAAGCAGCTCTGATACAAAATTTGTTGGGACAAAGTAATGAAAAACTGCTTGAGAAAAAAAACTAATACCAAATTTGCAGAGCTGCTGCTCCTGCACTTTTTATTACTTTATCTTGAAATTTTTTCATATATAAAAAAGCATACATGATATGTATTTATAACTGCCTACAAGCTCTAGAACAATTTGTAGAACACTGCTATGAAAAAACTCAACAGACATTAACTTTGAAAATTTCAAATTACTTTTCAACAATGTTTTGGTGTACTCAAGTGAGATGCAGGCATATAAAGTTAGTGGTTTTTGGCTAGTGTATCTTTGGGAATCTTGTACTTTAAAAGATTTCAAGGATTTCTTTCTAAGGTTGCTTTGTTCAGAAGGATTGTTGCTGCTTTTGCTAGCAGTAACCATTCAGTTCAATTAGTTTATGGCTTCGTATTCGTGTAAACTTTTGGTTAGAATATATTAAGAGTTTATTTATGATTTTTAAAAATTTTATTAGACCCCATTTATGGATTACCTTTGTGGGATATTTGTTTGAGATATTTTGTGCTTATTATTACATTGCCTTATCCCTGCTTAATGGTTTTGAAAAGCACATTGTGGTCTCTCACTCCAAATTTGAATTAAAATACTTTACGAATTTACTTGATTTGCGACTTTATTGATACCCAAATTTCAGTTCTCTCCTTTATGTTAGTTTGTATATGTTAAACATAATAAAAATAAAAAAAATCTTATATATCAATATATACTAAGTTAATTTCGAATGCCTTTATATGATAGGGTGAAGCTCGACTTTACTGAATGAAGCCTTAAAATTGACCACACATATCGTCATTTGCCATGTTACTCTATCAAAAGCCATAACATTCTTTTCTTTACAGTTACATGTTTGCTATCCCTTAACCCGTTTTTTGGATTTTTAGCTTTTTTTGTTTTTCTTCTCCTTTATCATCTCTTAAGGCCCTAAGTCAAAACAGATCAGTCATTTGTTAGTGTCTGAATAATGTTAACTATCTTCTGATGATAAGTTTTCACAGATGCATTCTTTTCATTACTTACTGCCATTGTTTGATATAAAATTCTCTAGGCATCTGAAACTTTGATATATATACTTTTGTTTCCTTTAGACTCCATTTCAATCACCCTTTTAGAATTGCTTGTGAAACGTCTCCTCAAATAGTCCAAGGTATTAATAAATGGTCCAACTGTCAATATACCTTCTCTAAATTATTGAAGTACAACATTGGTACTCCCAAATGTTAACATATTTACTCTAGAATTTTTTTTCCCATGGGATCTCTAAGGAATGTGGGTCATATGTTAGAGGGACATATCAAATGGATATGTTAGTCATATCCGTTTATACCTATGTTTAGATAGTGGCCTATGCAGAATGTTAGTCGGGAAATATCTTTACCATAGATTTTATATAACTTTTATATGTTTAAATCTCAAACTCATAACCAGGGAATACCATTTTACGGAGTGTACTATAATAGGAAAAACAAAAAATACACAAAAAATTTAAATGAAGCCCCAACTTAACTTCATGTTGTCATGTCGCCGTCATGCCGCCACCGCCACTGCCACCACCGCCGCATGCACCACCCCATGCTACCATCAAATGTAATAAGCACCTCGACTAATGGTGACTAAGTCAATGCTACCATCACTGCCCGAACAAGTGAAAACAAATGCACCATAGTTTTTTAAAGTCTGGTTTAAAACATACAATTGATCGTTTCATTTCCATTCTATTATGTTGACACTCCTAACTTTTTTTGGTTAAAGGATAAAGTTTAATATTGAGTTGGGTCAGGTAGGATTAGTTTTTGATGGACTTTGGAAGCCCTTACCTGGAATGGATCGTGGAACTAAAAATAAGACAAACACTCCATCAAACCCATTAGAGTTTAGGTGTTTAAATTTCTCATGTTGCCATCAAAAGTGTTTATATCATTACTACAATTAGTTGCCAACTTGCCATTTTATTTATTATAACTAGTTTACACATGCCTACTTAGTTCCGTATTAGCATTACCAATACTCTGTAGGAGTCTGTTTCTGAACATGCGTGGGGGAAGAAGTTTATGTCGCACTAAAAACTGGTCAGTATACTAAGTTAACACTTATGCACTCAATAGAAATACCAAATAATATTTGGTGTGAGACGAGAAACATTCCATTTTTATGGCTCCCATAGTATATGCTAAACAGGAGTTGACTGATGAACTGAATATAAACATCTCCGGGATTGGCTGAGGTGACATAGTTATACATTTTTGTGACTTTTATATTGTTATTTTTTTCGAAGTTCATAACAGGACTAAATTTTTTCTTCATTCTTCTTTTATGGTTGATGTAATATTATTATTATTATTATTTCATCACTAAATACCGTATTACAACTGACTTACGGATGCAGAGTCATTTCAATTTTTGTTTAGGTTTATTTTTTTATTCTATTTATTTTCTACAAACATAAGAATATTATGTGGTAGTGCATTATTTTTTAGAATATATCTATTTTCGTCAACATTTAGGTTTATATGCATTCAAATAATTTTTTTGTCCATGGTTGCACTTCAGATATATGTGTAGCTTTGGAAATAAGAAAGTTGAACTTTTTGATATGCGGGGAGTAGGTGCTACTGAACCTACAACCAAAGACAATGTTCAAGTTCAAGTTCAAGTGGCTTCAAGTAATCAAATGTCTTCTACATATAACTTAACTATTGTATTGTAATAATGAACGTAAAAGTTAATAGTTTAGTAGTTTGGTATAATAATGATCATCATATTTTAAAGATGAATTATACAACTATTATATTGTAATGTTGTAATGCGAATGATTTTATATGATGTATATAATATTTTTTATGTTTTATTTTATATTGTTGATATAAACAAAATAAAAGGCAACATTTATATTGTTGCAAATCATAACAGCTTTTGTTGCATAGAAAGAGCAAAAGACAACGTATAGTGTCGTTGCTAATTGACAACTTTTGTTGCTCTCGAAAAATAATCAGCTTCGAATAGTATCGTTGCTAATTGATCATAATTATCCAAAACAAAACCAATGGCCACGAAAAAATTCGTTGTAAATTAATGTATATAACCGGTTTATTTTGTACATTTAGCAACAAACATCGTTACCAAAAAGTACATAATTAGCAACGAAAATTAATTAAGACAACAATTTTTATATTGTTCAATAACGGCAAACTTCGTTGGCAAATGTGTATCAAATGCAACGAATTTTATCTTCATTGGAAAATAAAAAGATTCTTTTCGTTACCAATTAGGCGTGTTTTGCAACGAAAATTATTTCCAGTAACAATTTCTTAATAAATTTGCTACAAAATATTGCGTTGCTAAATGATTTATGATTTTACACGAAAAAGACATTTTGTTGCGAAATATATTACTTTCTGCAACGGGAAAAAAATTCGTTACTACACAATTAGCAACGCTCATTGCGCAACGAAATGTCCAACGACTGAAAAATTGTTGCAAATGGCATTTGGCAACGAAATTCCGCACATTTATCAACGAAAATTGTTTTTTGCAAAATCACCATTTTTTTGTAGTGCTTATTCTTGAAATTGAATCCATGTTATGGTCTCATTTGATTTATTCTTATTATCATAATTCTCAGACTTAAATTATGTTCAAATTTATCTTTGGCCCGTAGTGCAAAGATGAACTGTTGATTGATGAATATCTTTGGCCCGTAGTGCAAAGATGGACAGGTGAACATGACCAATTGGTGATACAAATGAATATCTTTGGCCCATAGTGTAAAGATGAATATTTACTTCAAGATGTATATTGATTGATGTCACAGGGATAAAATATTGATGATGGACTTTTAAATCATAGAAGATAGTAGACTTCATTCTCTACTTAACTCTTCTAATGAATTGTTATTTCCACTGTGAATATTGATCTAAACTTGTTGTCCATTATATTTTATCTGATTTATTGAAGGCTAACGATAATTTTTTTTTTATTATCTTAGTCATAATATTTTTTACTAGGCTAGTTGAGCTCATCCTTTTCATTTTTGTTCCCTTTTTTCTTCATAGGAGGCGAGAAGATAGCGAGAACTAGTCGGTGTGTGGAGTGATGGTTCGAGATAGTTGTTTTAATAGTCCTCACTATTTATAAAATATTGTATCAATAATTGTAATGAGGACTTATTTGAGTTTGGATATTGTCTAGAAGATAATATTTATATTTAAACTTATAACATATGTGTTGTCGTATTTTGCACGACAATTGTAATAATAAAGTTGTAGTTGTTTTCTGTACCATGTATTTGGCGACTCAGAATGGGTTGTGTGGACCTATTTTGGGGGCGTCACAATTGGTATCAGAGCTTAGGGATATGCTCTCTGGAGGAGATCGGGGAATAGAACTAGGAGTGGAGAGACGAGTAAATCCTTTGCTAGTGTGTCCTACCTAAGCTTATTTGTTTGGTCGGTTAGAATATAGGGGTATTATATGGTATGTCAATTTCTTTAATTAACCCTTGTTTTGTGGCAGTATTTGAGAATGACATCTAAAAATTTTGAGATGAGCAATGGAGCATATGAGACCGTTGAGACACCGGCAACCAATAACCAGGATAATGTGCAGCAGAAAGGCAATACTCCTCCTGTAAACAACAACACCAACTAAATGAGGAATGATGGAATGTTTAGGAGCTTTCTACAATCCATGCAAAATTAGACGAGAGACACTCCTGTTCAAAATTCAGGTGGAAACAATGGCAACTCACGTCTGGTCACTACTAAGCAATTCAAGGAGTTAGGACCGCCAGAGTTTTTAGGAAAGCCGGATCTGATTAAGCCAGAAATATGGGTTAAGAAAATTACCAAGATATTTGATGTCTTGGGATGCACAGAGGAATAGAAGGTTCCATTCGTCACCTTTATGTTCTGTGGTGAGGCAGATTACTGGTGGGAATCTATGAAGCGTACCCAACCTATCACACTCAATATATCTTGGGAAGCATTCCAGAAACTATTCAATGATAAGTACTTTCCTGAAAGTATTCGTCATATGAAGTAGGTAGAGTTTATCAGACTAGAATAGAACAACATGACTGTGTCCCAGTACGAGGCTATGTTCGCGGAGTTATCTAGGTTTTCACCTCATTTGGTAGAAAATAAGGAACATATGACGCAGATGTTTCTGAGATGTCTAAAAACCTGAAATTCGTCAATACCTCATTTCTCAATATTTAGATGTTGTGAACAGGGCTCAATTATTTGAGCATGATAATGAGTCTTTTCAACTGGGGGACCACAACCAGGGTCATACCGGTGGCAGCAGTCATTGGAGTAATGACAACTAACGGGGAGGAAAATATTTGAACAGAAGCGGTAACCACTTTGGTGGTAATCGTAGCCATGATAGTAGCAGAAGCGAGTCAGGGGGTGATTTCAAAAAGAGAAGGTATAATAATGACAACGTGAAGACGTCAGCACCAACCTCAACTATTTCTTGGGGAGGAGAACGACCACCGGTCGTATGTTATAAATGCGGGAAAGAGGGACACATCAGCCCCAACTGCCCACAATAATTCAAGGTGTGTTATAACTGTGGAAAGGAATGACATATAGCTCGAGATTGTCCTATAGCGAAACCAAGTCCAGCGGGGACGGTGACTCCAATGGCTATCCCAGACAAGTCAAAACGCGAGGAACCCGAACGAGGTGATCACGGGTAAGCTAATCATAAACTCTTACGAAGTTTATACCTTATTAGATACCGGTTATGCCCATTCTTTTATCTCTCCTGCTTGTGCTCAATGTTTGAACTTGACTCCTAAGAAATTAGACTTTGACTTATCTGTTGAAACTTCGTTAGGAGAAACATAAGTTACATCTGTGACAACCCGAGAATTTAGACAATTTATTAAAATCTTAAATGATTGATTTAAGGTCAAATAATAGACCTAGATAGAAAATAAGTGTATGCGTTTGATGTTATTGGGAAGGAATTTTGAGGATTTCAAAATTTTGTGAAGGATTTAGGTGAATTATTCGTAATTAAGTTTATATGTGTTTATGTTTGATTGTATATGGTTATGTATGTGTTCATAATGTGGTTAAGGGTCGAGGTTGACGAGATAAAACTTATCTTTGTCAAATCCTAGGTATATATTAAGAACGTCATTGATTACATTAGAAAACTCTTATGTTTGATAAGAAAACCTATAAATCGGTTACGGAAACCTAGTTTTGATTCCGGAGTCAGAAACCCTTATTCGGATATTAAAACCCTAGATTGGGAATGCAATGCTATATATAAGGTTTAACGTTATTAATTATAAATTAATTAGGAAAACCCTAATAAATTCTTGGAAACCTATTTAAGTATTAGAAAACCCTAATACCATATCTCGAAAATCCTAATTTGATTTGAATATTGAAACCCTAATGGGAATATAACAGAGAGAATTATAATGCTCAAGTGATTTAAATTATAAGCTTAATAGGGTAAAAGCTTAATTATTTAGCAAACCCTAATTTCCAAAAAATTGAACCCTAATTATTCATACTAAAACCCTAAATCGGGATATTAAAACCCAAGTGGGAAGCTCGAAGTTAAGTATAGAGTTCTATGTTATTAATTGTAGGTATCGTTAGGGATAACCTAATTGATTAATTAGAAAGCCCTAATTTCTAATGTTGGAAACCCTAATGTACAATTAGAGAAAACCTAATTATTAATTTATAAAGTTTAATGTTAATTAGGAAGCCTTAACCCTAATTAGCAAGTTTGAATGTGATTAGTAAACTTTATTGTAATTAGGGAACACTAATTATAATCTTCTATTTTAAAACCTAAGGGTTGTGACCAATTACCAAGTTACCATTCACTTTACAAGTCAAATGACCAAAGTACCCTTATTGAATATTTTAATGGGATGGAGTGTAGATCTAGCCCTAGTATGTGGTTGGTGACCAACCCTAGCTAAGCCATGTGCCTATATCTCACAAATGACTAATCTAGAATTTAAAATGGTAAGGAAATGACTATAATGCCCTTTTGGGTGTTTTAGTGAGTTAACTTGTAGTTGTGTCCAAAACTTTAGTTGCTTACCTAACCTCACTAACTCTTGGTGACTCACAACTCCAGCACATCAGCTCTAGAACATCCCATACATGAATCTAAGTTGTCTATAAAAGGATTGGAAGAGAGAGAAAATCATTTGGTAAATTAAAATTTGTTCAACACTCAAACTATTACTCTCAAGCCTCAAACCTACGTAAACTTGTTGCTATATCGGTCCTAAATCAAAGCCCCACGATCACAAACAATGATCGAAGCCAAAAATCAAGAAATCAAAGTTAGAAAAGGTATAAAACCCTAAGTCTAGAAATCCTTCGATTATATGTTATTTGTTGCAATTGATTTTTAAAGTTGTGTAATAGGATGTTAATTGATGATCTGGGTTGATAAGTCAAAGACCCATAACATCAAAGTATACGAATTTGAAGATTTGAGCAAGTGGGAAAAAGCAAGAAATTTTTGGTCCGACGATCAAATGTCGGTGGCCATAGATCTTTGCTCGATCATGATTTTTGTTGTTTAAAAGTTGTTATGTGTAGTCTGATATGTGGTCTTTAATATGCAAAAAGAATCAAGTTCATATCTGTTATAGATCAGAAGTTATTCATGGTCAAATCCCGTTGACCGAAACTGCCAAGAACATGAACCCATAATTTTTTTTAGCAATTTCTGTGTTGAACTTTGATCGGCTAGATCTTTTTCATGCTATGATGTTAATGTGTTATGATGCTTTGTAGTTGTATTCCTACATGTTGTCTACACACTGCAATTGATAGATCACAAACAATATACAGATTGCAAGTTATAAGGATCCAAGTAGGCACCTCATCGTTCTTTAGTTGAACAACAGTGTTGTCGAGTTTTGATGACCAATATCTCCCGGATCGATGTTGTTTAAACATGATGTTTGTTGATAATTGTATTATTACACTAGTACTACAAGACCTAAGTGTTAGATTGCCTGTAAAGCGTAATGGATTGAGAATTATAATCGGTCAAACTAGCCCACCTCGGATGTCGACTTTGGAATTACGGGCTGGTGAAGAACACCTAAGACGACCTGTCGCTAAAGCCTATAGCGACGGTTTTGAATTATTTTTAATTTCTGGAAATTCCAAAAATGATTTAAAAATTAGAAAAAATTAGTCTTTAATTATTAAAATACATATTAAATTTCGAAAAATTATTTTAAAGTCTAAAAATATAGTTTTTAATTAATTTGAGTATATTTAGAAAATATTTAATATTTTAGGAATATAAATGGTATTTATTTATTTAATTATAATATTAGATAAATTATTTGAAAAATAGTTTTAATTAAGATAAAAATCATGAAAAATTATATTATGGTGTTAGAAGATATTTTAAGTTATTCTTGATGACTTTTAATGACTTTCATTAATATTTATTATTAATGATAATTAGTTTATTTAATGAATATATTAAATAAATTATGGAAAAATAGAATTTATGATTTAAAAATCATATAAAATGATTCAAGTGTTATAAAAATATTTGAAGTTATAAAATATAACTTTTGATATTTTGGCATGAAAATATTAATATTTTAATTATCGATAATGGATTTGGTTGTTTAAAAATCATATAAATATGAATTTAAGATATTAAAAATATTTTGTGATATTATAATTATATTATAATATTATGTTATGATTTTCATTAAAATTTAATATTAAATAAATGTTAATGATCAAGGAATAATGTGGTATTTATATTAATATCGGTTATTGATTAATGTTTTTAATTACTTTAAAAACATTTAAAGGAAATAATAAAGTATTGAAAATACTTTGAGATATTACAAATATGTTATAATATTATGACATGTGTTTCATTAATGTTTAATATTAAATAAATATTAATGATATTAGAATATTGTGGTATTTAATTCATTTAAATACAGTATTAATGATTGAAAATGTTGTTAAATGATATTAATTATCTGAAATTTTTTGCAAGTTTATGAAAAATGTTTTGACTGATACTATGATTATCTAAGATTATTGTTAATTGTTTAGGCAGAGTTTAATTGAACTTAAACTCGATATTGTCCGATTTGACCGTCGGGATGATTGAATTGTGTCGGTTTCAACTTAGACTTAAATAGTCTGATTTAATGATAAGTCTTATGTGTTGTATAGACTGACAGGATTATATGATAATGTGTTTAGGTTATTTTATACTGTGATGATATTATTCTAATATTTGGAGATCGGTATTATCTGTATTAGGTCTTTGGATAAAGCTAAGTTATATTTCGTATCGGTAATCAACGGAACAGGCAAGTTTGTTTTTCTTAACTCTATTAAGAGTGTTTCATTCAGATATGCTTATGGTTAATCATTACTGATTGCCATATAGAATTGTACTCTGACATCTATGTATGATAAGTCGGTATGAAAGGCTGATCACCTTCATTACCAGTTGGTCCAGATATATATTGTTCATATGTAATACTTGTTCAGTCAAAAGTTTGTTCATGCTAATTCACAACTACATTATGAATTATAGCCAGCTTATTATTCTAAATCTTTCAATCATGATATATCCTTAAATTGTATGTTAAACTTGTTGGGCAACTTTAATGCTCACCCTTGCTATATCATGATAAAACATTGCAGATTAATGTGAATGCGTCGGATACAAGGAAAGTTAAAGACAGTTCCAGCTTAAAGTTAATGTGCACGATTAGTTTTGTAATAGTCTTGTATGATAATGAGGTCATGTGCTAGATAAGTTATGAATTGTGTATAAGTTATAGTTACTCGACCTGGGGAATAGTGTATAATGTTTAATGTATAAACAATTTATGTTTATATCTTTCGCAATAGTAGTAGAATGATTGAACCGGATCCGCGGTGATTTGGGGCCCGGGTTCGGGGCTCTCACAACATCCACTATTTGTAAATCTTGCTTGATTCAAGTTGGGACCATCACATTACCTGTTAATATCATCTCTTTAAAGAAACTTGCATTTGATGTGATTTTAGGGATTGACTGGTTAACTACTCAACATGCCAAAAATGATTAGTTTTCGTAAGGTTGTTAGTTTTCATATTCCTAACCAACCTGTTATGCGAATTCAAGCAACCAAACCTCTAAAGTCAATCACCGTCATATCAAGCCATAAAGCCATTCGTTTATTAAAAAAATAGATGTCAAGCTTTCTTAGCCTATGTCATGGATTTAAACAAAAATACGTCAGATTTGAATAATATTTCTGTTGTTAGTGAATTTTCTGACGTATTTCCTGAAGAGCTTCCTAGCCTACCCCCAGAGCATGATATTGAATTTTGTATCGACCTTGAACCCGGTACAAAACCCATTTCCAATTGAACTTCAGGAGTTAAAAACCTAATTACAGGAGTTGTTGGATATTGGTTTCATTTGTCCTAGTACATCTCCTTGGGGTGCTCCTGTTTTATTCGTAAAGAAGAAAGATGGGAGTATGCGACTTTACATTGACTATCGGGAGTTGAACCATGTCACCATAAAAAATAGGTACCCACTACCTCGCATTGATGACCGGTTTGACCAGTTGAAAGGTGCTAAATTCTTCTTAAAAATCGATCTTCGTTCCAGATATCATCAGTTAAAGATTAAAACTGATGACATTCCAAAGACTGCTTTCAAGACTCGGTACATGCATTATGAATTCCTAGTCATGTTTTTTGGATTGACCAATACTCCTGTAGCCTTCATGGATATGATTAACCAAGTATTCAAGGAATATTTGGATCATTTTGTGGTTGTCTTTATTGATGACATCTTCATGTATTCCAAAAGTCGTGAAGATCATGAACAACACTTAAGACTGATACTCCAAAAGCTTCGTGAAAACAAGTTATATGCCAAGTTAAAGAAATACAAGTTCTGGCTTGAGGAAATAGCATTCATTGGTCACGTGGTATCGAACTATGGAATATCAGTTGACCCTATAAAGATTGAAGCAATAAAAAGTTGGGAGCAACCTAAGCCAGTAACTATAGTACGTAGCTTTTTGGGCTTAGCTGGTTATTATCAGAGATTCGTTGAAGGATTTTCTCAAATCACTACTCCATTAACTCAGCTGACTCGAAAAGATATAAAAATCGAATGGAGCGAGGAATGTGAGAAGAACTTCCAAGAACTCAAGAGGAGACGCATTTCGGCACCTGTTCTGATAATACCATCAGGTTCGGAGGGATTTGTCATTTACAACGATGCTTCAGGCAATGGTTTAGGATGTGTTCTCATGAAACATGAGAAAGGCATAGCCTATACCTCGTGACAACTCAAATAATATGAGAGGAATTATCCTACTCATGATCTAGAGTTGGCACTAGTCATTTTTGCATTAAAAATCTGGAGACACTATCTATATGGGGAGAAAGTGGAGATATATTCAGACCATAAAAGCCTTAAATATTTCTTCACCCAAAAGGAACCTAACATGCGGCAACGACATTGGCTCGAGCTTTTGAAAGATTACGACCATACCATTCAATACCATCTTGGAAAAGCGAACATGGTAGCTGACGCATTGAGTAGAAGATCATATGCAGAAACGAGTGCGATGTTGTCAACACAAAGGCCCATTTTGTGTGATTTACAAAAGATGAAGATAGAGTTCAAGACTCCAAGGACCCACGTGATGATGTCAAATATATAAGTAGAACCGAATTTAATCGATAAAGTTAAAGCTGCTCAAGTTACAGACCTGGAGCTGATGCGTATGAAAAAGAAAGTGCAAGAAGGTGCTATTTTGGAAGCAAGAATCGTTAAATAAGTAATACTTAAAGTTAACTCTAGACTTTGTGTTCCTAACAACTATAATTTGAAGTATAAGATTATGATGGAGGCACACAACACACCGTTTGCAATCCATCCTGGAAGTACCAAAATGTATCGTGATCGTCGACATACATTTTAGTAGTGCAATATGGAGAGAGAGATCTCAGAGTTTATCTCAAGATGTTTAACTTGTCAACATGTCAAGGCGGAGTATCAAGTACCAAAAGGTCCATTGCAACCACTTGAGATTCCAGAATGGAAGTGGGAGTACATTAACATAGATTTTGTTACTGGTCTTCCCAAGGTTTCTTAAGGCATAGATGCAATTTGGGTCATTGTCGATAGATTAACCAAGTCTGCTCATTTCTTGCCTATACGAGAAACTTATTCACTTGAATGTCTTGATCGTATGTACATAAATGAGATTGTGATTGCATGGTATGCCAATATCCATAGTTTTTAATTGAGACCCAAGATTCACTTCACGAATTTGGGTTAGCTTGTAGAAAGTTATGGGCACGGATTTACGATTCAGTTCGGCATACCATCCTCAAACACACGGGCAATCAGAAAGGACTATTCAAACTCTTAAAGATCTATTGAGACTTTGCATTCTAGACTTCAAAGGAAGTTGGGACAAGTACTTGCCATTGGTGGAATTCTCCTACAACATTAGTTATCAAGAAAGTATAGGCATGGATCCATTTGAGGCGTTGTATGGACAAAAGTGCTGCTCTCTAGTATGCTGGGATGAGGTAGGTGAAGCAACGTTGTTGGGACCAAAATTGGTATGAATAACTACAAAAAAGATTCAACTGATCCGGCAACGTATACAAACCTCACAAGATCGACAAAAGAGTTATGCTGATCTTCATCAAAGGGACGTGGAATTCAATGTTGGAGATCATGTATTGTTACATGTTGCTCTATGGAAAGGAGTTACGAGGTTCGGGAAGAGAGGGAAGCTCAACCCTCGATTCATTGGTCCATTTGAAATCTTCGATCGAGTAAAAATTATGGCCTATAAACTCGTTTTATCGCCAAGTATGTCTCGTGTTCATAACGTTTTCCACATATCCATGCTACAAAAGTATGTGAAAGACCCGAACCACATTATTGAGTTAGAACCAGACAAGATAGCAGAAGATTTAACGTACTTAAAATCTTGGATAAGAAGGAACATATTTTACGCTCAAAGGTTATACCTCAAGTCAAAGTTTTATAGAGGAACCATGATATTGAGAAAATAACCTGGGAGTTAGAATCGGATATGAAAACAAGGTATCCTTACCTCCTCGACATACCAGGTACGTATATCAATTTCGAGGATGAAATTTCATAAGAAGGGGAGGTTGTAATATCCCAATTTTTTATGAATAAAAATTTACTTTCTCTAATTATTATTTTTCAATAATAAGGTGTTGTTTTGATATAATGCTTTAGTTATGGGTAAAATATGCAAATTTTTCAAAGTAAACAAGTGGTCATTAAATATTCGTTTTGTCGAAAATATCCGCACGACGGCGCAATCATTGGTGGAACACATAACGGTATAACTTTCGGATATAGAAAGCGACAGAAATAACCTTTTTACAAAAATAACGGCAAAATTTTTACCGTTAAAATTTGTTGAAATATCCGCTGATAAAAGTATAGTAATACGTGTGGTTGCACAGTGGGACACGGTATTGCACAATATTTTTGATTATTGATTCTTATGTAAGAAGTCACTCAATAATTGATATAGTAAAATTGCACAGTTTTTTATATTATTGGTGCAATAATTGCTACAATGATAATTGAATAGTATTTTGCATTATTGATTCAATAATTGTCACGTCATAGTAACTCATATTATTGAAATGATATTATTAGATAGCATTATTGATAATGTCTAGGAAGTTCTGTCGAGGAAAGGGGTTAAGTCATTTAATTGCGCGCCAATAAGAAGAAATTCTTATAGGAAAGCCCCCTCTTTCCTGGGAACGACTTGGTTGTCAATATTGTAGTTCTGTAATATTATTTGTGAATAATTAATTATTGATATATATGATAAGAAAATATTTATTCAATGTGGATTTAAACGGAGGAATTTTTAGCACGTGACATTTGTTGAAAGTTGGTATTTTATCTTTTTTGATAAAATATTTCATTCAAATATATTATTATAATATTACATTATAGTAGTATGATGTGATTATATAATAGTATGATTTTTTTTTATAATTTGAATGGTAACATTATTATAGTAAATTCATGGTATAAAAGTAAAATGAGGTGGAAGAGAACAAATTAGATTTTAATTCTGATGATGTAAGCAATGATGTCATTAGAATGATGAGGTAAACAATGATGTCATCAGAGCGATGAGGTAAGCAACGTTGTCTTATGATCGATGATGTAAGCGATGATATCATAAATTATGGAAAAAGACTATTTTACCCTTACTCTGCCAAGCCTATAAATAAAAGCTCATTTCTTTATTATCTCTCACCAATTCACTAAAGCTATAGAGAGAGAAAGTATAGAGAGAATAAGAGAGAAAGAAGAAGAGTATTCTGCTAGTTCACTATTGCAGTCTCCAAATTTTATTGAGGTAAAGGATATTATTTTTCTTTCATAAAGGAGGTTATTTTCTTTTGATACTTGTAAATGATATTATTTTCTTCCATATTCATGAGAAATATCATTTTCTTTTATACTCCATATCACGTAAGAGATATTATTTCATCTCGTATTCCTAAATTTAAACTTACTATGGTAAGTATTGTTTCTATAATTCCTGAAATGATTAGAAATTTCGTTTCATCTAATATCATTTCACAGGAATATTGGTCTGAACTTTTTTATTAAATTTGAAACTTTTCATGACTGGGTACTGTTCATGGGCACAACATATGTGAGGACTTATCACAACATATGTGTTGTCGTATTTTGCACGACAATTGTAATAATAAAGTTATAGTTATTTTCTGTACCATGTATTTGACGACTCAGAATGGGTTGTGTGGACCTATTTTGGGGGCGTCATAATTTTTAGTTTTTATTAGTTATAATCATTGATTTTGATTAGTTTAATAAAATTGGATTAATATAAAACTGGTAATTGTTAGGATTAATTTCTTGCTATTCTTTGTGGGAACGATTCTTTACTTACACTATATTACTTGTTGACCACGTATACTTGTGTGTTATGCGTAATTAGATTTTCGACCAACAAGTTTTTGGCGCCGTTGTCGCGGAGTATTATTGATTTTAATAATTTTCAATATCACTTTAATTAGTTCAGTTTTACTTAAACAATTTTTCTTTTTGTTTTGTTCTTTCTTGTTCAGGTTCTTTGAGTTAGTTTATGCAAACTCGGTCTAAGAAGCCAGACATGCTTCCTTTTGAGGACGATATCGAGATACGGTTTCAAAGGCTAAGTACGTGGATTAAAGACTGTTGGTAGATTTTCGCAATCAATGAATACGTGCAAGTATACACGGTCAACAAGTAATAAAGTGATAAGAAAAGTATCGTTCCCACAAGGAATTATTTAATAAAAATTACCAATTACTAACTCTTAACCAAATCAATTTTATTTAAACAATCGAAAATTGTGATTAAGACAATTAATTCAAATAAATAAAGATTATGACTCAAATAAATAAAGATTATGACTCAACGAATGAATTCAGATAAATAAAGATTAAGACTTCAATATCCCCAATTATGAACTATAAATCAATTATCCAATTAATCCAATTATTATGCCTACTGAATTGTTAACAGGAATTCTCAAATGTCAAAAGTCCTTTTCCAAGTGATCAATTGACTTCTATTTAATCCAGATTAATCTTGCTATATTCCTATGCAAAAAAATTGAATTAAACTCCTTCAATTCCAATTCCTTATGTGTTACATGCGGTAAACAGATATTTCCATTCAATTCACGAACCTAATTATTCGTCATGCAAATAACTAAGTCACATGTTATCATGCCCAATTCTAACCCAAGAATTTTTCTTTCAATTCCTTCTAGAGTAACAAGATAATTATTGATCAGATAATTAATCAATAGGCTCAAGACAAGATAAACAATTCAATTTGACACAAATAATTGGAATACATTGAATAACTAATTTATAGACATAAAAGGTTCAATTAAAATCTTAATAAAAGAGTTAGTTCATAATTAATGAATTAAAACCAAGAATCCACAACTGAATAGATATTAAAAGATAAAAGTATGATAAGAGAAGAGAATAGAATCTGTTGTCAGCAAATCTGATGCTCCCCTCTTGCTCTTGCTCTTGATCTTCAATGTTCTTCAATTTGCTTCAATCTCTAATGGCTAATTAAGAACTAGAGTTTATATTCTAATATAATGGAGTGTTTTATCTAGTCTAATCTATGTAATCTCCCTTTATTTTATGCCTTACATCATGTATTTATAGGTTACAAGTCCAATTTTTAGCTTAGGAACAAACCCAATCCAATTTGGAGTCAAAAAGGTGTCAAATTTCACCCCAAAACGCATCCAAACTTGACCAAACTCTTCCCAGTAGCCTAGCGGCTGGGCAAGATTACAACACTACTCCCCAAATACCGACGCTAAGCATAGGCTAGCTTAAAATGGGTGCCTGAAATTGGCGGGGCTTTTTTTCGAAAATTTTCTACTCTGACGTTTTTTAGGAAAATGGCCATAACTTCTTCGTCCGAACTCCGATTTCGATGATTCAAGATGTTCCGGAAAGAAGAGACGTAGATCTACAACTTTCATTATTTAAGTGTTTCGAAATAAAGTACGGAGAAATACTCAAATTGGCTTTGAAGTGACTGTTGTGTAAATGGCAAGCCGAAAATGCGAATCTAGCCACCCCGAACGTCGATCCAAGTAACTTTTGTCCCAATTCGTACAAAACAACGTAAAACATGCATGAATACACACAAACACTTAAAATCATCCAAAAGATTAAGCTCAAATGCACTCAATTATGAGTATAAAACTCACTCATCAAAGGCACTAGAGAGAACTTCGAGAACTCTGATAAGGAAGAAATCATGGCTGCAAAAGATCAAAAAGCGCTAAGGGATTATGTCACTCCCAAGGTAACTGAGCTACAGTCAAGTATCACTAGGCTGACGATTGCTGGAAACACTTTTGAGATCAAGCCTGGTACCATACAGATGATTTAGAACTTAGTACAGTTTGGGGGATTATCCAATGACGATCCGAATAAGCATTTAGTCTGCTTTTTGGAGATATGTGACACCTTTAGATAGAATGGGGTGTCCGATGATGCAGTCAGACTTCGTTTGTTCCCATTGACACTACGGGACAAGGAAAAAAGCTGGTTACACTCTCTACCACCAGGGTCGATTACTACTTGGGAAGACCTCACTCAGAAATTCTTGGCCAAATTTTTCCCACCAGAAAACTGCAAAAATGAGAAACGAGATTACCATGTTTAAACAACAGCATTGGGAATCATTGTATGAGGCATGGGAGAGGTACAAGGAATTTCTTAGAAAGTGCCTACATCATGGATTACCTAAATGGCTGCAGATGAATACGTTCTACAACGAGTTGAATGGGAATCTCCGGACTAGTATAGATGCAGCTTTGGGTGGAGCGTTTATGGCCAAGAGCTACGAGGATGCGTATGAGTTGATAGAAACAATGGCAGCTAACAACTACTAGTGGCCCACGGCAAGAATGACATAACCTAAGGTAGCTGGGGTGTTAGAGGTAGATGGGGTGACGGCGTAAGAAGCACAGATTTCAGCATTATCAAAGAAGGTAGATGCTTTATCGGGTGCACAAACTCAGCAGATTGCGGTTATTTCAAAATTGTGCACGGGGGAACATCCTACGGAACAATATGCTATTAACCCAACTTCAGTACAATTTGTGGGTAGCTACAACAAGATTCCACTAAACATGTATCAGAATGCCTACAATCCGGGGAATAGGAATCACCCTAATTTTTCGTGGAGTAACAACCAGAATCAGCAAGCTCCAAGACCATCTTATCCCCTAGGATTTCAGAATCAACATCAACAATCACCTCCGCACCAAGAGAAAAAGACAGATTTAGAAGAGTTGTTGTCGAAATATATATCGAGCAACGAGGCGGCCATGAAATCACAAGTAGTGGACATCAAGAACTTAGAAAATCAGTTGGGACAGCTGGCTTTTACATTGAATAATAGTCCTCAAGGAACTCTACCCAGTGACACGGAGAAAAATCCAAAAGGGAATCATAAGCAATGTCAAGCGATCATGTTAAGGAGTGGAAAACATCTTTTGGGGTAGAAGATAGAAAATTCGGCTAAAAATGATGATGACAAAGAAGGTGAAGACAAAGTGGTTGAGGAAAAACAAGGTGAAGAAAAGCAAGTGGATAAGAGTAAGACAGAGATTGAGTCAGTTGTGTATCCTCCACCACCATTTCAGCAAAGAGTTCAGAAACAGAAGTTAGACAAGCAATTTTCCAAGTTTTTAGATGTTTTTAAGAAACTTCAGATCAACATTCCTTTCGCAGAAGCCCTTGAGCAAATGCCAAGTTATGTTAAATTTATGAAGAGAATTCTGTCAAGGAAAAAGAAGTTAGAGGATTATGAAACTGTAGCATTGACGGAGGAGTGCAGTGCAGTTCTATAGAGAAGGTTACCTCTGAAGTTGAAGGATCTGGGGTATTTTACAATTCTATGCACAATCGGGAACATGGCCTTCAAAAAGTGTTTGAATGACTTGGGGGCAAGTGTGAACCTCATGCCGTTATCTGTCTATACCGAATTGGGTTTACCGGCTTTGAAACTGATAAACATATCTCTACAGTTAGCAGATAGATTGGTAACGTACCCAAGAGGAATTATAGAAGATATCTTGGTTAAGGTGGACAAATTTATATTTCTAGTTGATTTTATAATTTTGGATTATGAAGAAGATAAAAATATCCCAATCATCCTAGGGAGACCATTTTTTGCTACGGGTAAGACTCTCATCGATGTGCAAAAAGGTGAACTAACCATGAGGGTTCAAGATCAGGAAGTCAAGTTCAACGTGTTCAAAGCTATGAAGTTCCCTACAGATGAAGAAGAGTGTTTCTGGGTGGATGTCATTGACCAAATAGTTAATGAAGACATGGTTAAAATTTTGGCTAATGATTCATTAGAAACTACACTATTGGGAGACAAAGATTTGGATGATCCAGAGTTTGTAGATTACTTGCATATGCTGGATTCTTTGCCATGAGTTAGTAGATTCAAGGTACCATTCGAGCCGTTACCCACGGAAGAAAAAGCTTCAGCTCGAATGAAACCATCTCTTGAGGAGCCACCCACTCTTGAGCTCAAACCGCTTCCTAACCACCTCAAGTATGTTTATTTGGGTGATTTAAATACTTTACCTATTATTATTGCATCTGCACTTAACGAATTGCAGGAAAGTAAATTGCTGAGGATTTTGAAAGAATATAAGTCTGCAATAGGTTGGACCATTGTCGATATAAAGGGGATAAGCCCCTCCTTTTGCATGCACAAAATTCACATGGAAGAGGATGCGAAGCCAACAATGGAACATCAAAGACGACTAAATCCAATCATGAAAGAAGTGGTGAAGAAAGAAATTTTGAAGTGGTTTGATGCGGGAATTATCTACCCAATTTCAGACAGTGCATGGGTCAGTCCAGTTCAATACGTGCCAAAAAATGGAGGAATGACCATAATAAAGAATGATGATAATGAATTAATTCCGACGAAGGACAGTGACTAGTTGAAGGGTTTGCATGGACTATAGGAAGCTGAATAAGGCAACCCGCAAGGACCAATTTCCTCTACCTTTTATCGATCAGATGTTGGACAGGTTGGCAGGGCAAGAATTTTACTGTTTACTAGATGGATTCTCGGGGTACCATTAAATAGTCATAACTCCTGAAGATCAAGAGAAGACCACTTTCACGTGCCCATACGGAACTTTTGCATTCAGGAGAATGTCTTTTGGTTTGTGTAATGCACCCACGACGTTACAACGATGTATGATGGCCTTCTTCTCGGACATGGTGGAGAAGAATGCGGAAGTTTTTGTGGAAAACTTTTCTGTCTATGGAGATAATTTTGATGCTTGTCTAAAGAATTTGGTCATGGTCTTGAAGCGATGTGTGGAAATGAATTTGGTGCTTAATTGGGAGAAGTGTCACTTTATGGTCGAAGAAGGAATAACCTTGGGGCACAAGGTCTTTGCGAAGGGATTAGAGGTTGATAGAGCAAAGTTGGACACAATTGAGAATCTTCCACCGCTAACTACAGTCAAGGGAATCCGCAGTTTTCTGGGACATGTTGGATTCTACCGAAGGTTAATTAAAGATTTCTCTAAGATGGTAAAACCATTATGCAGTCTCTTAAAGAAAGACACAGTTTTCAAGTTTGATGAGGAATGCAAGTTAGCATTTGAGTAATTAAAGAAGAAGTTGACTACAGCCCCCGTGATCGTAGCACCAGATTGGACAATGCCTTTTGAGTTAATGTGCGACGCTAGTGATTATGCGGTAGGGGCTGTTTTGGGCCAACGCCGGGAGAAGATATTCCACGCCATATACTATCCAAGTAAAACCTTTACGGATACCCAATTGAACTACACAACAACCAAAAAGGAATTACTTGATGTAGTATACGGCTTTGATAAATTCAGAGCGTACTTAATTGGAACAAAGGTGGTGGTATATATGGATCACTCAACAATTCGTTATTTAATCTTAAAGAAGGATGCTAAGCCTCGACTAATCAGATGGATCCTTCTTCTACAGGAATTTGATTTAGAAATAAAGGTTAGAAAGGGGACAGAAAATCAAGTGATCGATCAACTTTCAAGATTAGAAAATCCGAACAAAGATGGGGCTGATAAGTGTCAACGAGTCATTTTCGGATGAGCAGCTGTTTGGAGTCGATGCAGAATTTCCATGGTATGCGGATTTTGCAAACTACTTGGTGAGCAAAGTTTTTCCCCCTGATCTGACACTTCAACAAAAGAAGAAGTTCCTACATGACGTCAAGTGGTACATGTGGGACGAGCCATATTTATTCAAACATAGTGTGCAGACAAAATGATTAATCGATGTGTGCCATACAATGAAGTAAAGAATATCGTGCACGAGTGTCATTCATCTGCATATGGGGGACATTATGGGAGTGAGCAAACAGCGGCCAAGGCACTTCAAGTAGGATTTTATTGGCCTACTATGTTCAAGGATGTCCACCACTTCGTGAAAAGCTGTGACAGATGCCAAAGGATGGGCAACATCTCAAAAAGAAATGAAATGCCACTCAACACAATCATGGAAATAGAAGTTTTTGATGTATGGGGAATGGACTTTATGGGACCTTTTCCTCCCTCATTCAATAACTTGTACATTCTGCTTGATGTGGACTATGTAACAAAATGGGTGGAAGCTGTAGCACTCCCTACAAATGATGCCAGAGGTGTTCTCAAGTTTTTACAAAAGAACAACTTCACACGGTTTGGCACACCAAGAGTAATTATAAGTGGCAAGGGAAGTCACTTCTGCAATAAAGCATTCACAGCACTCTTGGCAAAATATGGGGTCAATCATAAGGTTGCAACAACATATCACCCCCAGACGAGTGGTCAAGCTGAGATTTCCAACAGAGAGGTGAAGAAAATTTTAGAGAAGGTAGTAAACCCAAACATAAAAGACTGGTCTCTAAAATTGGATGACGCACTATGGGCTTATAGGACAACATACAAGACGCCAATTGGGATGCCTCCGTATCAGTTGGTCTACAGAAAAACGTGTCACCTCCCTATAGAATTATAGCATAAAGCATACTGGGCAATTCAGAAACTCAACTTCGATCAAACAGCTGTAGGAGAAAAGATGATACTTTAATTAAACGAACTTGATGAATTCAGACTGCAAGCATATGAGAACTCAAAGCAGTATAAAGAAAAAGTCAAGAAGTGGCACGACCAGAAAATTTTGTAATGAAAGTTCGAACCGGGACAATCGGTATTATTATTCAATTCAAGACTGAGATTATTTCTCGGAAAGCTAAAATCCAGATGGTCAGGCCCATTCACTATTAAGAGGGTTTTCCCACATGGCGTCGTTAAGCTATACAACAGAAATCCACACGAAACATTCAAAGTCAACGGGAAAAGATTAAAGCACTACTAGGGTGGCGACATCGACAACGAAGCCATTGCAATTACACTTGTCGATGCACCATGAAACAAGAGGCACCATCGGGCTGACAATGTTAAAACTAGCGCTACTTGGGAGGAAACCCAAGCTTTAAACCTTTTCTAGTGCATTTATTCATAAATTTTAGCTCATAGTATAATTTAAATATTTATTTTTCATAGCGTAATGACTTAGTTTTGGTATGATTGTAGGAAACAAAGAAAACAGAACATCACCCAGACATTACACCAATGGCGCGGGCCGCGCCATGAAAGGCTTGCATTCGGCCTTGGGCATGCTACCTCAACAAAAACTTTTTATTTGCCTGGCGCGGGGCACGCTATAATTCCCTATTCCAATGGCATAGGGCGCGTTATCCTGAGTGAAGTTACTGCCTACCTAGCATGGGGTGCGCCAATATATGATATGACACGGCGCGGGGCGCGCCATCTTGGGATAAGTTATCGCTTTACCTAGTCTTGGTAGCGCCATCTAAAGCTTATATACGGCGGCACTTGGGCGTCGCGTCGAGAGAAACCAGATTCTAAAAATGCTTGTGTCGTATCCTTCTCAAACATAACTCCTTATAACACTTGTTCTTTTCAAATTCTTGCTCCACTAAACTTCTTCCACTCCCCCATAACTCCCATATTGTCAATTTCCACTCTTCCACTTCTTCTACTTCTGCCCAACTCTTCATCCCAATAAACCACCATCACCCATAACTCCTCACACACGTTTCTTCTTCCTCTTCTATATTAACCCAATTCACTAAATTAGCCATAATTCATCTACAGATAATCATCACACTCCCATTCTAAGTCCAATTCTTCCTCCTCACAAATTCTTATAAATTGAGGCATCACTTCAAAGGTGGAGAAACAAATTCTTATTGAAGGTAATCCCAAATTTCTACACTCTAGTTTTTCTTCTTTCTTGTTCTTGAGAATTTGTTGGAAAACCTTGGGAATTTGTTGCCCAAGGATTATTTCATATTTTGGGTTAAAGATTGTTTAAAGAAGCCATGTTTGGGGGTATTAGCCTTCACGCCCACCAATTGTTCGACAAAATTCCTGAACTAAGTTTTTTCCCTATAATTCCCCCAAAACACCATGTCTTCACATAATAGACCACGTCCATCCACTTCTACTACTCGAGCTCAGTTTGATCACATAAAATTTGTCAGTGAGGGGGCCGAGGCGAGGTTCAAATCATCCATTGATCAGAAGACTTTGGTACTAAAACGGGGATTGAAGTTGGATGATAACCTTGATGGTGATATGGCACTGATCATTATGGAACGCAATTGGTTTCAATTAGTGGAGCAGCCACTACCACCAGTGATCAACATAGTAAAAGAAGTTTATGCCAACGCCATGGAGCATGTTGATCACATAGTCATGGTACGGGGTAAACCAGTGTCTTTCCATGCCAATGCCATCAATGAGTATTTTGGGCTGGAAACACTGGCTGACGGACGATATGAAGATGGCTTGTCTGACCTAGATGAATTGATTGCAAGATTATGCAAACCAGGAAAAGTGATGCCCCCAAATTCGGACCTCCACATAGTCATTCGAATTCGGTTCATTACGTTCTCATGGTAAAACCATAATAACTAAAATAACGCATACAGACTGGAAAATCTACTTTAGAATAATATACAATGATTTATTATAATTATTCCCCCAAGTCTCGCAACTTACAGTACTTAATAGATTACATAATAGCATCGAATAAAGACCTATTACATAATCCAACTTAAGTTTAAACATAGTCCACAATTAATCTTAACATAACATAATAGCTTTAAACATAAAAAGGACAAGCTAGTCAGTAGTCTTGCCCTTGCCCTTGTTTGCTCTAGAGACACCTCCCTGTTCTTCCTTAACTGAAAGGTTTTAAATAAGCAAGGATGAGCACAAATTGCCCAACAAGTAATATACAACAAGGGTGTAGGATATAATATCACAAGGTTTGAAATATCGAAGGGTTATTTCTAGGATAGTTTAAAATGTCAAAATAACATCATGAATAAGGGATATGAAAATTCAATATAAATCAATAGATATATATGAATTCAATGACTAACAATGTATCCAACTGGATAAGCAATTTATACTGAGCAGCCACTAAGGACTGTGGAACTTCCACTAGAGTTACCAATATTAAACTAATAACCAAAAATATCAAGTACTATAGATGATCATCTACAATACTTTACGTTATGCATAACACCACAATAATATTTATTCATGTGTTTGGGTTTCCAACAACATACACTCCCCTTACCAAAAGGGTTGTCCAACTCAGTTTTCAAGATTTCCGCACCAATCAATTGGTTTGGACAGTTTTTATAAACATGCATATAGTCTAGCTGAATCAAATGGCATCGACTCTTTCACAATATTCAAGGGCAATACCAATTTAAACATGAATAATAGCCTTCACAAGGGTTTAACATACTAACTCATTTGAACGAGAAAGTAATATAACTTGTATTCAAAGGGATAAGCTTACGGTATTGTTCAAATAAATAATGCAATGGTATTGCACACCAATAATGGTAGGGTTCGGATACTTGCCTCAAGCGTAGTTTATCCACGTTAATAAATCAACACTTTCGAATCCTATTTATAACACATTATATGGTCAAGATGTTAATTAACTAACATAGTCTTTAATCAAGCTTGACACGATTCAAGTATACACACATATGATACAAAATCAGTTTGTAAGTCATCATGAATCAACTAATTAGTTACTTCACAAATAAATCAAGAATGCTGAAGTTTAATACCTCCTATTCATGGACTTTCATTTCAATGCAGCACCGACACACATATATGTACATCAGTAGGTTTTAGATCATATTTAACATCATAAGTATCATGTAAGTTCTCATGTCAAAAAAAGATCGAATTCATTTTAAGGATTCAGATCAAGCGCATGAAATTGCCACGCTAGCTTAGCTAGCTAGGGCAATTGCTACTAGCCCCCGACATTTCTCGCTAAGACTAAATTGCTTTGCCTTACGGGTTCTGTCCGATCTCGAATGCACAATCATACCTAATGTATTTTGACATGTTCATGGCTTTCACATGCTTCTTAGATCAATCTAGGCCCTTTCTTTCATAACATGGTTCTAAGTTCGATCATTTTAACAAATTAAGGTCATTCAAGGTCATGAAACCACAAAGTCTAGCATGCATGCTTTCTAAATCATACAAGATAGTTACAACACTCATATTATACATGCTTGTGTGTATTCATAACACATACGTGAAACTAACACTGCTTTAGTTGAAAATATGCTTTGTTCGTGCTTCATTTGAAATATAACATACAAGCATAGTATATCCATGGTTACACTACATCAGTTAGTCTAAGAGCATCATTAAATATGATCACAAATGTCGGATTCTAGTCCTCAAGGTAACATGACAATATTCTTATTCAAAGGTCATATTTTCATTTATAAAGTATGCAACATGTTCATGCTTTATTGTAGATCATATAAACACAAGCTAAAGGTTTATTCATGCATGTCTAAGTCACACTAACATGCTTTGCAAAGTCAGAATATATAACATGTAGAAATCATGTAAGTTAGCATACTAGGCTAAGTATTTTCCTGAAAATATTCCTAACGTACGACTTAACAAGTTTGATCATGCTCAACATACTATGTACAATACAACATGCTTATCTATGTGCAAAATCAGTCATGTATAGCTCTCTAGGTTCATAATTTGTAGAACATGATCTTTTACATAGTTTGTTTTCAAAACTTAAGGTTCAAATCTCCATGTAAACCATATACTTTCGTTAATCATACAAACCTATTTAAAACATACTCCACTTAGCATAATATACATGCACATACACATTACACATGCTTACATGCTATAATAAGTCTTAGTACTATATCAGATTGCAAAACAGAAACTAAAAACTAAACTCAGCAACCAACGCAGCTGCACTGCGCCTCAATACAAATGTGGCGCAGCTACGCCGTGCCTGGTTCCAGTCAAATCTCAAAATTTATTTACCAAATGGATTCTAAACACTCAAAAATCCATTACAACATGCATATATGATCATATAACAACTAATTAAACATTTCTCAACTTCCTTATCATATAATTCCATGAATTCAAGAATTTGAACTTTAATACTAAAACTCCATTTTTTTTACAGAGAATGAAAATGGCAACAAGGAAAGAGTAGTTATACCTCTGCAATGTGAAAAGAACTTGCTCCAAATGAACTTCTAAGCTCTAAGAATGCTTGTAAGCTCTCACCCTCACACTTGACAATTCTTAGACAATTTCAAGCAACACCAATTGATCAACATGACTGCTATTTATTGATGAGTTTTGGACTGGGCATTGGTGTTACACAAAACTTGAACTCATGGTGTAATGCAATGAAACAATGGTTGCTCAAGGGTGGTTTAACAACTCCATACCAACTTCATTGCTAGCAATGATCATCTAGTATTTAGCCTTGTGGAGAATACGTATT
The DNA here is from genome assembly GCA_020205615.1 of Panax quinquefolius. Taxonomy (NCBI): domain Eukaryota; kingdom Viridiplantae; phylum Streptophyta; class Magnoliopsida; order Apiales; family Araliaceae; genus Panax; species Panax quinquefolius. The sequence goes on from JAINUW010000329.1 coordinate 59,373, forward strand.
ATAGCTTTGAGTTACTATGCATTATACTTGGTGACTTTCTGTTTGGGACAAAAGGAAAGAACTCAGCAATCTAGTTATCTAGGCTTAGTTTGGTCTATTTAAATTCCCATAATGTAATCTTAATGTACAATTGTTACCATATTAGGAATTTTAGGGATAAATTATACCCTCACATCATACAGTCCGTGTATAGTAATTATACGCAATAAAATAATGCAGTCTAATATTATTGTCCGGGTAGTTCCATAATTATTCCTACCACTCATATAATCATATTTTAAATGTCTACTCACCTTCATATTGTTACATACACACTTCATGATATTTTTATACCATATAGCTTCAAATATGTTTAATTACAATGCCCCTAAAATATAGTTTCATAAGGCTTAATATATAGTTACATAAATGTCACACCACATTATATGATATAGTTGTATTAGTACTCATGTGCACATAACTATCAATATAATATTACTAACTTACTCACTTATTATGTTAAATAAATTAATCATGCACTTCCTTAATTAATTAACATCAATATTAATTAATCCACCCATTTATGGGTTTTCCATCATCATTCTTGATCCATATAATAATCACCTATTATTAATAATTGCAAAGAAATCAATATTCCACCACAACCATTATCAATTAAATAATAATTAATAATCACATATTAACCGACCTTATTAATATCAATTAAAAATCCATAAATATACTACAACAACACTTTAACAATTAATATTACTTAATTGCTCGTCTCATAATTTCTTTGCCGCTTATAATTACTATATGTATTTCCATCACCATGCCGCACAAGGCGTTCAACGAGTCTACCACAAACTCCACGTATTCTCAACTATTTAACTATTTAATATAATTGAGTTATCTCATTTCAAACCACGAAATTGTTCATTTTAAAATAACTATTTATTTTCATTAATATATTTATTTAATAATATGCGAAAATTCCCGGGCATTACATCCTCCCCCCTTTATAACAATTCCATCCCAGAATTGTTACAACATTACACAAACAGATGGGGATAATCCCCCATCATCCTATCTTCTAATTGTCACAACATTACACAAACAGATGTGGTTACGCCAAAGCACTTTTACAGAAAATATAACTTTATTCCTTAAGGTTTGCTCTTTCCTATCGAGAATTTGGACAGGAATTTCCTCATACGCTAAGTTCTTCTCCACTTGAATGGATTCATAAGAAATCACGTGCTTGTAGTCGGGCTTGTACGGGCGCAACACAGATATGTGAAACACGTTATGGATGTGCTCCAATTTAGGTGGTAGTGCAACTTTGTACGCTACTTCGCCCACTCGCTTTAGTATCTCGAACGGTCCTATGAATCTTGGACTGAGTTTTCCTTTCTTGCCGAAACGGATTTTACCCTTCCACGGAGATACCTTCAAGAATACAAAACTGCCGACTTCAAAGTCTCGGTCTTGCCGATGCAAATCTGCGTACTTTTTCTGGCGATCCTGAGCTACTACAAGTCTAGCCCTTATCACTTTTACCACGTCTGTGGTTTGTTGTACTAACTCTGGCCTGAGTATTCGTCGTTCTCCGACTTCATCCCAACATAAAGGCATTCTGCACTTCTTTCCGTAAAGAGCTTCATACGGTGGCATGTCGACACTTGCATGGTAACTATTATTATACCCAAATTCGACTAAGGGTAAGTGGTCATCCCAATTTCCCTTGAAGTCCATCACACAGGTCCTAAGCATGTCCTCTATCATTTGTATAGTTCGCTCACTCAGTCTGTCTGTCTGAGGATGATAAGCAGTACTCAATCTTAACTGTGTTCCCATCCTCTCTTACAAGCTTTTCCAGAATTTTGACGTGAAACGCGGGTCTCGGTCAGAAACAATCGATACCGGCACTCCATGTCGTGAAACAATTTTCTTTACGTACAGACCTGCTAATTGATTTAAACTGTAGCGGATCTTGATAGGTAGAAATTGTGCAGTCTTCGTAAGTTTATCCACGATGACCCAAATGGTGTCCAAACCTTTCTGTCGGACTGGAAGTCCTACCATGAAATCCATCGCAATATGCTCCTATTTCCACTCTGGTATTTCCAACGGTTGTAGTAAACCACTCGGTCGCTGATGCTCTACTTTTACACGTTGACACGTAAGACATCTACTAACGTACCCCGCAATTTCCCGTTTCAGATTTGGCCGCCAAAAATGTTACTTCAAGTCCCGGTACATCTTCGTGCCTCCCAGATGAATGGAATACGTCGTATTATGAGCCTCGTTTAAAATCTCCTCTCTTATCTCGGCCACTGTCGGTACCCATACTCTCCCTTCAAATATTAAGATACCATCTTTATCTATTCAAAATTTTTCTTCCTCTTTTTCTATGATCCTTCTTCTGATTTTTTCACACTCTCCATCTTTCTCCTGGGCCTCCTTTACTCTATCCAACAATGTCGGACAAGCTCCTATTACAAATAACTTTTCTGCAGACCTCTCGGGTCCCCTCACTTCTATTTCCAATTTCTCCATATCCCTTATTAACTCCTCATGAGTTGTCAGTCGAAACAATTTCTCCCTTCCTTTCCTGCTCAGAGCGTTAGCAACTACGTTTGCCTTCCCCGGGTGGTAAAGAATTTCACCGTCATAATCTTTGATTAATTCTAACCACCTCCTCTGATGCATGTTCAACTCCTTCTGTGTGAAGATATATATCAGACTTTTGTGGTCCGTGTATATCTCACATTTCTCTCCGTACAAATAATGTCTCCATATCTTTAACACAAAAACTACGGCCGCTAACTCTAGGTCATGAGTAGGGTATCATTTTTTTGTAATCCTTCAATTATCGTGATGCATACGCAAAGACTTTGTCGTGTTGCATAAGCACACAGCCCATTCCCCTATGTGACACATCACTATACACAACAAATCCTCCTGTATCATCTAGTAATGATAATACAGGCGCCTCGCTCAATTTCTTCTTCAACTCTTGAAAACTCTCTTCGCATTTGTCGGTCTTCGCATTTGTCGGTCCATACAAATTTCACCGTCTTCCTCATCAAATTAGTCAACGGGGTTGCTATCTTAGAAAAATCTTGGATGAATCTTCGATAATACCCTACTAACCCTAAGAAACTTCTCACCTCCGTCGGTGTTCTTGGTTGTTCCCAATTACTCACTGCTTTGACCTTTTCGGGGTCTACTGAGATTCCATTCTTATCCACCACGTGGCCTAAGAATTGAACCTTCTTCATCCAAAATTCGCACTTATAAAACTTCGCATACATCTTCTCCTTTCGTAGTGCTTCCAAAACAATCTTCAGATGTTCGGCGTGTTCTTCCTCCGTCTTCGAGTAGATCAAAATATCAACAATAAAAACTACCATGAATTTATCCAAGTATGGCTTGAAAACTCGATTCATCAAGTCCATGAATGCTGCCAGAGCATTAGTTAAACCGAATGACATTACCAAAAACTCGTAATGTCCATAACGGGTTCTAAACGCAGTCTTTGGTATGTCCTCATCCCGCACTTTCAGTTGGTGATATCCCGTCCGCAGGTCGATCTTCGAGAAACATTTTGCTCTTCTAAATTAATCAAATAAGTCGTCTATCCTCGGTAGCGGATATTTATTCTTGATCGTTACACTATTCAATTCGCGATAATCGATACAGAGCCTCATCGATCCATCCTTTTTCTTAACGAATAACACTGGTGCTCCCCAAAGAGACACACTCGGTCGAATGTAACCTTTATCCAATAACTCTTGAAGTTGTATCATCAGTTACTTCATTTTTATTGGCGCCATACGATATGGAGCTTTCGAAATTGGTGCCGTTCCCGGTGCTAAATCTATTACGAATTCGATTTCTCTGTCTGGGAAAAGGCCAGGCAGATCGTCCTGAAACACATCCTAAAATTCACTCACTACGGGTATATCTTTAATCTCTACTCCCTTTTTCCAAGTATCCACAACGTAAGCTAAATAACCTACACATCCTTTCTTTAACAATTTCTTGGCATGCATCATCGTAACGCAACACGATTGTTTAAGCGATGAGCTACCATAAAAAACTACCTTAGACTTACCCGGATTCTGAAGGTTCACACATTTGTTCTGACAGTCAATTACTTCTGCATGGTTACATAACCAGTCCATCCCCAATATTACGTCAAATTCTCCTAGTCTAATAGGAATCAAGTCTACGCTCAGTTTATGTTCTCTAATGTTTGCGCGACAATTTTGATAGACGTATTCTATAGGGATTATTTCCTTTTTCGCAACTTTTATGTTCAAAGGATCTTCTAAACGTTATCGGGGTGTACTAAGTTTACTAGCAAATTCTTCAGATACAAACGAACAGGTGGCACCTGAATCAAATAATACATAAACATTTATATTATTGATTGGGATTATACGACACCACGTCCTTTGCGACTATGGCGTCTTGGGCCGGTCATATTACTGAGTTCGGCGGTCGATCGATCGGTTGGGGTTACGCAGTCCACCAATCATCAATTTACTTCCTCCTCCTTGGCTTCCGCCAGCTCCACCGCTTCCTTTCTTCGGGCAATCTTTTATCCGGTGCTCTGTTGATCCACAAGCAAAACATCCTCTGATTTTCTTCGGCTTCGGGCAGTTTGGCGAGATGTGCCCCTCTTGGCCGCAATTATAACAAGTGTTTTTCCTCTTCTAGCATTCTCCCTGATGGTTCCTTCCACATTTGTTGCAAGCTTCGGTCCTCTTCTTGAAGCTTCCCTGGTGATTCCCACCTTGATTGTTGCTTCTGTTGTTGTTGTTTTCCCATTTCCTCTTTCTGGAGTTACTCCCTTCGCTGCTGCTTCCTTCACGATGCTCACTACCAGCGTTCTTATTCTTCTTCTCCTTATGATACAAACTTAAGGCCTCACTGCCACCTTCCGCAATGATTGCTTTCTCCAATAATGTCGTAAAGGAATCAATCAGGAAGACCGATACCTTATTTTACAACCACGGTTTTAGCCCTTGCTCAAAACGTCTCGCCTTCCTCTCCTCATCCACAACCTGGTGCTCTGCAAATCATGCTAGTTCATTGAACTTAGCTGCATATTGCGCCACCGTCATATCACCTTGTTTTAACTCTAGGAATTTTACTTCCATCCTACTCTTCATACTTTTTGGAAAATAATTCTCGAAAAACAGTGTTGTAAACCGCTCCCATGTTATCGTTCCTTCCCCCGCTCTCTGCTGATTATTTTCCCACCAATAGTTCGCTTCGCCCCTCATCATATATGTGGCAAATACTGTCTTCTGGTCTTCACCCACACGATCTATAGTGAAGGCCTTCTCGATCTCCTTGATCCAGGTTTGCACAACTATCGGGCCAGTGGTTCCCGCGAACTCTGGGGGTCCTACACTTTTAAAATCTTTGAAGGTCGTTATTGGGACAGGTTAGGGAACGGGTGGTACGGGTTCATTTCTTCCCCTCAGAGCTTCTCCCAATAAATCTACCAGTCTCTGTATCGGATCTACAGGACCTCTCTCATCATTAAATGACTCTTCTGGGACAGTTATTCTACGTTTGGGCGGCATTTTTCGCATCGCAAAATTTTATTTTATTATCTAGTTATAATACTTAGACATTTCTCAATAGAAAGAACTACAGGTTTATAACACATTTCTGAAATAAGATCATTTATATTCATATGCCAAAGGGTTACATTACATGTTCTTTTCTAGCATACTGCTATAAATGATAACACATATCCCCTAATATCACAAAAGACGGGGACATACTAACTTACTACCCCTTTAACACTTTTCGGAAGTTTGGGTTTACCACTATCTCACATCTTACACAAAAGATTGAGATTACAACCACATATTAACAACACAAAGATAAAACTACTACACTACTGGCCTTCATCTTCTAAACTTAATCTAACATCCCACGCTCAAAGATGCTCTGATATTCCTTCTGTGTGATGTGCACCACCATGTCTCGGCTTATGGTATGTCGGGTCTGTCCTTGCTCAGCTGGCTAATGATGTACCCCATCGATCAATCTCTCCATGGCTGTTCGAAGAGCATAGCCCATCATGTTCATCTTCCTCCTTTTGCACTGGACCTCATCCTCTAGATCATCTGCCCTATCATTGGCTTCCTCCCACTTCTCCTCGAAGTGAATCCTATCCATCACCTCCATTTCTAACTGAGTTCGGAGAGCCTCCTTCTCCCCCTCTCACTCAATACCTTCTGCTCTAATTCCTCTAGCTTTCTTGCCACCTTAACAATCCTTGCCACCGCTCGGTGAAACAAAGCTCCCATCTGGATCCCTGCCTCCTTACGGTGAGTAATCTCCACCTCCATCTCCTGCATCACTAATTGCCTCTGATGGCCCTCGTCCCTCAACTTCTGGAACGCAAACCCCCTCTCCCTAGCCTCAACCTCTAGCTCCTCAACCCTACATCCCAACTCTAATATCTGCTCCTCATACTCTCCTAACATCTGATCCTCAAAAGTAGCCTCGTCGGAGTCCTCCACAGGCTCGGGCTCCTCCTCCAAAGGCTCTTCTTCAGGGTCAGACTCCACCTCTTCCTCATCGTCATCATCAAAAGGGGCTACTACAAAAATAGGCTCCGCTATCAAGGGTGTCTCGAATACTACGTGGATATCACGCGGCTCCTCCTCTACTACTCGGCTAGGTCCTCCCATGTCAGTCATCCTTCAATCACCAATATAAGACAACACAAACAACAACTCCGTTAGAATGTTAAACAAACATAAGTTCATTGTATAGAATGAAGTTACATTTCATAACACACTAAGCCTCTCAAGGAAAACTCTACATGAGTATTATCTCCTTCCTAACTTCTATGTTCCGTTAAGTTATAATCTAAGGACACTCGCTCCTAAGGTTTATAACTAAGGCTTTGATACCAACCTGTGACGCCACCAAATTCGAACCTTCACATGGTCACTCGAATTCGGTTCATTACGTTCTCATGGTAAAACCATAATAACTAAAATAACGCATACACAACGGAAAATCTACTTTAGAATAATATACAATGATTTATTATAATTATTCCCCCGAGTATCGCAACCTACAGTACTTAATAGATTACATAATAGCATCGAATAAAGACCTATTATATAATCCTACTTAAGTTTAAACATAGTCCACAATTAATCTTAACATAACATAATAGCTTTAAACATAAAAAGGACAAGCTAGTCGGTAGCCTTGCCCTTGCCCTTGTTTGCTCCAGAGACACCTCCATGTTCTTCCTTAACTGAAAGGTTTTAAATAAGCAAGGATGAGCACAAATTGCCCAGCAAGTAATATACAACAAGGGTGTAGGATATAATATCATAAGGTTTGAAATATCGAAGGGTTATTTCTAGGATAGTTCAAAATGTCAGAATAACATCATGAATAAGGGATATGACAATTCAATATAAATTAACAGATATATGTGAATTCAACGGCTAGCAATGTATCCAACTGGATAAGCAATTTATAACGAGCAATCACTAAGGACTATGGAACTTCCACTAGAGTTACCAATATTAAACTGATAACCAAAAATATCAAGTACTATAGATGATCAGTCTAAAATACTTTATGTTATGCATAACACCACAATAATATTTAGTCATGTGTTGGGGTTTCCAACAACATACACTCCCCTTACCAAAAGGGTTGTCCAACTAAGTTTTCAAGATTTCCGCACCAATCAATTGGATTGGACAATTTTTATAAAAATGCATATAGTCTAGCCGAATCAAATGACATCGACTCTTTCACAATATTCAAGGGTAATACCAATTTTAACATGAATAATAGCCTTCACAAGGGTTTAACATACTAACTCATTTGAATGAGAAAGTAATATAACTTGTATTCAAAGGGATAAGCTTACAGTATTGTTCGACTAAATAATGCAATGGTATTGCACAACAATAATGGTAGGGTTCGGATACTTGCCTCAAGCGTAGTTTATCTACGTTAATAAATCAACACTTTCGAATCCTATTTATAACGCATTATATGTTTAAGATATTAATTAGCTAACACAGTCTTTAATCAAGCTTGACACGATTCAAGTATATACACATATGGTATAAAATCAGTTTATAAGTCATCATGAATCAACTAATTAGTTACTTCACAAATAAATAAAGAATGCTCAAGGTTAAGACCTCCTATTCATGGACTTTTCATTTCAATGCAGCACCGACACGTATATATGTACATCAATAGGTTTTAGATCACATTTAGCATCATAAGTATCATATAAGTTACTATCCAAAAGATCAGAATTCATTTTCTAGGATTTAGATCAAGCGCGTAATTTGCCATGGCTAAACTTTAGGGCCCAAAGTAGCATTCGTCGTCCCCGACCTCGCCAAGACTAAATTTCTTACGCCTTGTGGGTTTTATTCGGTCTCGAACGCACAATCATACCTAATGTATTTTGACATGTTAAAGGCTTTCACATGATTCTTAGATCAATCTAGGCCCTTTCTTGCATAACATAGTTCTAAGTTCGATCATTTCAACAAATTAAGGTCATTCAAGGTCATGAAACCACAAAGTCTAGCATGCCTGCTTTCTAAATCATACAAGATAGTTACAACACTCATATTATACATGCTTGTGTGTATTCATAACACATACGTGAAACTAACACTGCTTTAGTTGAAAATATGCTTTGTTCGTGCTTCATTTGAAATATAACATACAAGCATAGTATATCCATGGTTACACTACATCAGTTAGTCTAAGAGCATCATTAAATATGATCACAAATGTCAGATTCTAGTCCTCAAGGTAACATGACAATATTCTTATTCAAAGGTCATATTTTCATTTATAAAGTATACAACATGTTCATGCTTTATTATAGATCATATAAACACAAGCTAAAGGTTTATTCATGCATGTCTAAGTCACACAAACATGCTTTGCAAAGTCAGAATATATAACATGTAGAAATCATATAAGTTAGCATACTAGGCTAAGTCTTTATTGAAAATATTCCTAACGTAAGGCTTAACAAGTTTGATCATGCTCAACGGACTATGTACACTACAACATGCTCATCTATGTGCAAAATAAGTCATGTATAGCTCGCTAGGTTCATAATTTGTAGAACATGATCTTTTACATAGTTTGTTTTCAAAACTTAAGGTTCAAATCTCCATGTAAACCATTTCCTTTCGTTAATCATGCAAACCTATTTAAAACATACTCCACTTAGCATAATATACATGCATATACACATTACACATGCTTACATGTTATAATAAGTCTTAATACTATATCAGATTGTAAAACAAAAACTAAAAACTAAACTCAAGAACTTAAGCAGAATTACTTACCAAGCGCCTCAATACTAAATGTGTCGCACATAATTGCTGCAGTGTTCTGAGTTCAAAGCTAAGAAAGCTTTGTTTCTAAGAATCATCCAAACCAAATCTCAAAATTTATTTACCAAATGGATTCTAAAAACTCATAAATCCATTACAACATGCTTATATGATCATATAACAGCTAATTAAACATTACTCAACCTCCTTAACATAATATTCCATGAATTCAAGAATTTGAACTTTATTACTAAAACTCCATTTTTTTTACAGAGAATGAAAATGGCAACAAGGAAAGAGTAGTTATACCTCTGCAATGTGAAAAGAACTTGCTCTAAATGAACTTCTAAGCTCTAAGAATGCTTGTAAGCTCTCACCCTCACACTTGACAATTCTCAGACAATTTCAAGCAACACCAATTGATCAACATGACTGCTATTTATAGATGAGTTTTGGACTGGGCATTAGTGTTACACAAAACTTGAACTCATGGTGTAATGCAATGAAACAATGGTTGCTCAAGGGTGGTTTAACAACTCCATACCAACTTCATAGCTAGCAATGATCATCTAGTATTTAGCCTTGTGGAGAATACGTATTATAGCTTTGAGTTACTGTGCATTGTACTTGGTGACTTTCATTTTGGGACAAAGGGAAAGAACTCAACAATCTAGTTATCTAGGCTTAGTTTGGTCTATTTAAATTCTCATAATGTAATCTTAATGTACAATTGTTACCATATTAGGAATTTTAGGGATAAATTATACCCTCACATCATATAGTCCATGTATAGTAAATATACGCAATAAAATAATGCAGTCTAATATTATTGTCCGGGTAGTTCCATAATTATTCCTACCACTCATATAATAATATTTTAAATGTCTACTCACCTTCATATTGCTACATACACACTTCGTGATATTTTTATACCATATAGCTTCAAATATGTTTAATTACAATGCCCCTACAATATAGTTTTATAAGGCTTAATATATAGTTACATAAATGTCACACCACACTATATGATATAGTTGTATTAGTACTCATGTGCACATAACTATCAATATAATATTACTAACTTACTCACTTATGTTAAATAAATTAATCATGCACTTCCTTAATTAATTAACATCAATATTAATTAATCCACCAATTTATGGGTTTTCCATCATCATTACTGATCCATATAATAATCACCTATTATTAATAATTGCCAAGAAATCAATATTCCACCACAACCATTATCAATTAAATAACAATTAATAATCACATATTAACCGACCTTATTAATATCAATTAAAAATCCATAAATATACTACAACAACACTTTAACAATTAATATTACTTAATTTCTTGTCTCATAATTTCTTTGCCGCTTATCATTACTATATGTATTTCCATCACCATGCCACACAAGGCGTTCAATGAGTCTACCACAAACTCCACGTATTCTCAACTATTTAACTATTTAATATAATCGAGTTATCTCATTTCATACCACGAAATTGTTCATATTCAAATAACTATTTATTTTCATTAATATATTTATTTAATAATATGCGGAAATTCCCGGGCATTACAGGAACACAATGGGTTACCCGAGCTGGAACGGATTAAAAGATAAGTTTTCCACACTCAGCGCTATGTTTGTATGGCAAAGCATGGTATGCATTCATTTGTGCCCGATTGATGCCCACACGCCATCAGAATGATGTGACTAAGGAAAGGGAACGAATGCTATATGGGATTGTACACCACCATTATCGGGTGAATAATTCAGTTGTGTTCTACAATGTGGATGTGGGTGAATATATTCAAGAATCGATTAACAGGCTGCTATATGGAAGTACTACGGGGGGCCTTCTACATGGATTTCTCATAACCATTTTGTGCCGTAAATCTGGAGTGCAGTGGCATCCCTCTGAACCTATACAACAACCATTGGCTATAATCGACCATGCTACCATTGAGAAGTACAAGGCATGGGAGGGGGCAAGATCACATCCAAGAGGAGAAGGTTATATCATGATTTGCCAACCCTCACCCCCAGTTGCAGCTGATCCAATGGAAGGGCAACCATCTCGAGGTTGACGAAAACAATTCTTGTGGCAGGCTCAATGTCAGGATTTGATGCATCAGTACAATGCCAATGCTTTCAACATGCTTGCTGATGCATTTTCTCGCTGCAATACAAGTGCCGGTCTGTTGGCCATTCTTGTTCCTCTTGTCCTCAAAGCATACCCTCCTTCTGATGAAGACGAGCAGTGACTCCTCTTTCAAGGAATTCCTCATGCTTTTATTTGCTTTATATTGTCGTAATGAGGACATTACTTGATTTAAGTTTGGGGGGTTTTGCTTTTGCTTGGTTAATTTCATGTGACGATTTCAAAATCATGTTAGTTAGTGTTGATAAGTTTTTTTTAATTGTTTATTATTTATGACCTTTAGTTTAATACATTCATTTGTGCATTAAAAAAATAAATTCATTTGCATGTAGTTCATTTTGCATGAATCCAGTTATTAGATAGTAAAAGTCTATTTTTGGCCAATGATGAGATTAGAATTTTGTAGACGAGTTAGTATTGATTATATAGGCTTTGATGTGACTTCTTGTTATGAATTGAATCTTTTTTTGTTTAGAAACTGGTATAATCAGGTTAGCACATTAGAAACAACTATGTTGACTGATTAAGTTTAAATTGCAACATAACAGAATTCTTAAGGATAATACTAGTTTGAATGAATGAAAGACATGAATAGGCAGAGATGGCTAGAATTAGACAAAAACTTAAGTTTGGGAGAAAAATTTGGGATATATAAGCTATTTAAAAAAATTAAAAAAACACCGTGGCATGCTTGTCTAGTTTTGTGGCCTTTGTTACTTGAGTAAGTAAGCCCGAGGGGATTGTCTTTACACCTAGCGCCCTAAGGTCTTAATGGTCTGGGAGTCGTTGGTCGAAAGCTCGTTAAGGTAGCATTGAAAAGCCTAAGGGAATAAGACATTGCACATCTATAAGTATAAAAAAAGAAATAATAAAATGGGAAAGAGCGAAAAGCCCCCATAATGAAAAATAAAGCATAAGTATCCTGGATTGGACTCTTAAACTTGGTGAATGTTTGACTTTGGTTGGATCTATCTTGCTCGTGGATTTTGTGAGTTTACACTGTATAATGCCTTTAAAGAGATCTATTATTTGTTGTGTTTAGCATTATATCAGTTAGTATGGTTGTTGAGCACACACGCACTATATTAGTAAGAACAATATAAGATTTGATAATTGATTGGGATGTTATTGATTGGTTTAGATATGATGTACTATCGTGTTTGCTTGATTTCTCTGAGGCTGTATGATTAGACTATGTTCTATCTTAATACTAGATTTATAAGTTATAGAGTAGTTAGTTGCATTGCATATCATTTTGCTTGAGGACAAGCAATGTTACAAGTTTTGGGGAATTTGATGAGTAGGTTTTTAACCTACGATTTATCTTTATTTAGCTTGATATAATGTTAGTTTTTGGGTATTTCATTTTGCTTTTGATGGGTTTTTGTTCTTGTTGCAGGATATTAAGGTGAACACATCAAAATGATGGCATTGGAAGAAAGCTCAAGTAAAATATGGACATACTGCATCACCGACGAGGGACGCGCCATGATAACAAAGGATACAAGGTGGGACGCGCTGCATGTGGATAATCTACTGATGTACTAGCACGGGCTGCGCCACTTTAATAAAAGAACTGGCGCGGGGAGCGCCGATCGGGTGTGACAGCTGCTGAGTTATTTTATTTTGCATGTTACTGAGTTGTGTTGAGAGTTATAACTTTTTTATGTAATAAGGTCATATTAGGAGTGTGTCAAGGAGGTTATTTCATATTAATTGGGATTCTTAGTTTGAAAACTTGTTGGGTTTAATTAGGAGTTTGATTTTTATTAAAACTCCGATGAGATGACTTTGAGATGGATTAGAACTGGATTAGGTTCAGCTGAAGGGAAAAATTGATAAAGAGGAATAGAGTAATAGAGATAAAAAAACACAATTGAGAATACACTTAGGGAGCCAAAACTTAGAGAATCTTGGAGGAACAAAGGAAGGAGGTGAATTCACGAAGATTGCAGAATTGAAAGGCGAGAAGGGTGGTGTATTACTATTCTTCTTTAATTTCAATTTTTGTAATTAGGATGATGATTTCTTTTATTTATTCAATATTTAATTCATTAATTATGAGCTAAATTACTTTTTAGGCTTGCAATGGATCTTTAATGTTGAATAACAATTATTATGCCTTGATTTGGGTTTAATAAATTATTATTTCAGTTTATCTATTGTGATTTGTGCTTAATTTATGAATTGCTTGATCACCAATTTTATGTGGATTTGTATGGATTCGAGAGATGATGTATGAGTCTAGAGCTAGTCACAATAGCTTGTGTTCTTAAATTCTGTGATTGAATGGAATCTTGATTTATGTTAGGATAGAGATATATCTATTATCACATATAATCTGGTAAGAACCTGAAATTAAACTCTTCTTAATTGTAATTCACGTAGAGAAGTAATGAATTAGTTAATTAATGTGTTTGGCTTAATTCTATCTAATTTATGGATTTAAGTTAATATGGTATTAGTGCATTGAGAAATGGCTAATTCTACATAAGTGTTCTTGATTAATAAACTGAGATAGTGAATTAAACTGGAATAAGGTGTGATAATTGGAATGATACTTAAAGTGAAGTTGTAAGCCTAATTCTCTATTATTTTCTTCAAATTACTGTTTGTAAGTTGTGTTGATTGATTAGTATTTTTAGTTTTTAGTCTTTATTAGTTATAATCATTGATTTCGATTAGTTTAATAAAATTGGGTTAATATAAAACTGGTAATTGTTAGGATTAATTTCTTGTTATTCTCTGTGGGAACGATTCTTTACTTACACTATATTACTTATTGACCACGTATACTTGTGTGTTGTGCGTAATTAGATTTTCGACCAACAGTTTCGATCTCACTTAGGTCGATGTTAATGACCTGAGCACGTCTTTATATTTTTTGAATTTTTGGTCAATATATCTCTTGATGTTCTTCGGGTGCATATTTAGACTACAATGTGTTAGTCTATTTCGTGTACTTGAAGACCATAGGGAGGTGCTGCTGAAATTTCTAAAAAATTTAAAGATGTGTTCAAGTTGTTGGCATTAGTGAGGCGACACATTCAGGAATGGGATAGAAGCCTGACCCGTTAGAGTGGGAGATGAGGTTAGGAAACTCAAAAGCTTGCATATACATTAACTTGGAGACTTGATTGTGTTTGTCTAACTTTCCATATATATAGCAGACAGTTATCGAAGATGTTTGTTGATTGAAGTTGGATGGAACATAGGGTAGCCACTGATAAGAATGGGTTTAGCTTTGAGTACCGTAATGGGGTTGAACAGTTTCTCAATTTCGCGTTTGAGCAAGTCAGCGGCAATGAGATCAGATGTCCTTGTAAGAGGTGTGTGAAAGAAGTGTGGAAGGAAAGTAATGATGTCATGTGCGACTTATTTTCGTATGGGTTCAAGCAGGGTTATACGACATGGATCTATCATAGGGAAACCTGGTTGGATGAACATGAATCAGAACCAGAATCTAGAGGTGATGAAACCTTTGACTGTACTAACATGATAGTTAGAGTTGCTAGTTCATACTTCCAGTGGAATACATATAGGATGGCAGTAGCGTCGAACAAGAGCTGAATGATGAGGTTAAGGGTTTCTATGAGTTATTACATAAAGTAGCGACACCACTGTATGACGGGCATGAAAAGCACACTGTCTTATCTACCGTGACTAAGTTTTTACACTTAAAGAATGAGCATGCCTGTAGCGAGAGAGGTTTTAATGAACTGCTAAACATTATAAAGGAGTGCTTACTGCGCAGCAATAAGTTCTGGGGTCGCATTTTATGATGTGAAGAAAATGGTCAAAAGGCTCAATCTAGGGTATGAGAAGATTGATGCTTGTGAGAATGACTGTATGTTATATTACGGTGATGTCAATAAAGATAAGAGGTCATATGATATTTGCGGTACAAGTACATACTATGAACAGCGGAAGAAAAAGGGAAAAGACATGCCGAGAAAGATCTTACGTTACTTTCCCATTGCACCAAGGCTTCAGCGGTTGTTTATGTCAACACATACCACCGAGTATATGAGATGGCACTCTACACGAGATATAGTCGAAGGTTAACTGTCGTACCTGGAAGATGGGCTTGAGTGGAGAAATTTTGATAAAAATCACCCCTTGTTTACTGAAGAGGTTCGCAATGTTAGGCTTGGACTTGTTACGAATGGGTTTAATCCATTTAATGGGCCTTACACCAAGCCCTACTTAACTTGGCCGGTGATTATTGTTGTGTATAACCTCCCACCTTCGATGTGCATGAAAGATCCCTACATGTTCATGCCTTTACTAATTTCGAGAGATAAGAGTCCGAGTAAAGACATCAATGTATACCTCAGGTCGGTAATTGATGATTTGAAGGTGTTGTGGGATAAAGGGGTTCAAACTTATGATGTATCTCTTAAATAGAACTTTGACATGAGGGCAACTTTACTGTGGACCATAAATGACTTCCCGGCATTAGGAATGATTAGTGGATGGTGGACTCATGGGGGCTTGTCATGTCCCGTGTGCATGGGGTCAGTTAAAGCTATGCAGCTCAAACATGGGGGGAAATGAGTTTATTTGCAACACCCAGATAGTTTTTCCCAATTGAACATCGTTATCGACGGATGAGTAGACATTTCAATCGAAAAACAGGGAAACATCAAGTACCTGGCCGTCTTTCTGGGACAGAAGTGTTGAGTTGGATTACTCACTTGAAATTTCCACCTCCAGGGAAGAATCACATATTAAAGCGAGCTTATGGTTACGACAAGGTTCATAACTGGACACACAAATCCATGTTCTTTGATCTGCCTTATTGGGCTACACTATGCATTCGTCATTGTTTAGATCCGATGCATACTGAAAAGAACGTATTTGATAATATTTTTTATACAGTCCTAGATGCAAGTGGTAGAACAAAGGACAACAATAAGTCGATGCTTGATTTGGTAGAAATGAACATTAGGGAACATCTATAGTTGTATCAGGAGGATAGTAAGAAGGTAATGCCTAAAGCTGATTATACTTTGACCAGGGAATAATTGCTATTGATATGTAATTTGATCAGTGGACTAAAACTCCCAAATGGATATTCTTCGTGTGATAACCCGGGATTTCGAATAATCCAAATTTTATGAATAATTTTTTTTTATTTAATATTGACATCGACCTGTTAATACTGTACTGTGTATCTGTGATATGAGTCTCAGGAATTAGTCAATTTGTGTATTGACTGAGAAAATAGAGTAGAGTTATGCTTAACAGCTTTAGAAACCCTAACCCTAATTTCTGGAAAGGGATTCGATAGAAAATGCAATTAAAATAATTGTATCGATGAATACGTGTTTGTATTGTATAGAGATTTTGAGTAATGATTGATCAGATAAGGTTTAAAACTAATAAACCCTAATAAGAGATTAGAAACCCTAATCTCAGGATTAGAAACACTAACGCGTAGTTAGAAACCCTAATTATATGACGAGAAACCCTAATTCTTAATCTGAGAATCTTAAACCCTAAATTAGGAAACCCTAATCCTAATTGGCAAGCCTAAGGTGTTTATTAAACTTAAATATGACTAGGAAAACCTAATTCAATTAGGAAACCCTAATTATAGTTTTAAAATTTTAATTTTCTATTTTAAAACCATAAATAGAAAATCCTAGAAATTTAAGTTTTAAAAACTAAGGGTTAGAACCTAAGGGTTAAACCCTAAGGGTTTGTACAATGTCAAGTATGCCATTAAAAATATAATGCTAAAGACCAAAATGTCGTTTTAGTATATTTTTAATATGTAACTTGCAAATCTTGGTATATTTGGAGTAGGTGACCAACTATGTTGACTTAGTAACATACAATCTCCAGCAAAATCAATTTAACCCATCAGATCTTGCAACATATCATCATATATACAGATTTGGGAGAGAGAAAGTTACTAAACTTAACTTATTTTTCAACCTAGCTCTCACCAACTCTTGTTCTCTTTAACCCTCCGAAATTCTAAGGTAGATCAGTCACTTAAATAGCCCTCAGATCACCCAAGAACAGATTGGAGATCAAAGATCAAGATTTAGAACAAAAAGGTATAAAAACCCTAACCCTATTTGATCTTATATAGCAAGAAAATTTTTTTGTTTAAGTGTTTAATCAAGTGTTATATGATGTCTTTAGATGATCTATGTTGATCCATCATGGATCCATAGCATCAAAGTGCCTTAAAATGGTGTTTTGCAAAGACTGTTCTTGAGTTTGAAATATGGTCTAACAAGAAATGTCAATGACCATAGATCCTTTCTCATTTCTGATTTTTGTTGTTTTAAGGTTGTAATCTGTAGCTTGTCATATGGTCTTTAATCTGCAATGAAATTAGTGTCATTGGATGTCTAGATCGTGTGTTATTAGCGGTAAAAACCTGTTGACCGGGCATGACCGGGCCAAATCTGGGCAACCCAGAAAGTATGAAACCATGTCTGACATGAGTTTTGAAGGTCCAGATCTGTCAGATATGATGTTGTTTTGATGATGTGTTGTATTCAACTTGTAGCCTGTTATATGTTCTTTGATACCATGGCTTTAGATCGTGTAAATAAACAACAGGTCGATCGTAGCAGGTGGTCAAAGTAGACCACTCGCACTGTTTTTACGTTTCTGGAAAAAACCCAGAAACAATTTAAGCAATTTTTCTGACCAAGTTTGACCGTGTCATAACCTGTGGATCTGTTGTTGTTGGATTGAGATCTTGTGATGTCGTTATTCCTTGTCATGTATACTACATGTATGAACTATAAAACCGCCAAAATAATGATCAGAACCTAGATTAATTTGGGCTGAAAAGTACCAAGTCGAACTCCTAGGTTTCTGCAAAAACCCAGGTAACGCCTGACAATGACTTTACATGGCTGGATCTTCATGATTTGATGTAGTATGACCACAATAAGAATTGTAACTTATAGAGTTACATAAACACTACAAGTTGGATGTTCAAGCTAGGCAGAAACAATTTTGAACCGAGAATTAAAGCTGGTCAAAGTTGACCCTTGATACTGCCATCTGTCAGTGTTCTTGAGGCCAAAAACACCTAAGGCGACAGAAAGCATCGCTATAGGCTATAGCGACGGTTTAATTAGTTTTTATTTTTTGATTTTTTGAAAATTATTTAAAAATAGAAATAAATTATAAAAATTACCAAAAATGGTTTTAAATTTTTTTTAAATTATGAAAAATAATTTCTGATTATTTGGGGTATTTTTCATTATTATTTATAATAATTTGAATATTAATGATATTTAATTTATTTAATAAGTATATTAAATAAATTAGAGAAAAATAATTTTAAATAAGAATAATGTATTTAAAAATATTTTGAGTTATAAAATATAACTTTTAATATTTTTAGAGAATTTTCATTAATAATTTCATATTAATGATATTAGATTTATTTAATTGTTAAATTAAATAAATAAGATAAAAATAATTTTATTGATTTAGAAATCATTTTAAATGAGAATAAAGTGTTAGAAAATATTTTGAATTATAATATATAATTTTCAAAATTTTTGGAGAATTCTCATTAATAAATTAATATTAATGATGTTAGATTTATTTAATTATTATATTAAATAAATGAATTAAAAATGATTTTATTGATTTAAAAATCATTTAAAAATGAGAAAAATGATTTAAAAATATTTTAAGTTATAATTAATGACTTTTAATATTTGAATAATAATTTCATTAATATTTAAATATTAATGGTGATGGTTTAAAAATGATTTTAAAATCATTTAAGTAGAATATTAGCGATTTAAAATATTTTAGGTTATTGATAATAACTTTAATATTTTGACAAATATGTTATTAATATTTTTATATTATTAAATATTAATGATGATAAGATTATTTGATAATTAAATCATTTGAAAATGATTTTGATGTTTGAAAAATTATTATAAATTATTAAAAGCTTCCGAAAAAATATTATAAATGATATATGACTTATCTAAAATAATATTGAAGGTTAGAAATCGAATTTACTTGACAATAACTGTGTTAATTATCAGATAGGGTGACCAGAACACCGAGAATAGACGGAAGTCCAACCAGACCGAACTAGTTAGACTTGATAAGTGTTTATATAGGTTATAAACACTGGTGTGGCTATGTGGTAATGTGCTTAGAAGAAGTTTGACTGTAGAATACAGGGATACGTGTTATGAAATATTGTGCTAATTGTGAGACCGATATTATTGGTTATAGGTCTTTTGAAAGCAGATAAGTTTATTATGTAGTTGTAATCAGCGGAAGAGTGAAGTTTTCTAACTCAACCTTGAGTTAATAAGTTTATTAGAACTTGATAAGTTCGAGAAGAGAATTCAATTATTATTGACAGATCGATGCCAATTATTTCAGCTAGATCGAGAAGTAATTAGAAATTGAAATCACAGTATTTCGTTGTTAAATCAAAGTCTTGATTCTAAGACTGAGAAGAGCAACCTTTTATATAAAGGGAATATTTTATTGGTCGTATATTCGGCCTTTGCGTGCGATTAAGTATTATGCATAATATAGGGTATAATAAAGTTGATCACTTTATATACTTGCAGAGGGGTATGATTTAATCTTTATGATTATCTGATACACCTAGGTATATCAAAGTCAAATCGTTGATAGTTACTCGAGAAGAGAAGTTCAAGATCCAATGGATTGCTCAGCATAAATCCGAAAAACATTCCACTTTGCTATTTTGTAGAATTAATTCGTGATTATTTATTTGAATATCGTAGAAAACCTTGAAAGTGTTGTACTCTTTCATATTCAGATTATTGTTGTATAGAATGCGAGAAGACTTGTTATCTATTCCTATACATTTACTGTATGTCTTAACTTGCGGGGAAACTTGTTGCTCACCCTTGCTAAATAAAACCTTTCAGCTAGGGACGGAGTTACAGAAGGTGTTGTGAAGAAGAACAAAGAAAAAGGCATAGTGATAAATTAGTATAATGAACATTATTACTATTATGTTGTATTGTAAACCCTTTTTGTATATCTAAGGGGTATATTTGTAATGTTAAGGTTAGCGGACCTGGGACTAATGTATTAACAACATATGCTAATGTGATATGTATTACTATTTTTATATGAATGGGTAGTTAGATGTTATTATATTGTGGATCGTGAACACCAAACTCCGGGGTCAGGTGACCCAGATTTGGGGGTGTCACACTTTGAATATTACAAGGTGTTGTAAAGTCAAAGAGCTAAAGTTTCGGGGTCTCAAAAGTCATGATTATCATGTATTCATGCAGAAGTTGATCCCCGTGGTATTTATCGACTTGTTACTGAAACGTGTGGTTGAAGCACTGACGGAGCTTTCTAATTACTTTAGAGATCTATGCTTAACGGAGCTCCAACTCAAAGACATGGATAAAATTGAAATATAGATAGTGGAAATAATGTGCAAGTTAGAAATGATCTTCCTTCCATTGTTTTTTGATTCAATGGAGCATTTGCCTATTAACTTTCCATACGAAGCTAAGTTTGGCGGTCCCATGCAATATAGATAGATGTATCCATTCGAGAGGTAATGATTGTGATGTTTTTAATATGCTGAAATGTGCATTCTTGTTTACTAATGTATACACGCATATATAACACATAGGTATATGTGATGTCTAAAATAAAAGGTGAAGAATAGAGCCCGTGTAGAGGGGTAAATTGCTGAGAGTTATGTTATGGAGGAACTTATTATTTTTTACTCGTTGTACTTTGAGCCGAATGTTCAGACGAGGCACAATCGCTTACGTCGAAATGAGGCTGTCACACACGAGGAAAATAGATAATTAACGGCCTTTAGTCATCTTGTACAACCATTTGGCCAGAAAAAAGGTGATTCTTGGCCGATAGTGAGTATGTAGTTGCCACATTATATTCACTTGTCAACATAAATGAAGTAGCGTAATACATTAAGTAAGTAGCCATAACTATATATGCCTTGTGTTACTGCTATAAGTTCCTTCCATACACATTAAGTATATAACTATATTACAGTCAATATGATGTTGAGATACGTGAAGCGGGTCCAATTATATTGGACGAGGATTTGCAAAATTTGAGGAATAGAGAACTTGTGCAATGGTTTAAAGATCATGTAAGTCTAACCGATTTGAAGTTCAATGAATCTACCATCATAGACATAATCTTATGGTGTAATTACCTTTAGAATATGATGTGTTCATGTACATTGGGTCCTCACAGATGAGTTAGCTGACATTTAGCTAAAGCTTATAGTCGATGGCCCTAGAAGATCTGTAGATACTTATACATGCTGCATTGTCAACGGTAATAGATTTAAGTGTTGCGATATTAGGGAAGTCGTTTCTTCGGATTCTGGTGTTATGGTTAAAGGTAGCTGCTACGATAATCTTTGGGATGACTGGTATGGACGATTTCTAAAAGTTGTTGTTCTCAAATATTGGACTCAAAAAGAGTTAGTTTGTTTCAATTGTCATTGGTTTGATGTTGAGAATGGAGTTAGAGTAGATAAAAATTCAAGATTGGTGACTGTTAATGTTAAGTCAAAACTAAACTCAAATGAGCCTTTTATTTTAGTAAGTCAAGCAACACATGTATACTACGGGCGGAGTGTTAAGACTCCTGCAAGCCCATGGTATGCTGTTATAACCACCAAAGCATGTGGTTTTCAAGGCACAACTCCTCATCCAGACGATGAACCTTTACAAGTTGAGTCTACTAATGTCACACCTGTTAATGTGACAATTATTAGTGAGTCTAGTAAAGAAGTGGATGATGTCGTTGCTGTCGAAAGTGAAGATGATATTCTTGAAGAGGTAGATATAATTGAAGAAATCATTGAGGATGACGAAGATGGTGATGACAACGATATTGAAGAGCTATTGATCGAAGATGATGATTCTGATATTGATGGCTTTGACGATATAAATGATTAGGATTATGTACTCTTTTTGTCCTTTTAGTTGTATTCAAATGTAATAGTATGTAGTAGTGCAATCATTATCTTCAACTTATATTAATCTACTAAATAAGGTGTTAGTTGTTTTAGGTTACTATTTATGTTATATCCTTTTATGTTACTATTTATGTTGTATTCTTTTAGTTGTATCTATATGTTATCTTCTTTGTTACTGTTCAAAAATATAGTATTAAAGAATGTCTAATTATATTTTTTTGATGATTTGACAGTATATATACGTATTGCGCGTACACCACACGGCGATCATGGTGGGCGTGCAGGTCGTGGGGGCGTGGAGGTAGTGGGGGTGATGATCAGGCCAGATCGTCAGTTATTATTACATGTTTTGTTGGGATACATCTTATTATTGTTTATTTTATATAGTTTTGACATTATATTCGTTTATGTAAATATTGATGATTCACTACATAGGTGATCGACGTAGCCCTCCGCGGGGATTAGCACGTGGCTTGCTAGGGAATCCCCCCAGGTACCGCTTATTTGTCATCTTCCCACCACATATTCGACAGGTAAAAACAATTATTGATGTATTTCCTTAATTAATTTATGTAATTTATAATTATATTGCTTAGATAAACTTAAGATAAAACATTGAATTCCATTATGAAAACCCTGAAATCCATTATTAACATAAACTTACTAAACTGCAATAAAATAATATTAAAACCCTTAAGAATAAGCAAAATAATTCAGTTCTGCAAAAAGTCAAAAAATAGACCAAAACCCGCCTCGATACACAAACACATACATAGCACCGCATAGGTATTAGGCATGCATTACAACTTACAGTACTCAATTTTGATATACAGAGGCCGAGTTATCAGCCCGTTTGCCAAACGTGCCAACATGTAGGAAACAAGTTAAAAAGCAGACTATCGACGTCGGGATTTTTGAGTGTCCCTTTTCATTACTTGTTCTTTGGTGTTCTCATGTTAATGTGAGATTTATTTGAAAAAACAAGTGAAAAAGGTCTGACATGTATAATGTCGACGATTTGACATTAAGAGTCGTCAGTTGGTGTATTTAATTGCTTGCACCAATGCAACCAAAAAAGGTTTGCACATTGACCCAGTGATTTGACACTGCTAGACAGGTCTGTGAAACTGAGATTCATTTTGGGTCTGGGGGCTTGATTATGCGGAGGGAAGGTGTTAGGCACCCCCCCGACATCCGTGTTACCACGGTGACCGCCACTTTTCAAAGAAATTGTTATATGAATGTGTGTGTGTGTGTGTGTGTGTGTGAATCAATGTGCAATTATTTGAAAGTAGTGTGAGGCCTCGTTCGCACCTATATACACAAGGTTTGAATTTTATGGAAAAATTCAGTTTTAACCAAGATATAGCAATGACGTTTTGTAAAAGAGGTTTTTCAAACCCTGTGCTCAATAGGAATTGAGACCTTTTCATACTTCCATTTTATTATTAAATGTTCGGCTTGTTTGCTTTTATTATCGAGATGCGAAGCATTCTCGATAAAATAATATACAGTAGTGCCGAGCTCCTCATGGGCATGACAGCCATCCAAGGAAATTCAGACACTGAAAAATAATGTATAGGCTGCTTACAGTTGGAAAATGTTCATCATGAGAACTGAATCTAGATTGAGTAGACTAAAACTGTGATCACATGTTTCCTAGGCTAACATGATACTGCAATTTGTATGGAAAGCAGTAAGCAGTTATATATATATATATATATATATATAAGTATATATATATATATATATATATATATATATATAACTATGATCAACCGCCACGTAAGTAAACTCCAAAGCGGGACAAAATGTAAATAAGGTCAGTAAAAGCGATCAATCGCCATTAAGTAAACTCTCAGGCGAGACGAAATATAAATAAAGTCAGTAAAACGCCAATAAGTGAACTCAAAGCCCTGTATATATATATAATATATATATATATATATATATATGTGTGTATAGATATATATATATAAAAGCAGTAAACGCACTGGATGTAAATCCAGGCTCATCGGATATGTCCGACAGTAATTATATATATGTATATATATATATAAGCGATTAATAGCACTGGATGTAAATCCAGGCTCATCAGATATGTCTGACAACAATTATATATATAAATATATAAATATATATATATAATCAATTAAACACACCGGATATAAAATCTAGGCTCATCAGACAGAGTCTGACCACAGTTCATATATATAAGTATATATATATATATAAGCAATTAAATTCTCCAGACTGAAGTTTAGGCTCAATCGAGGCATAACTCGATAATGTTAGTCCATGTATGAAATATATACATATATAAGTATATATATACAGACAAAAATGAAAACCACGGACCGAAGTCCGGGCAAACACACATAACACGACTCTCAATGTGTATAATAGTGTGTGCTAATATGAGAAAAAGGCTTTATAGAATATAAGAAGGCTTATAGTGGGCTGCCAAAGTAGACTTCTATAACTTTAAATGGATAAACACTCAGCTCCCGCCGGATAAAAGATAGCTATATGTGAGCTAACTAGTGTTTAAAAGTGAGGAAACACTCAAAAGATGTGTATGCAGAGTAAAATGGACAGGGCTTCCTCACCTTTTTCCCTCCCTCTTCTTCTCAAATGGCTGACCCCAAGGCTTGTATATATAGACAGATGGTCATAGGTACATTTCTGACGATATGATTGTACCTGCTACGGGTCGTCGTGATCCGAGCCTAGCGGGTCCCGTCGTATCATAATACGTGCACTCATGCACTGTAATGTCCGCTCAAACTTGCAGAACTTTAATCCGAGCATCCGAATGACGTATATCTAACCTTCTTTGGACCGCTTGTGTCGAGAGTTATGCAATGATATGGATTAGAGGTTGTACGAAGTCAGGAAGAGGAGTCTATGCCTATGGTCTTCAAGCTTCAAATTCTATCCAAAGTACTATCACACGTAATAGTCACTTGGAATTATCAATCCTCGGTTCTTGTGGGACATTGTTGGATGTATGTATGTATGAAGTGTTGAGACGACATGCCATTGTCGAAGGAACAAGATGACGTTTGACTCCTCGCCGGGGTTATCGTCGGTTTGAGTTGAAAGTAGACGTTGCTCAGGGTTACAGCTAAGATTGGACTATTTGTTGGTATGCTGCGATATCATCTTATTGAGATGGTAAGATGACGTGGTGACTCCTCACCAGGGTTATCGTCGGTTTAAGCGAAAAGCAAACGTTGCTCAGGGTTACATCTGAGATTGGACTGCTGCTTGTTTGTATGTCTCACTATCATCTATGCGTGTTCCTGTCTGCCCGTTGTTAACTCCAGGTCTGAGGTGTGTGTGCCTCAACAGGATGTATGTGGTTGAAGCTAATTGCATATGTTTGAAACAAGCATTTCTGAGGTTATCGCAGGAAGTGCAATGACATCTCTTCGGGTTATCACCAAGGATGGGGTTGCTACTCCCAGTGTTGTCTCTGGGACTGGAACTGAGCGTCGCGGTGTTATTGCCGAGACAGAACTGTCCTCTCTAGTGTTATCGCCAGTCTTTTGATCTGCATACCTCGGGGTTATCTCCAATATTGGAAATGACATTCCAGGTGTGTGTTTTGGGTTTGAGATGATGTTCCCAGTTTGTGTTCTGGGTTGGAGCTGAACTTCCAGTAGTATCCGGAATGGATGTAAGCTATCTTTCATGGTTATCTCAAAAAGACGAATCTGACCTCCTGCAATGTTAGTAATAGGAATGTAGAAAATTTCGAGTGTCTACAGATGCCCCTCTTTATCATATTCATGCAATGCAAGGCATGGATAGGATAAAGATTACTAGACACTTGAAATACAAGCAATATAAACATGATGTTATATGCAGCAACATGATGCAAATGTATATACAATGCATGAATGATTGTCAGGTAATCCTACTGGGATGACAATCAGTGATGGCTTGGACATGCGATCTAAGTTTCCAAGGATGTCGACGTTGGGGCTATCACCAAAGTCCTGAATCCTAGATACTGGCTTATATTCCATAGAGGTACCTCTTATGTGTAAGAGATCTGTGGGGATAAATCTTTGTCTGTTTGAGGATGTGTATAACATATTCCCTCATTCTGTCGGAGTTACTTCCAAGAATTTGTTGTTATCAGGGTTGCCTGATCTTCGTTGATGTGTGTATCACCGGATAAATCCCTGCTGGGTGTATTGTCAAGGCTGCTTGACCTTCATTGATGTATGTTTCAATGGTAGCATTTCATCGTAACCCCCATCGGAGAAACATGGATAAGCTGATTTGATGGGTATACTTGCCATCAGCTGACATGACGTCAAGGCTGCTTGACTTTCATTAATGTGTGTATCAATGGTCAGATTAACAGAAACCCCGCCATGGGGATACATAGATGTTTGAAGGATGTGCGTTTGACCCCATCTGGGATACATAGATGTTGATAACTTTGGCATCAGAATTTCATGGGGAGGTTTGATAAATCGTGGCGTCAGAATAACCCCCACCGGGGAGGTTTAGGGTTGTGACCCTGCAAATTACGGCATAGGACCTTTGTGGGTTATTGTCGAGCATGATTTGTGAAAGCTGAGCTCATTGGTATAGTATACCCTGCATTCAAGCGAATACCTTTGAGACGACGGGAGTTTAACTCTGACCAACAAGTAACTAGGATTTTAAGCTATTCCGATCAATCGTGTAGTCCTTTTATTCTTAATTAGGCCTTTTTAGCTTGTGAGACCTCCTTTGCAACTCTAACTGTGCCTATGTATAGGCAGTGGGGCCCATGGAGAAGTGCCATTGTGTACCTCTGAAGCCGTTAGGTTAGCTCGCTATGTGGCTCGTGCTTCTATGTATAGCGGTTGGTTGCTTTCATAAGTCATTTTCAAGTTGCGCAGCGAAGGAAATCTGAGAGCTCTTCTTCAGATCTGCTGAGTTTGGGCAACTTTCTGCATATTCTACCACCGTACAAGCGTTCTTCACTGTCCTGTTAACACATGCATGTATTTTTTTCAAATATCTGTCATTTGGAAAATGACTTATCGAATGAAATGCATTTAGACACATAGTAGTGAATATGCATGCTGATATTACTTGACAAAAAATATTCAGCATAGTAAATGTTAGTATTTAAACCATGTTGAACATAATGATGTGAAAATTTTGACTTTTAAAATAGTCAAATTAGCACCTTTTACTGTCATTTCTTATCCTATATGAGGACAAATGAGTAAAGGCCTAAAGTAAAATAATCCTGGTAATTAGACTACACTTACGGATTTTTACTATGATGTGATTAATGCATACAGGATGTATATGACTGTGTATAGGTGTGCTACTGAATGGCCACCTAGTCATGCCTATGTGCATATGGATAGTCCCATTTACAAAGGGGCTTTGGAAAAATTTTCCCAAAAGGTAGATATTGGGTAGTCATGCATTTTTAACTCTACTGTAGATGTATGTTAAAATAATGCATGCATGCATGTAATCATAGAATGCATTTTGAAAAGACTCCAAGTAAGAAATTACCACACCCTTTCTGAGGTGATTTGGAGACTTGTTGTCCTGATATCATGGATCCGGATCAGCCGAGTAGTTCTCGCAGGACCACTTCTGGTGTACAGAGGAGGGCTTTTGAAGAGCCTCTCATTGCTTACATAGGGACGAGCCTCGTCATTAAGTGAGGCGGTGATACGTCCTATTCGGGTTAAAGTGTCGAATGTCGAGGACGAGGAGGAGGATGCACCGATCGAGGTTCCTACTCCTGTTGTACATGTTCCCCGTAGGGAATTGCCAGGTATTCAAGTGGCGAACCCAGATCTTCTAGGTGACTTGAGTAGACATCCTTTAGTATATCTGCACGCAAATGAGGTATGAAGTTAGATCTTTAATCTTCCTTATTTCCTATTGATGAGGAGTCAAGGAGTCTGATGTTGATCTGCATTTGATGTAGGTTCCCGGCTTCACACAGCCTCGAGGGAACTGGTTTAGCATCCACTCTATGTATCAGGCCTTGCATGATGACTATAGAGCGATCGTCCATGGCTGGGGATTCTGGAGGTTCTTCTCCATTCTACCCCGTCGCTATCCCTGGGGTTACCTTAGGGCATTGTCTGAGCGATGGTTTCACCAGACTTAGTCACTCCATTTGCTGGACTGCGAGGTGATGATGACACTGATGGATTGGCGGTTTACAACATGTATGGAGTTTGGAGGGGAGTCGGTGCCTTGCACGGCGGATATCACCCCTACTGCCGTCAAATCCTTGTTGGGAGTTCCAGCGGAGGCGCTCAATGGCAGAATTGTTCGTACAGGTCCTTTGAGCTTAGATTCTATGAGTGGGCTGTTGAGTGATCCCATACCCGATGATGTGAGAGTCAGGGATCGCATTCTCCGGCGATTGTTCTTGATGATCATTAGGGGCTGCTTCATAGAAGATAACTCTTCTACAGTGTCCTTTATTTTGATCCGTGCCACTCGACATGTGGACCGTATAGGAGAGTATGATTGGGGTTCCTGCACCTTTGCCTACTTCCTCAGGGGAATGCGCATGCGATCGCAGGGCTTGACCGAGGCGTGGTTAGGATTCTACCCATTTCTGCTGGTGAGTATTTCTCTTATCTTTTCCCATATATAGGTTAAGAGCGTTGACTGACAGTAGATGTTTGCCTTTGTGTTGGTAGTTTTGGGCCTATGAGAGGCTTCCTTGTTTGCATCCTGTGAGCATGTTAGGTTTAGACACCTATCCACGAGGATGGAGATAGCATCATTCTATACTGGCGGAGGTCCCTGTTGCTAAGGGTTTCACTCATTCTCGCCTATAGTTGGAGTTGTTGACAGTCGATGTCATCACATGGATTCCCTACTCTGGAGAGAATTTGGGAGTTGGTTTTGAGGATGGGTACCCGACTGGAGTAGAGTAAGTCATTTCCACCCGCAGGATTCCTCTCTTCACAGATGGAGGATGGGAGCTCTATTTAGGAAAGCGTGCTATCAGGAGCACTATAGGAGAGATACGTATACCGATCTTGCCTCCTGCCAGGCGTTATTGACCTATTTCGCAGTCACCCGTCATTGACATTTCATTGATGGGGATTGACAGTTTTACATTGTTAGAGGGCCCCTGGTCTCAGGAGATGTTCCAACATTGGTGGATCCCTCGTACTATTTGAGCTCGGACCGCACCGCCACACGCTTTATGGGGGATATGGTTCGGGACCGTGATGATGATGGATTGGCTATCCTATTTCGTAGATCCGACTCATGTGACATGATGACGATGATTGACTTGGCGGTTTGACCGGTCACATCTTTTCATTCGGCATTTGGGGAGAGAGATCCCAGAGGTAGATACTTTTAATCCTTCCAGCTCTGCGGCTGGTCCCTCGTGTGACCCTATATGGTTTTGCTTGCAGTACAGATCCTCCTCAGATTGGCTCGACATCCCCGTAGATAGAGATCCGGTGACTTAGGAGGAGTTACATCGTGGACGGGATCGATGATGTAGACATTGACACTCTGACTTTTTTTCGATGTATTTTCGTTATCTCTTTTGATAGCCTCTCGTTAGTCTTTGGGTAGCTTCACCCCATTTCCCTATATTTTAGTCAGATGAGATGTATTAGATGATGATATACTTAGGAATGTATGTAAAGTTTTCCATTCCCTATATCATATTGCCATCTATTGTATCATTCATGTTATTATGTTATGCATATGTATGTCCAGAGATATTCAGCATTGACCCCTAGATGGTCTTATGACATGGCCCGTACAAATGTCTTTTTCGATAGTTAGCCGTATTGATCATACCCCACCATTTGTGGTGGTAGCTGGTATGCGCTCATGGTATGATAGTATATCACCATCAGATATGGTGATCGTAGATGATGATTCGCGCAAAGATACTATGAATACTCGTTGATGTTTTAGGTTCCCACCCACAGGATTTGTAGAGGGTATGCTAGAGCACTGGGTATCGAAGAAGCAGGTTTTCCGATTTGGGACCCAGGAGTTGACTCCTACTTTGGAGGAGTATGCACGGTTGACAATGTTGTCGCTAGACAGACCTTGCGTGCATATGGCTATTGGAGACATGAGCAGACAGTTCATGACCCTCACTGGATTGAGACGTAGAGTGGTCTAGGAAGAGATTACATCCGACCATATGATATCCCAGCATTTCCTGTTTGACAGGTTTGGCTCTGTGGACAGCTATACACGATATTTTGGGGATTTCACCACACCGAAGGACCATTGGCGTTTAGCCAGAGTAGATGTACTGCTTCTATGCGTATTGTCATACGTCTTCATGTTGCGGTACATGGATGAGCTGGATATCGGCGTCCTTATGGTAGTGAGAGATCTTAGGGAGGGTCGTACCATTGTACCGATGATCATCGCAGAGACCCTGAGGTCAGCTATATATTGTTGCACTTATCCGGTAGGAGTATTTACAGGTAGCTCGGTCATGCTGTATGTGTGGTTTATGTCACACTTGAGACCGATTGGCACATTTAGACGGCAGAGGTTTTGTTTCACCCAGGAGATAGCCATGCCATACTCCTTTCATCCTGCAGAGTGCATAGATGCTGCATCGTGGTCAGCTTTCCTGGCAGGGATTAGGGATCCGTTTGCCATATTACCGTGTTCAGGGCTTAGTTCACCCTACAGCTTCATTACTCATACTCCAGGCATGGATTATCTCCCCTCTAGTGGATTGAGGGCATGATCACTTACCACCCATTGGTCGTGATGTGTCGGTTTGATGATTTGAGGATTTTCATCCTTATGAGGGGCAGTGAGTCGTCGCTTCACTTCACAATTGTTTGTCGGGAAGGACCAGATCCAGGTTGTATGTCTGTTGGGATCAGCGAGAGTTGGCTGAGTTTTCTGTCAGTCATCCAGGTTTTTCTGCAGAGTATTCCGCATAGATGGAGACAGAGATCGCGATCGATCGCGGTAAAGATCCACAAGAGGTGAGGATTGATTCTAACGATGAGGAGCCTATAGAGGAGGCTGTTATTCCCATCGATGATTTGACTGCTGGGCTGCCAGTATTTGGGATGGATTCTCCCACCCCGAGTGCCACTATTACTCAGTATTCAACACAGCATTTAGAACAGAGCTTATATCTGATGAACTATGAGAGAGATCAGGCTAGGGCCGCGATGTTGACAACTCCTGATGAGAGAGACGCCACTCTGTTAGAGAAGGATGAGGCTAGATCAGCCAGGGATGCATTAATTGTGGAGCGGGATGCCGCCTTATCTGCTAGGGATGTGGCCATTGCAGACAACACTTCAGTGAGATCCCAGATGACTGTCAGTCTTACCGACATGAGTGCTTACATTGATGAGCATTATGCCACCATGAAGTTAGCCTCTGATCTGCTAGCTCGTGTAGATACCCTTGGGTAGGAGCTAGCAGTGCTTCCTCCATCTTCAAAGAGGGATGGTATGTTAGATCTTATAGTTCGCATACACACAGATCTATAGATAGCTTTGTATTTTCCTGAACAGACTAGCTTAGCCATTTTGTCATGTACAGCACAGATGTATATATCAAACAGTATTATGTATGGCACGGAAATATATTTTGATTCACTTCCCTTTTAGTTATGCCTTGATACTTGCTTGATGTTTGCCTGTTTCTCCAGGGCCTTGTGATCTTGATGCATTCTGAACTTATCCTTGATAGATGGACATTGATACGTCGCAAGATCTCTCAGAACGGATCACTGATTTCTGTAAATCCCTACCATCTTTGGTGTCTTGGGACTGATATCTGTATGGAAAAGTGGAGAGGAGGGTGGTTTCTTCCTCTCTGAGATTGACCGCACCTGGATGGTCGCCAAGATTTCTATTTGTGAGAAGCCTATTTAATTCCATCTCTTATGGGTTGGTATTGTTCTTTGAAGCACGATCGCAGCTTAGATGGTCACCGAATCTTCTATTTTTGAGAAGAGGTTGGGTAATTACATCCCTTTGATCTGAAACTGATGAAATGGGGCAAATTGAAGGTAGATTCCAGTACCGTGTGACAAGTATGTTGTTCTGGTAGGGGTTAGACTGCACCATGAATGGCTGCCTACGTACTCCTATTAAAGAGGAGATCAAGTCTGCGTAGTTCGAACCTGGTGTAAGAGGTTCAACGCTGAATGCGGAAGGAAGATGGGTGTATAAGTATTTTTGTTGTTTTTTGTTGTTTTGTAGAGAAAGGGCAGAAATGTTTTTGTTTTTTTTCTTTATTGCGACCGGGCCATATAGAATATGGTTGCCTACGTACCCCCGAGTATCAGGGAGATCAGGTCGACGTAGTTCGCCCCTCAGGACGAATTGAAGGCAAAGAGAAGTGTGAATCACATGTGCAGGCTATACTGCGGGGAGAAGAAAGTTTGATCCCATAATGGGGACAAACTGCAGGTGTGAAAAAGTTTGATCCCATCCTCAGGATAAACTGCAAGCATAGAAAAGTTTAATCCCGTCTTCAGGATAAGCTGTAGGCGTAGAAAAGTTTAATCCCGTCTTCAGGATAAATTGCAGGCGTAGAAAAGTTTAATCCAGTCTTCAAGATAAACTGCAAGTGTGAAAGGTTCAATCCCGTCTTCAGGATAACTGAAATTATGAAAGGTTTGAAATAAAGTGATACCAGGTTGCTGGCTTGAAGTGTATGTTTCCCTAATGGGCAGAAGAGTTCAAAAAGGAGAGGGTTCAAAACCGAAATGACTGGTGATTTGATGATCAAAACCGGGATGTTTGTTTGATGGTAACTTCAGACATAGTACCGTTTCACGGTGTCCGAGTTGATAAGCTGTGGAAATACATCGTCATCCATTTCCTGCAATCTGAGAGCACCTCCTGTCAATACCTCCTTGACAACAAATGGGCCCTCCCAGTTAGGAGCGAATTTTCCCTTAGATTAATCTTGGTTGTTAATGATCTTCTTCAAAACCAAGTTATGTTTTCTAAATTAACGTAGTTGGACTTTTCTGTTGTAGGATCGTGCGATCCTTTGCTGATATAACTGACCATGGAAGATAGCCGCGGATCGCCTTTCGTCTATTAGAGATAATTGGTGATACATGTCTTGTACCCATTGGTCTTCATCCAACTGAGCATCCATCAATACTCTGAGGGATTCCATTTCCAGTTCTATGGAGAGCACTGCTTCCATCCCATTGACAAGTGAGTAGGGGGTTTCCCCAGTGGAAGTTCACATGGAAGTTCTGTAGGCTAATAAAGTCAGAGGCAAGAGGTCAGGCCATCCTTTGTGATTGGCTAATATTTTCTGCATGATCTTTTTGATGTTTTTATTAGCCGCTTCAACAGCACCATTCATCTTTGGATGGTAGATGACGGAGTTGAGATGTTTGATGTGGAATTTTTTGAATAACTCCTCCATCATTTTGTTGTTGAGGTTCTTAGCATTATCTGACACAATGACCTCCGGTTGTCCATCTCGACACACGACATTGTTTCTGATGAAAGCAATGATAACTTCTTTAGTAACCCTGGGGAAGGAGGGTGCTTCTACCCATTTGGTGAAGTAGTCGATCATTGTGAATATAAATCGATGTCCATTACTGGCCTTGGGCTCGATGGGCCCGATCACATCCATTCCCCACATTGAGAAGGGCCATGGCGAACTCATATTATGGAGTACCCTTGGAGGGGAGTGGATAACATTCCCATGAATCTGGCATTGATAGCACCTCTTGACATGATCATCATAGTCAGCTTTTAGTGTAAGCCAATAATGTCCCGTTCTGAGAATTTTCTTGACAAGTAGGGGTCCGCTCATGTGAGGACCGCATACTCCACCATGGATTTTATCCATAAGTCTCTGAGCTTGGTCTTTATCCAGATATCAAAGGAGTCCTAATCCTGCATCTCTTTTGTAGAGTGTATCTCCGCTCAGGTAGAATTTCATAGCAAGTTGATGAATCCGCCTCTTCTCAGTTAGGCTTGCCTAAGCGGGTGTAGATCCATCTCGTAGATACTCCTTGATGTGCTGATTCTAAGGGTTGTGGACGGGAGGTAACTCATCGACACTTCTCCAATATAATTCCCATAGACTAGGGCTTTTTGCAGAGCAAATGTGATGCTTGGCATGTTTTCCTTGTCAGGTATGTAAACCAAGGAGGCCAACGTTGCTAATGCATCTGCAAAATCATTGTTATTACGAGGAAAGTGTAGAAAGGAGATTCCTTTGAACTCCAAAGCCATCTGTAGAACTTGCCGATGGTAAAGCAGTAAATGTAATTCTTTGTTTTGATAGATTCCTGTGGATTGCTTGATTACCAATTTGGAATCCCAAAGACGATTAACTACCGATGCCCATTGAGCGGGAAAGTTTTAGCCCCATGATACAAAGATTCATATCACCGTGTTATTGGTGTCGACTAACCGCAATTTGACGACGACGGATCCGCTCCCCATACCGGATATTAGAAATCGCTCCGACTCAGAGCCTTACGAATTAACAGCTCCATCAAAATACATTTTCCACATCTGGCAAGTATTCAAGTGTTGTTGTCATCGAATCGTCATTACCCTTCATCGGGAAAGTATGTTTCTAAGGGTTTGTAATCCCTCAGAAAGTGGTGCCGATTGATCCGCAATTCCATGACCTTTTGATGACTTTTACGTCACATAGACGATGTCAAATTGTTGTAGGATCAACTGCCATCTGGACAGTCGACAATTCAGTATGGGCTTATTGAACACATACTTGAGAGGATCCATTCGGGATATGAGATGGGTTGTGTGACCGTGGAGGTAATGTTGTAACCTCATGGAAGCCCATGCTAATGCACAACAAGTCTTCTCAATCAAAGTGTACTTGTGTTTACTGATGTTGAATCTTTTGCTGAGGTAATAGATAGCTCGTTCTTGGCCTCTATTGTCTTTCTGCCCCAGCATGCAACCCATGGCATTGTCATTTATGGACAGGTACATGAAGAGGGGAACAACATCCTTAGGAGGTACCAAAATAGGAGCGTTAATCAGTTGCTCTTTGATTGTGAGGAAGGCTTTCTGACACTCATCGTTCCATTTCATGGAGAAGTTCTTCCTTAACAGCTTGAAGATAGGCTCACAGGTTGCTGTGAGTTGAGAAATGAATCTACTAATGAAATTGATTCTTCCCAAAAATCCCCGGATTTCCTTCTCTATCTGAGGAATGGGCATTTCCTTGATGGCCTAGATTTTGGTAAGATCCAGTTCAATCCCTTTGTGGCTGACTAGGAAACCTAGCAACTTGCCTGACTTAACACCAAAAACGCACTTGGCGGGATTCAACTTCAAGTTGTACTTACGTAACCTGTTGAAAAGCTTTTTGAGATGGTCATCCTCCTTCCGGGATTTGACAATGATGTCATCCACGTAGATCTCTATCTCCTTATGCATTAAATCGTGGAAAAGAGCCATCATAGCTCGCTAATAAGTTGCCCCGGCGTTAATGAGGCTGAATGACAACCGTTTGTAGAAAAAGGTTCCCCAAGGCATGATGAAAGCAGTTTTCTCACGATCTTCCTCAGCAACCATAATTTGATGGTACCCTGTAAAGCAATCAGCAAAGGAGTACATGTCGTATTGAGCAGTATTGTCAATAAGAATGTGGATAAAGGGAACGGTAAAGCTATCTTTAAGGCAAGCTTTATTCAAATTCCTGTAATCCAAGAAAACTTGCACCTTTTCCCTTGGTTTAGGCACATGAACAATGTTAAATATCCACTTCGGATATGTAGACACCATGATGATGCCAGCTTGAAATTGTTTCACAATTTCTTCTTTAACCTTTAAACTCCACTCAGGTTTCAATCGCCTGTGTTTTTACCTAACTGGCTTGAATCCTTCTTTAATGGGAAGGCGATGAAGAAAAATGTCAGTGGACAAACCCACCATGTCTTCATGAGACCATGCAAACACATCCTAGAATTGGGTTAATAGTGCAACCATGTCATTCCGTTGATTTGTGGTAAGGTCTGAACCAATCTGGATTAGCTTAGGGTTATCTAAGGTTTTGAGATTGAAAGGAGTGGTTTGATCGAGATTGGGTTTAGGTTTGTCTGCGACCCATTCCTTAATCTCCTGAGGTGTCTCAATGTCCTCTTGGATGTCCATCAAGTCTGAGTCCAACTTTGCATCAAAGTTACAGCCCTTGTGGAGAGAAGGCATGTCATCAGCAACGATAGGCACATCTAAATTCAGAGTCCTGAAACAAAAGATTCTTTCACTTAATATATGCAACTGTTCGATGATACAAAAGTGTTAGCATATACTTGATAAAATAACTGCTAGTGCTGTAAAGGAAATCAAGCAATTAAAGTTATCTACGGGGCAGAGGGATTTTTTGCCCATTTTACCCTCGTCGACTAATGAATGAAGTGATGCTCCAATTGTCGAGGGAAAAGTCCTAATGGACTGCAGTGATGGAAGGATCGTCATTGTCTTCCTTCTCCCGAATGATAACCATGACATCTGGGCAATAATCGTCTAGGCTGTATCTGTTTGTATGTTCATCATGAACAATGACGCGAATACTTGTCATCATCAAGGCAAGGTCATGTTTACGTTTTCGTTCCTTTTCTTCCACCTCGGGATTAGGAATCAGCACCTCTTTTGCTTTGATTAGCACTTATTTTGGAAACAGCTTAGCCACAACATGGGCTGGAACCTTTACTGGAGATTGCATCAACTCATGAGGTAAAGGTATAGAAAATCGATTGTCTTGGGCGGAAGCTTGAGGAACTCGCTTGTGCTTATGAGGATTCCAATGTGATTGAATCTGGCGAATAGCCTAGTCCATTTGTTCCAATTTGTTGGACATTTGGATAGGGTGCTTAATACCGCTTATCCTTACTAAGCCCTTGTCCGTGTTGATGACCAAATAACATCATTTCTTGAGTGGTACATGACCATAATTCATGGAACTTTGTGTGTCGACAATAAATGTAAGAAATCTTGGGTACAAGAAGTGGCGCTCCAATAGAATGGTATTGCGTGTTACTCACTTCTAAAGTATAGAAACTGACCGGTTCAACTTCTGAATTGAAGCTGATAATTGGTAGAGTTCCTTGTGACTTGATGTTGGTGGGACACAAGTTCTGCCAATTGCTCAATTTGTTTGGAAAGAGCTTTCATTTTTCGTTCCATGGTAAACTGGAACTTTGCATAATCCCATTTGTCAACACCATCTATGATGGATTAGGATGATTCGCCATTAGAATTGGAACCTTGTATAGTGCTCCAACTGATCATGTTGACCTCTTCTTCTTTGTGTTGAGGAAGAGAGTTGTCTTGCACATGAGGTTGATCTAGTTTAGTGACCACGATCTCACCGTTGTTTATTAGATCTTGAATCTTATGTTTCAAGGCCCAACAATCTTAAGTATCATATCCAGGTGCTCCAGCATAATAAACACACTTTCGAGTAGCATTAAAACCCCTCCCATTAGGGTTGGCTGGTGGAAGAAGATGTGTAATTTTCTTCTGAGCAGTCAGAAGAACAAGAGTATTCTCGAGCGAGTCCCCTAAGGGTGTGAACGTTCGAGGTCGCTTTACTTCTCCACTTTTAGGAAATGGAGGGTTTGAAGATTGTGCTGGAAAAGGGGAGTAGTTTCTCCTTTGTATAGGCATGCTTGGATTGCCTTTTTGTCCTTGTAGTATCAAGGAAACATCCTCATCTTTCTTTTTATGGAACCTCCAGGGGTTGTTTCCATAAGATCCGGACTGGATGTGCTCAGCAACAGCTTTAAGAGCGACTAGGTCTTGAATTTTATCGGACTTCAATCCCATTTCAGCCATCTCTCCGTGTTTGATCATTTCAGAGAATGGTTTGCCAATACCAGCTAGAATTCTTTCATAGAAAGGAGTTTCCTGTACATCTATGAAGGTCATAACCATTTCTGATTCTGTCATGGAATGAATAACTTGAGCAGCAAGGCGCTTCCACCTTTGAGCATACTCTCTAAATAACTCATTAGATTGTTTCTTGACCTTGGTAATTTGGTACTGGTCAAGAGCCATCTGAGATTGAAAACTGTATTAAGTAAGGAAGGCGTGAGCCAGCTCTTCCCAGCTATGGATCTTTGAGTTGTCTAATCTGGTATACCATGAACGGGCTTCTCAATCGACTTTTTCAAACAAATGCATTCGAGCTTTTCATTTTCCGCATAAGATCCGAGTTCTCCAATGAACACCTTTAAATGTGTATAAGGATCCCCTAATCTGTCATATTTCTCAAAATCAGGGTTCTTGAATTTCTCTGGATTATGAACACCAGAAAATATGCAAAGGTCTGTATACGAAACACTGCCATGTGTTCCAATCCCTTTGAGAACATGAATAGTGTCCTCCATTAGAAGGACCTTCTTCCTAATATCACCGGTGTCTGGATCTCCTTTGAGATGGGTGTTTTCAGGGTCTTTTTTGGTTGTATCCAACTGAGGTTCTGGAATTGTTTTTTCCAGACCTTGAACTCCTCGTTGTGTAGAGGATTCTGTATGTGTAGGTATCTTCGTACCCTGAGTAGACTGGTGTAATTCTTTTAGTAGAACATCCAAGTCTGTGATTTGTTTACTCAATCCGTCCAAATTCTTCTCGAGACATGATTAGACCGGGTCGGGAAGAAGACATGATCGGGTCAGAAGCTCATGGTCTTTTTTTGATTTTGAGCGGGTAACAGGCCCAATTACTTCCCTACAAAAGACTTACGTAGTTTAGTCTTAGGGTAATATAAATGTTATCATAACATCTCCATTTTAGGAATTTTGTCCTGCAAAACCGGTTGTTAATTGATGACATGTCATGCATGCACAGATATTCTTCATATTTTCCATTACATATGAATGAGCATGGAATAGAATTACAAGTAAATGTTTTTACAGGTAATTTGAAAATGGAAAGCATGAAGAGACTTTCCTCCGCGTTTGGTTTATCGAGGTGACCTATCTTAGGGTTACTCTCATGCTTTTTTGGCATGAAGGTTCCCAGATCATCGCAATCTACTTGACGGAAATTAATTCGATTGCGTTCAACCTGAGTTTAATTTGAGTGGTGCCTTTCCTAAGCCCTAGGGAATCATTCTTCGCACGATTCTAGTAATCAAACACCGAAAGGATAGGCTCCTGGTGGAGGGACCACACAACATACATTCACATACAACGTGTCTCACCGTTTATGCAAAATGATAACATGTGTGAAGCACTAATATCATAGATAGATATTTAGCAGTGCAGTAAATAAAGATGCATTTGTACACATTCATCATAAATGTAAGTGCAACATTCACACACAAGCATATAACAATTTTGAAAAGCTTATAATAGCGACTTAAGCCCTCTTACTAGAGTCCCCAGCAGAGATGCCACCTGTCGACATCGGGATTTTTGAGCGTCCCTTTTCGTTACTTGTTCTTTGGTGTTCTCATGTTAATGTGAGATTTGTTTGAAAAAACAAGTGAAAAAGGTCTGACATGTATAATGTCAATGATTTGACTTTAAGAGTCACCAGTTGGTGTATTTAATTGGCTGCACCAATGCAACCGAAAAAGGTTTTCACATTGACCGGTGATTTGACATTGCTAGACGGGTCTGTGAAACCGAGATTAATTTTGGGTCCGGGGGCTTGATTATGCGGAGGTAAGGTGTTAGGCACCCCCCCCTCGATATCCGTGTTACCACGGTGACCGCCACTTTTCAAAGAAATTGTTATATCAATGTGTGTGTGTGTGTGGATCAATGTGCAATTATTTGAAAGTAGTGCGAGGCCTCGTTCGCACTTATATACACAAGGATTGAATTTTATGGAAAAATTCAGTTTTAACCAAGTTATAACAATGATGTTTTGTAAAAGAGGTTTTTCAAACCCTGTGCTCAATAGGAATTGAGACCTTTTCATACTTCCATTTTATTATTAAATGTTCGGCTTGTTTGCTTTTATTTTCGAGATGCGAAGCATTCTCTAGAAAATAATATACAAAGTTGATGTAGAAGCTCCTCATGGGCATGATGACCATCCAAAGAAATTCGATACATTATAAAATAAAAGTACAGTCGCCACAAATTGGAAAATGTCCATCATGGGAACCGAATCTAGATTCTGTAGACTGAACCTGTAATCACATGATTCCTAGGCTCACATGATACTGCAATTTATATGGAAAGCAATAAGAAGTTATATATATATATAAGCTATAAATATATATATATATATATATATATAAAACATGATCAACCGCCACGAAGTAAACTCCAGGCGGGACAAAATGTAAATAAAGTTGTAAAAGCGATCAACTGCCACGAAGTAAACTCCAGGCAGGACGGAATGTAAATAAAGCTGTAAAAGGCTACGAAGTGAACTCCAGGCCTGACAGAAATATATATATATATATATATATATATATATAAAAGCAGTAAACGCACTGGATGTAAATCCAGGCTCATCGGATCTGTCTGAGAGCAATTATATATATAAAAGCGATTAAACGCACTGGATGTAAATCCAGGCTCATCGATATATAACATAAGTTATATATATATATATATATATATATATATATATATATTTATAAACAATTATATATATTTATAAACGCACTTAGGATATAAAATCTAGGCTCATCGTATGTAGTCCCACCACAGATTCATATATATAAGTGTGTATATATATATATATATATATATATATATATATATATATATATATAAGTGTGTATATATATAAGTGTGTATATATATATATAAGTGTGTGTGTATATATATATATATATATATAAACCAATTAAACGCTCCAGACCGAAGTCTAGGCTCAATCAAGGCATAACTCGATAATGTTAGTCCATATATGAAATATATACATATATAAGTATATATATATACAGATAGAAATGAAAACCACGGACTGAAGTCCGGGCAAACACACATAACACGACTGTTAATGTATATAACAGTGTGTGCTAATATGAGAAGAAGGCTTTATAGAATATAAGAAGGCTTACAGTGGGTTGCCAAAGTAGACTTCTATGACTTTAAAAGGATAAACACTCAGCTCCCGCCGGATTAAAGATAGCTATATGTTAGCTAACTAGTGTTTAAAAGTAAGGAAACACTCAAAAGATGTGTATGCAGAGTAAAATGGACAGGGCTTCCTCGCCTTTTTCCCTCCCTCTTCTTCTCAGATGGCTGACCCCAAGGCTTGTATATATAGACGGATGGCCATGGTACACCGCGCAGTAGTCATGATTTGTACTGCTGGTTGGTCGTGATGCATCCGAGCCTCGCGGGTCCCATTGTCTTGTAATACGTGCACTCATGCACTGTAATGTCTGCTTGAACTTGCAGAACTTCAATTTGAGCATCCGAACGAGGTATATCTGACATTCTTCAGACCGCTTATGTCGAGAGTTACGCAATGACATGGATTAGAGGTTGTACAAAGTCAGGAAGAGGGGTCTATGCCCATGGTCTTCAAGCTTCAAATTCAATCCAAAGTACTGTCACATGTAATAGTCACTCAAGATTGTCAATCCTTGGTTCTTGTGGGACATTGTTGGATGTATGTATGTATGAAGTGTTGAGACAACATGCCATTGTCAAAGGAACAAGATGACGTTTGACTCCTCGCCGGGGTTATCGCCGATTTGAGTTGAAAGTAGAATTTGCTCAGGGTTATAGCTGAGATTGGACTACTTGTTGGTATGTCGTGATATCATCTTCTTGAGATGGTAAGATGACGTGGTGACTCCTCACCGGGGTTATCGCCGGTTTAAACGGAAAGCAAACGTTGTTCAGGGTTACATCTGAGATTGGACTGCTGCTTGTTTGTATGTCTCACTGTCATCTGTGGGTGTTCCTGTCTATCCGTTGTTAACTCCGGGTCTGAGGTGTGTGTGCCTCGACAAGATGTCTGTGGTTGAAGCTGATTGCATATGTTTGAAACAAGCATTTCCGGGGTTATCACCGGAACTGCAATGGCATCTCTTGGGGTTATCACCAAGGATGGGATTACTACTCCCAGTGTTGTCTCTGGGAATGGAACTAAGCGTCGCGGTGTTATTGCCGAGACAGAACTGTCATCTCCGGTGTTGTCGTCGGTCTTTTGATCCGCGTACCTCGGGGTTATCTCCGAGATTGGAAATGACATTCCCGGTGTGTGTTCCAGGTTTGAGATGATGTTCTTGGTTTGTGTTCCGGGTTGGAGCTGAACTTTCGGTAGTATCTGGAATGGATGTAAGCTGTCTTTCAGGGTTATCTCCAAAAGATGAATCTGCCCTCCTGCAATGTTAGTAATAGGAATGCAGAAAATTTTGAGTGTCTACACAGACCAAAACTCGCCTCAGTCGTCGAAATGACACGTAAACATATTCATAGCACCGCATAGGTATTAGGTACATGTTACAACTTATGGGACTCAATTCTGATAAACGAAGGTCGAGTTATCATCCCGTTTTCCAAACTTGCCAACACTTAGGCAAAAAGTCAAAAAAAAGATAAAACCCCACCTCGGTCGTTGAAACGACATACAAACACATACATTACACCGCATAGGTATTAGGCATGCATTATAACTTACGGGACTCAATTCTAATATACGGAGGCTGAGGTATCAACCTGTTTGCCAAACTTGCCAAAACTTAGGCAAAAAGTCAAAAAATAGACCAAAATCTGCCTCGGTAGTTGAAATAACACGTAAACACATACATTACACCGCATAGGTATTAAGCACGTATTACAACTTACGGAACTTAATTCTAATATACGAAGGCCGAGTTATCAGTCTATTTGCCAAACTTGCCAACACTTAGGCAAAAAGTCAAAAAATAGACCAAAACCCGCCTCGATCTTTGAAACGACATGCAAACATATACATACCACCACATAGATATTAGGCACGTGATACAACTTATGGTACATGATTTCGATATACGAAGGCCGAGTTATCAACTCGTTTGCCAAATTTACCAAAAAGTAGGCAAAAAGTTGAAAAACAGACCAAAACTTGCCTCGGTCGTTGAAATGACACGCAAACATATACATAGCATCACATTGGTACTAGGTATGCGTTACAACTTACAGGACTTGATTCAAATATACAGAGGCCAAGTTATCATCCTGTTTGCTAAACTTGCCAAAACGTAGGCAAAAAGTCGAAAAAGAGACCAAAAGCCGCCTCGATCGTCGAAATGACACGCAAACACATACATTGCACCAAATTGGTACTAGGCACGCGTTAAAACTTATGGTAAATGATTCTAATATACAGAGGCTGAGTTATCAGCTCGTTTTCCAAACTTGCCAAAATATAGGCAAAACTCAAAAAATCGACCAAAACTCGTCTCGGTCGTTAAAATGACACGCAAACACATACATAGCACCGCATAGGTATTAGGCACGTGTTACAACTTATGAGACTCGATTCTAATATACAGAGGCTGAGTTATCAGCCCGTTTGCCAAACTTGTAAACACTTAGGTAAAAAGTTAAAAAAGAGACCAAAACCAGCCTCGATCATCGAAGTAACACTCAAACACATACATAGCACCACATAGGTATTAGGCACGTGTTACAACTTACGAGACTCGATTTCGATATACGGAGGACGAGTTATCAGCCCGTTTATCTAACTTGCCAAAACTTGAAAAAAACAAACAAATATAATTTAAATATGCTCTATTTTTGACTTCGTTATTAATATTTTAATTTTGTAGGGTCTTGTTGATGAGGCTTGTACGCGTGGAGGCTGTGGCACATGCGATGCCCATGGAGGATATGGTGATGACCTCCAGGCTGATTGTTGACTTGTTAATATTCTAACCTTTTTATTTTGATGATGACTTGAGCTTATGTACTAAAGTGATTATTGTGAATTTTTAGGAAGTTGTTAAAAGGATCGTTGATGAAAGGCTTTGAAGACGTTTGTGTCCTAAGAAATTAATGTAAGGTCATTACAAATATTTAATTTTCCAATTCAAGGATAATTAGTATTTTATGCATGCTTAAAATTGAAATGAAATGTTAACTATTTTTTTATTGTCTGGGAATTGCAAATTTAATTGATTAAGTAATTAGCACATTTGGGTATTACTAAAGTCTTTGATTAATTCAACTGTTATTTGGATATCCGAGGGTGTCCTAATTTAATGGGATAATATGCATGTACACGTATAGAATTTTAATGTGGATCTGTATAGTGCGTATCTCTTATATGATATATTGGAAATTGTTTTGAAAAAGACGACAGTATAATGATTACTATTATTTAGTGGTTCACTTGCTTATGTCTC
The DNA here is from genome assembly GCA_020205615.1 of Panax quinquefolius. NCBI lineage: Eukaryota > Viridiplantae > Streptophyta > Magnoliopsida > Apiales > Araliaceae > Panax > Panax quinquefolius. The sequence goes on from JAINUW010000329.1 coordinate 104,174, forward strand.
AAAAACTGCATATCATGATTATCTTGAGTAGTTGGTTTACGATATAATTGATTTTAATTATGAAACTAACACTCTGTTAAAACTTCTAAGCTATTTAAGCAGTGTTATTTTCATTTCATTTATTACGGAAATTACATATCTTCTATAATAGAAAAGGCAGTAGTGTGTCCTAAATGTTTTCAAGTGGATTACCTTTGAAGGAGTCAGACTTGTTATATAAGAGATTTTTATGGATTTTTTTTAAACTGAATATATTCCTTATCCGACTAAATTGGTACAAACGGAAATAAATTGTTTACAACGGAACTGATTTATTTTGGAATACAACGGTAATAATATTTGGGCTATAAATTCTATTGAGAACTCAGTGTTATATACAACACTCGAATTAATTTTTTCACTATACTTGAAAAGATATTCTATTATTCTTAGTGCAAATATACAAGCTGCTCTGCAATTAATATTCAGATTATTATCCAGCAAATTTTTGTGAGCTCTAAATTGGTGCTATCTTGTTTGCTCTTTGATCATTGCATTCATTAGTTGAGCCTTGCATTTAAATTGCTTAGTTGCTTTGATCATTAGACCTCTATATTTGTAATCTTATTTTTTAGACTAAGTATTGTCTAAAGGAATTTAATTCGGGTGGATTAATGTTTGTTTACAAATAGCTTCAAGGAAGCATAGGTGCTTAAAGAGTGCATTGGTGCACAAGGAGCAAAAGTGCTCAAGTGAATTATTGCAATTCAAAATTTGATAGAATATATTTTGTAACAAGAGTCATTTTTAAAGAAATTAAGTGAGTCTCCAATATTAGTTGGTATTGGACGTGGACTAGGCTTTATTATAGAGGGTAATAGTTAGACCACATAAAAAATTTTGGTGTTAATTTTATTACTTGCTTTACTTTAATTGCTCACAACAGTTATTTAATTATATTGATAATTAAATTTTGGATATTTTCTTTAACTTAAGAAAAATTTATTATCACCAAGTATTTTCACTAAGTTATTAATTTAGCAAGATATTTTCATAAAATCAAAGAGGTAATTCGATAGGTCATATTAATTCAGCAAGCTGCATTAAGTAATATAGTAGGCTAAATTCAGTAGTTTGGTTTAAAGTTTAAAAATTAGTCATAGTTTGTTCCCACACTTATTCAACTCCCCTTCTAAGTGTGCCTTATCTGAATTTCATTTGGCATCAGAGCTTGGCTCTACTTATCTTGGTCTTAAAGGTGACTTGTAAGGAAATATTCTGACATGGCACAGTTCGGGAACAACAATCAAGAAGGTCAATCAACCAATAGACCTCCTCTGCTGCATGGAACAGAAAACTATAACTTCTGGAAATTCTGAATGAGGATCTACCTTAAAAGATATCCTTATGAATGATGGGTCGTGGAGAATGGAGCGGTTATTCCAAGGAAAAATGACGGTACTCCAAAGACTTTGCTAGAGATGGTCTCAGCTGAGACTTTCATGGTTTCATATGATTCAAGGGCTATGAACACATTACTTAGCTAAGGAAATTTAGGACACGCTAGTGGTGAGCCATGAAGGAACATCCAAGGTTCGAGAAGTTAAAGTAAGCATGCTCATGCACGATTATGAAATGTTCAAACTTAATAAAGAAGAAACTATAAAGATGGCTCAAGCAAGGTTCCTAGTTCTTCTAAATTCTTTAAAGATAATTGACAAATCCATTCCACAAAGTGAGATTAACCGTAAGTTACTTCGGGCTATGCCCCAGAGGTTTGCTTCTAAAATTACTATTATTCAAGATTCCTCTACTATTTCTACTATGGATACACTAACTCTTTTTTGTGAACTTGAGGAATATGAACATCAGTTAAAGAGATATAATGATGAGAAGGAAACTCCTCGAAGAAAGGTTTTAGCTTTTAATGCAGGAAATGAAGAAGAGCTTGATGATGATTCAGATGAAGTGATAGCCATGATGTCAAGGACACTCAAAGGACTACTACAAAGGAAGAATAAAAGGAAAAACACCTTCAACTCGAATAAAGCCAAAGAAAAGCAAACCGAGGAGACATGTTTTTAATGCGGACGTCCAAGGCACATCAAGAAGGACTGCTTTCAACTAAAGAACAAAGGAAAAATGAGCTTCAAGGATAATAAAATAAATAAAGCACTTGTCACTTGGAGTGATGAAGAGAAGTCCGAAGTTGAGATCGAGGCCAAGGATGAAATAGCTCAAGTATGCTTCATGGGAATACAAAGTGAATCAAACGAGGTATCTAGTTATGAGTTTAATTCTTTGAAACAAGAAAATGAAAAATTAAAAGAAAAGAATGCATATTTGAAAGACTTGGTAAATACATTAATGAGTGAGGTTGACTCTTTAATAGATGAAAAGAAATATATTGAGAAAGAATCTGCATGTAAAAAAGAAAAGATTTTGATTGCTAAGATTGATTATCTAGATAATTATAACAAAATACTTTTCAATAAGGTAAATTATTTGAATAATGAAGTCCAAAAATTGACTACTGAACTAAAAATGAGAGATGTATGTATTGATGCATTTAGTGATGAATCTCTTGTTCAAACCTTTCCTAATAATGAACTTAAAAAGGAAATAGATTCACTAAAATTATCTCTTGCTAAATTTGTTCAAGGAGAAGAAAACTTAAATGTCATATTAGGTAAACAAAGACCTAATTTTGAAAGACGGGGAATTGGTTATAATTCTATGCATAAAATAGGAGATATGAAAATGCTAAAATCAAATTCACGTTTTAGATTGAATTATTGTTCTCCTTTCACAACATGTAGAAATTGTGGTATTTAAGGTTACTTGGACATAAATTGTTTTAAGAAAAACAAGATTAAAAAGGTATGGGTTAAAAAGGATGATTTACGTGCAACTAACATTAAAGGACCCAAAAAGATGTGAGTACCAAAAGGATGAATTATCTTTTCTTGATAGGTATGTATCAAGGCGAGGGGTCCATCTTAAAAATGGATTCTTGATAGTGGATGCTCTCGTCACATGACTGGTGACAAATCAAAGTTCATGGAATTAAAAATAAAGAAGAAAAATGGAACGGTTACATTTGGAGATAATCGTACTTGCGAAATTATCAGAAAAATGGTAAAATTGATAATGGTAAGGTCAACATTAATAATGTGCATCTTTTTAGTGGACTTGAATTTAATCTTATGAGTATTAGTCAATTAATGGATAATGGTCATCAAGTTAGTTTTGAAAAAAAAATGTATAATTTCTCATGGTACTAACAATACTATTCTAATTACACAAAGGGAAGGAAATATATATACTATTTATTTTGAGCAACAAGATGAAGAACTATGTCTTGCATCTGTGCAAGATGAGGCTAACTTATGGCATAAGAGGATGGGACATGTTCACATGGATTTAATCAAGAAATTATCCTCAAAGAATCTCGTCAAAGGGTTCCCAAAAATAAAGTATGAAAAGAAGGGAATATGTGTTCCTTGTCAACTCGGAAAACAAGTAAGAACATCATTTATGGCAAAGAACATGGTATCAACTTCATCACCTTTGCAATTACTTCATCTTGACTTATTTGGACCAGAAAGACATGCTAGTATTAATGATATATTTTATGCATTTGTAATAGTAGATGATTTCTCTAGATATACATGGGTATTATTTTTGAAAACTAAAGATGAAGCTTTTAAAGAATTTGAGAAATTGATAAGAATTTTGGGAACAAAATATAGTCTCAAACTTGTAAAGATAAGAAGTGATCATGGTATTGAATTTTAAAAAGACTTTATAATATTTTGTCATCAAAAAGGAATTAGCCATGAATTTTCAGCCCCAAAAACCCCTCAACAAAATGGAGTAGTGGAAAGAAAGAATAGAACGTTACAAGAAACAGCTAGAACTTTGCTACAAGTAAGTAAACTTCCTAAAAAGTTTTGGGCTGAAGCTGTAAACACCTCTTGTTATGTTTTGAATAAAGTAGTTATTCGTCCAATTATTTTGAAAACTCCTTATGAACTCTTAAATAACAAAATTCCTAATATAAGTTATTTCAAAGTTTTTGGGCTTAAATGTTTTATTCTAAATACTAGTGATAACTTGGGAAAAATTGATGCTAAATAGTATAAAGGAAGTTTCATTGGTTATTCACAAAATAGCAAGGCATATCATGTATTTAATATTAACAAGCAATGTGTTAAAGAATCAGATCATATTACATTTAATGAGACTCACAATGATCTTCCAAAAGAAAGAGATGAGGATGCAGGAAATTTGGAAATATTAGTGAATCCAGCAAACCGAAAAAGGCTATTCACCAAGCCGAATGAACAAGTTCTGCAAGATGAATTGGAAAACTCGTAAGGAGTTGAACAAGGAACAACACAAGAGGTTGGAGTAGATTTCCCCAATAAGAAGAGGTAATACCTGATGTCCAAATGCCAAAGACTGTAAGATATCTCAAGAATTATCCACCAAAAAATATCATTGGAGATATAAACAAAGGAATCACTATAAGGAGAGGATTGCAAAATCAATGTGCATTCCCTGCATTCTTATCATAATTCCAGCCAAAGAATGCTAAGGAAGTTATCCTTGATGAAAGTTGGCTAATGGCGATGCAAGAAGAACTTTAACAATTTGAACGATGCCAAATATGGGAGCTTATTTTCCCTCCTGAAGGTGTTTCCATCATTGGAATAAACTAGTTATTTTAATAATAAACAGGATGAGCATGGCGCAATTACTCATAACAAAGTAAGGCTAGTAGCTCAAGGATATAATCAACAAGAAGGGATCGAATACAAAGAAACTTATGCCCCAATTTCAAGACTAGAGTCTATCTAAATCTTATTAGCATTTGCTTGTTACAAGAAGTTCAAACTTTATCAAATGGACTTGAAGAGTGCCTTCCTCAATGGATACATCAATGAAGAGGTATATGTAAAACATCCTCCTAGATTTGAACATGAGAAGTATCCAAACCATGTCTATAAGCTCAAGAAAGCTCTCTATGGTCTCAAACCAAGGGCCTGGTACGAGAGGTTGAGTAAGTATTTACTTTCAAATGGTTTTATTAGAGGTAAAATTGATTCTGAATTATTTATTAAGCATGAAAATAAAGATATTATTATCGTACAAATATATGTAGATGATATAATTTTTGGTGCTACTAATGATTTTTTTTTGTGAGTGGTTTTCTAAGTGTATGCATAATGAGTTCGACATGAGTTTAATGGGAGAACTTAATTACTTTTTGGGACTTCAAAATAAGCAAACAAAGGAAGGTATCTATATCCATCAAACAAAATATACAAAAGAGCTACTTAAAAGATTTGGTTTTGAGGGATCTAATTCAAAGGCTACACCAATGAGCACTTCAATAAAGCTTACTTCTGATGAAAAAGGTATAAATGTGTAATTAACCAAATATCGAGGTATGATAAGATGTCTATTATATTTAACTGCATCTAGACCTGATATAATTTACAATGTATGTCTTTGTGCATGTTTTCAAGAAAAACCTAAGCAATCCCACTTACAAGCTGTTAAAAGGATTTTTAAATATTTAAGTGGTACAATTAATTTGGGATTGTTTTATCCAATTTGCAATCACTTTGAACTAATGGGCTATTCGGATGCTGACTATGCAAGATGTCAAATTGACAAAAAAAGTACCACTGGTGCTTGCACGTTTTTAGGTCATAGTCTTATGACGTGGTATAATAAAAAGCAAACTTCAGTTGCTTTATCAACCACTAAGGGTGAATATCTAGCTACAGGGAGTTGCTGCTCTCAAATATTATGAATGAGACAAACTCTATAAGATTTTGATATTTTATGTGATAGTGTACCTATTTACTATGATAATTCTAGTACTATTGACATATCAAAAAATCCTGTTTTGTATTCACGTACAAAACATATAGAGGTTATACATCATTTTTTAAGGGATAATGTTTCAAAAGGTTTAATTAAATTAATTTTTATTCCAACAGAAAAATAATTAGCTGATATTTTTACTAAACCCTTAAGTGAAGAAAGGTTTTGTATGTTAAGGAGAGAACTTGGAATGTGCATGGTATAAATAATGCTAATCATACTAAAATATTTCATGTATAAAATATTTTGAAATCTATTGTATATTTGCATGTTACTAATTTAAATACATCAGATTAATATACATTATTTGTTCATGTATCTAATGATACTGACGGTTATTTACTCTGGGAGATGTATCTGTTTTCATGGCTCAATTCACGGTAGATATAATCATGCTTTTAGAGATTTGAAAAGATAGGAGCTGGAGAGTGTTTATCTTCTCGAGGAGTCTTTTTGATTTCTAACTCCGCCCTATTAAACCCTGTCCTCACACTTTATCACACATAACTCCGAAACCCTTTCTTTTTTCATTGTTATTGTGCATTTTAATCTTAGTATCTATGAAGACTCGTGCTAGTAAAAGATCTTTTGGTATCACCATTAAAGAAGGCCAACAGTCTCGATCTCCTTACACCGTAAGATCTCAGAAGAAGTCCAAGCGACAGGCGTTCGTGCATGTTTCATCTGACGACACCACTTTGTCTAATGTATCAGATTCGAGTTTTTCGTTCCTAATTTTTTTGGAATCGAATCAAAAAGAGAAGCCAAAACTATCTCCTGATGCCGGGCTTCCTTCATCTCAACCCGAATCGCCTTCTACTCTGGTAAACCCTATTTCTTTTTTTTTGATTTACCAGATAATTTCTTTAGAGTTCAGAGTTTTGAAGCATGCTTTAAAACTTCAATTGCTACAAAATAATTTGTCTATGAAAAAATCATGGATTTATTCTATTTCAAAAATTCATCTTTAGAAAATCTTTTTACTTCCTATGGTATATCTGCTATGCTTTTTCCTCTAACAAAAGCGTATCCTTGGTTGGTACAACAATTTTACAGAAATCTTGAATGTAATGGGGATTGTTACACATCTTTTGTTAAGGAAAAATCTTTATTTTTCACTATTGTTGATTTTAGGAGTATTTTTAATATTCCATCCACTGGTCCTTGTCCTTTTACTTTAAAGGGTACATCTAATATCCCTTTTCCTCCTCTTGAATAACTTCGTACTGTTATAAATGATCATTCTTTGTCTACTCTATTTACTCCTAAGACTGTTGATGTGTGTCCAACTGCGTGTGTTCTGCACAAGTTGATACGCTACAATCTGTTTCCACATGTTGGTGGTGGAGCAGATTTTACATATCATGACTTAGTGGTTGTGGTAATGATTTTAAAAGGTGTTTCTTTTAATTTTTTGAAGCTCCACTTTCAAAGAATGTATTCACCAATTCTGGAGTGGCCTCGATGTAATTGGATGGAAGAGTATGTTGGTGATTTCATGGATCTTCTGTAACAACCCCAAAATTTATACAATATAATTCTCAACTTTGGTCGTTAATAACACATCTACCTTCTAATTTTACATCCTTATTCGACATTAAACTTTATAAAATGCGGAATAATTTAAACTTTTATGTCTTTTTACTGTAATTCCCTGAATCAAAACCTTTATCATCTACATATCTTTTAATCAATCTTATTTTATGATTCACTTTATCACTCTTATTATATAAAATTTTGCATTTCAATCCGATAACCTTTACATATCAGATAACTATAACTTTAGCTTTACAACTCAACATAAAACTATACATCATAAAACATTTAGTACATCTCATGAATCTTAATCATGGTATTAAGAAATAACAACTTTAGCTAAAATATTAATCTTCGTGTATTATTTCTGATCCACGTCATTCAAGTAGCACATAGTGTTACCTTCAATCCTTAACCTGCAAAAATGGTTATTTGCAAGGTTGAGCTCGACAGCCCAGCAAAATCTAACAGTTTTCATGCATCACGTAGCACATAATAACATGCTCAACATATATCTCATAAACATTGGACTAACATAACATATATCTTACTGTTCATATAACAAGTATAAAGATTGAGTTCCTTACTCAATCAGCATGCTTTACTCATGCAACGTAGTCATAAGTTGACTTTAACATTTCATACATTCAACATATATATAACACATCATGCTCTTTGCAACAAAGATTTAAAACAATAAAATTCACATAGCAAATAGGAACTGAAAGACTTGCCTTGATCGTTGTTTACCAATAACAGTTTAATAACTTACAGTTATCTGCACTTCACGTGCCCTACACAATTATATAATCATGCACACCAACTATTAGTCACATAGCAATGCATAATAGTTGTAATGTAAACTTTACTCTACCTCCCATAACCCTTCTTATTAAGTAATACACAATGTTCAATTTGATTGTGTTAACTTTCAACTTATATCACACTGTACTTTGTATTCAAAGTTCATTCAAGTGTTTAAGTCTTGCTAGGACTACTTATTGGTTTTATATGAACACTATTCAATATCTTATTATATTCATTTCATATGATTTAAAACACTTTTTACGTTCATTATCACTTATCACGGCGTTTCGACGTTTATTCGTCACCCGCCCAATTTGTCTCTCATGTGTGTGCTTAGTATGCATATTCAACTTATCTAATATATTATTTATTAATGTTAAACATCATTATACTTCATAATATTCATGTTCTATAACTTAGAACATCATCTATTATCGTCGACATCATTATACTTGTGTATGTTCATGTTCGACGCCCTATGATTGCCTCTAAATACGCATCAGTCACAAAGATGACCATTTTGACTACTGTTCCCGATCTCAAATTGAAAACCTTAAAGGAAACAAGTTGTAGGTCTATTCGTCCTCGTTCCGGATCATCTTGAATCGCCTCAGTCGGAGTTCGTATGAAAAAGTTATGCCTATTTTACTAAACTAGGTCAAAGTAGTCACAACTGACATACTTTGGTCGCAGCTGCGCCCAATTAAGCCTTGGGCATAGAGCAGCTGCATGTACAAAGACTTATGCTATGCCCCAAATGACTTAGGCACACACAGCAATGCATGCTTGAGCATAATGTAAACGGGACCTGAAGCTACTGTTCTTCGCGATTTTTGACCCTTTTTCTCCTACTAATCTTCATAACTTAAGTTATACACATCCAAATTAGTTCATTTTGGATTCTATGGATTCGTGATTCATAGAACGACAACATACTAGGATTCTAGCAATTTAAAAAAACATTAATCAACCTAAAATTTGACCCAAAACATATGTTCATACTCTATTTTTATGTTTTAACACATTTAGCGAATTCGATCGCCACGACTTCGTTTCTTAACCAATTAACATTATTTAAACTACTTCGTTTTCGTTTCTTAACATACTAACATAATTCAACATCAATTTACAAATTATAACAAGTATTGACCACGAAATTTTATACTTTCTAAATCCAATTTTCATGTAAAAACACTGTTATTTCTAACTTCTTCCTACTAACCAATTCTCACAAATTTGATCATCAAATAGTACTCACACATGATTATTAACAGATTGTAAACCATGCATACATATATATATATCAACCCAACGTGATTTCCAAATCATATAGCATAAACACTATCAAAACTAAGAGTTAAAATTGAGAATAGATTATACCTTGATTTAGCAAACCCTTCTCTTTCTCTTGACAATCTTAGAGAGTTTTCTCAAGCTCTCAACCTCAATTTTCCTCTGTGTTTCCTTCTTCCTTCTCTAAATTCTCTACGAACTTAGCCTTTAGGAATTATGCGCAACATATAACCCGACTCTCTCTCTCTCACGTATACATCGGTTTAAAAAACCAATAAGCGTCCAATTTAAAATAAGCCAAAGCCACACAGGCCTTGTTTGGCTAACCACAATTCTCCTCTACTAGTTTATTTTTATATTATTATATTATATGGTTTTTTTATTTGTCACACATGTAACCCATTAGCTTACACTTATAATTATAATAATTATAATTTTTATTATAATTATACTTATGATTAATAAATAATTATATATCTAATTTAATTAATAAATTAGACTTAAACATCGCTTTATTTAATTTACTTATTTTCTTTAATATTAAATTTAATTTAATTTAATTTAATTATTTCATTAAATTAAATCTTTCAAATAAAAATTACTATTATTCAATTTCATTACTAAATTAATGCACCACAATTCATCAATTATTTATTTATCTCAATAAATAAATTAATTAAAATATTTATTTAATTCAATAAATATTTAAAATTAATTACAAAATTCATTTAATTTCTTCAATAGTTAACTTAACTATTAAACCTCACTTTCCCAATATATGAATATATATTTCTCTTCACACTAGATCGCATATTTCAAAATATATAGCACGTATATATAAATACTCAAACTCAAAATATCTCATAATAAGAATTTTAATTATTAAATTCCTATTTTAATAACCTATAAAAATTTGGGTTGTCACATCCTTCCCTCCTTATAAGGATTCCGTCCTCGGAATCACTGAAACCCTACCTTACTCAGGTTTTCATCAAATCTCTTCGTTGAATAACTTCAACACATTACCTTAATATAGGTTTTATATTTCCTACTCCCACCATTCTTGATAATAAATTCTTGTAAGTTTTATTTTATAACCTTTACTTAGACTCGATTATATTTGAGTATTATATATTCTTTAACCCATTTATTTCCTTTTCTAAGGATCGTTATCATAAACACTCAGGATATTACATTCACCCATTCTTCTAAGAATTTTGTCTTCAAAATTTTATTTATTAATCTTCATTCATTCAATCTATCAAAATAGATTTTACGTTAATACTTTATTCATTCATTGGGTTCTGCAGCCAAATTCTTTCTCTAAAGATCTTTCTAAGATCATCATATTCCTCACCTCTTCCTCTTTTAAGAGTTTCACCTTTCTCTTCTTTCCGGAGTTTCAATTCTTTCTTGAAATTATTATGTTTTGCTTAATTTTCTCATCCTTTCCGCTTTCACCTTTTAGAATAATAAGAATCTTCCACAATTGCTCAATAATTGGGAAGCGATATGAATAACAGGAATTTAAATGATTCCAAATCATGTTGATGGGTCATATGACCTTGAACTACGTCCCTAGGTTATCAAGTATCTCAACTTGAACCTTTAACAGTCATAAGACTATACGGACCTTGAACTCTTCTCTAGGTTTAACATTGCATCACCACTGTAAACCATCTTTAACAGAATGTTTAGCAAACACACAGACTGAAAAAACTCTCTGCAAGTACTCTAGGTGATCAGCCTATTCTACCCCTATGTCGTGCACAACGTATTACATCTTAACATCATAACGACTATATGCGTTACTTTCAGAACCATTGTCTCCGATAACATGTCCCTTTTACAGGGTTGTTCACCTCTGCTTTTTAACATCTGAATCCGCACCAAAATAATTTGGTTTGGCATAACTTCTCAAGAAACGCTTGAATTTCATGAATATCTTTCAATATTCGTCTAGCTGAACCAAATAGCATAGACTTCTACAACAATCCGGACATCAATCGAAATATACATATACATATATATATTCTCATATCTTAAAGAAATCTCAAAAATCCTTTTAAGGAGTCATGATTATGACGTTGTCATACTACATCTCACCATAGTGGGCTAACGATCATATGATCACATCCAACACCAGGTTCCATTACATTGATGACTTCATCGTTTATCATATCACCCGATACATATAATTTAAATATATTTTGAAAATTTAAAAATCATTTTTTTCTAGCTAAAACAAACAGCATAGATACGCAAATAATAGCACTGTTTTAAAAAAAAATTCTCTCGTTCACTACTGTGACCCAACATTTTTTTAAAAAATCAAAAGTATAACCATCGGAACGAAGTCAATAAATTTCGAAAATCTAGCAACGCTAAAAGATTTGGAATACCTAATTTCCTCCACGAATATCAATCTTTACACTAAATATTCTTATATTTCAACTTATAATCCTCATATATCCCTAGTATAGTTCATCAAACTTACTGCACATTGGAAGTTCAGGAACTTGCCACAATAGTATGAGTTTAAGAACTTATCCTAGTCAGACCATAGGCGTCCATTCGCTGAGGGGTTCAAAACATACCATATTATTGTGAGTCACGAACTTACCATATGCATTAGTTTTAAGAACCGCACCTAATCCTAATAATATCTGACTAATCTTAATAGTTTCTAACTATCAAATATACACATGAGAAAAGCATCACCTTTTCACCACATATACATTGATAGCGCGACACCAAAATTTCAATGATTATCAATGTGATAAACTAAGTGCAAGCACAAAACCCTCGCCCATACAAAGATTTGTACAACTTAGCCATCACATGAGTCCTCAATTGAAATCTCACCTAACTCTATCTTACTCTTAACTTGCTCTTTGCTCGATACGAATTCCTCCTATCACATTATCTTTAACTCCTTGTGAGTTTATCTCATATTATATCATAGTACATCATCTTTATAGAATCAAGCTATAAATATTCAAACATTACAGACCATCTTTCTTTTATAACTTAAACAGATCACGTCGTGATCTTATTTTATAATCATCTCCCTTAAAAGTCTTTTCTTAACTCGTGATCATTTTTTTTTATGATCCTCTTTCCTTCCCTTTTTCATCCTTTATGACATTATTCGTTATCTTGGCTATTGCCATTTCTTATCTTTATATCTCTTCAAGATTCTTCTTTGAATTTTCTTGTCTATATAACAATTCTTACTTTAAGAATTTCTAACTTCATTTACATTGCTCAACATTTCATTTGAGTTCCACATTTTCACCATATGTATCCATTTTCTATACTTGGCACACATCGAGTCTCTAATAGTTTCAATATGGTACGCTGAGTGGTTTCCCACAAACAACCAACAAACTAGGTTTCGAGTTGCTAGTTCGTATATACCTCCGCTCTATGAAGGAATCGTTTAGCCCAGATACCATACATCAACCATTAAAGAGTACAATTGTACCATACTTAAATATAACATTTTGATTCTTAACTTCTTTATCATTCTCTTCTTATAGACATTGTCTATTTATTATCACCTTACATCCTTATTATTGGAGTTGGATAACTCCACATTCATACTCCTTATAACTCTACGAGATTCTTCTTTGAATCCTCTCACGCATGTTTTAATCCCTTCTTTATAAATTTCTTAAATTACTACTTATTATACAAACTCTATTCGAGCTTATTCTTTCATTATCTTCATCTTCCTTCTCTAAGGGTTATAGCCTAAGGTACTCTCTACCTAAGGTTTATAAAACCACTCTTTGATACCAACTGTAACGACCCCAAAATTCATACAATATAATTCTCATCTTCGGCCGTTAATAACACATCTACCTTCTAATTTTACTTCCTTATTCGACGTTAAACTTTATAAAATGCGAAATAATTTAAACTTTTACGTCTTTTTACTTTAATTCCCTGAATCAAAACCTTTATCATCTATATGTCTTTGAATCAATCTTATTTTATGATTCACTTTATCATTCTTATTATATAAAATTTTGCATTTTAATCCGATAACCTTTACATATCAGATAACTCTAACTTTAGCTTTACAACTCAACATAAAACTATACATCATAAAACATTTAGTACATCTCATGAATCTTAATCATGGTATTAAGAAATAACAACTTTAGCTAAAATATTAATCTTCATGTATTATTTCTGATCCACGTCATTCAAGTAGCACATAGTGTTACCTTCAATCTTTAACCTACAAAAATGGTTATTTTCAATGTTGAGCTCGACAGCCCAGCAAAATCTAACAGTTTTCATGCATCACGTAGTACATAATAACATGCTCAACATATATCTCATAAACATTGGACTAACATAACATACATCTTACAGTTCATATAACAAGTATTAAGATTGAGTTCCTTACTCAATCAGCATGTTTTACTCAAGCAACGTAGTCATAAGTTGACTTTAACATTTCATACATTCAACATATATATAACACAACATGCTCTTTGCAACCAAGATTTAAAACAATAAAATTCAAATAGCAAATAGGAACTGAAAGACTTGCCGTGATTGTTGTTTACCAATAACAGTTTAACAGCTTATAGTTATCTGCACTTCACGTGCCCTACACAATTATATAATCATGCACACCAACTATTAGTCACATAGCAATGCATAATAGTTGTAACGTAAACTTTACTCTACCTCCCATAACCCTTCTTATTAATTAATACACAATGTTAAACTCGATTGTGTTAACTTTCAACTTATATGTCACTATAATTCGTATTCAAAGTTCATTCAAGTGTTTAAGTCTTTCTAGGAGTACTTATTGGTTTTATATTAACACTATTCAATATCTTATTATATTCATTTCAGTTGATTTAAAACACTTTTTACGTTCATTATCACTTATCATGGTGTTTCGACATTTATTCATCACCCGCCCAATTTGTCTCTCTTGTGTGTGTTTAGTATGCGTATTCAACTTATCTAATATATTATTTATTAATTTTAAGCATCATTATACTTCATAATATTCATGTTCTATAACTTAGAACAACATCTATTATTGTCGACATCACTATACTTGTGTATGTGAATGTCTGACGCCTCCGATTGCCTCAGAAAACATAATCAGTCACAAAGATGACCATTTTGAATATTGTTCCCGACCTCAAATTGAAAACCTTAAAGCATAAAGTTATAGGTCTAATCTTTCTCGTTCCAGATCATCTTGAATCATCTCAATCTGAGTTCGTATGAAAATGTTATGCCTATTTTACTAAAACAAATCAAAGCAGTCACACCTGACATACTTTGGGTGCAGCTACGCCCAATTAAGCCTTGGGCAAGCGCATTTCACTGCATATAGCAAGTATTTTGCACCCCAAATGACTTGGGACATAGCATGCAATTTGCACCCATTAGCGTAAACAGGACTGAAGCTCTTATTCTTGATTGATTTTGACCCTTTTTCTCCTACTAATCTTCATAACTTGAGTTATACACATCCAAATTAGTCCGTTTTTCGATTCTATGGATTCGTAATTCATAGAACTACAACATACTAGGATTCTAACAATTTATAAAAATATTATCCAACCTAAAATTTGACCCAAAATACATGTTCATACTCTATTTTCATGTTTTAACACATTTAGCGAATTAGATCGCCACGACTTAGTTTCTTAACCAATTAACACAATTTAAACTACGCCATTTTCATTTTTTAACATACTAACATAATCCAACATCAATTTACAGATTATAACAAGTATTGACCATGAAATTTTATACTTTCTAAAGCCAATTTTCATGTAAAAACACTGTTATTTCTAACTTCTTCCTACTAACCAATTCTCATGAATTTGATCATCAAATAGTACTCACACATGATTATTAACAGATTGTAAACCATGCATACATGTATATATATCAACCCAACGTGATTTCCAAATCATATAGCATAAACACTATCAAAACTAAGAGTTAAAATTGAGAATAGATTATACCTTGATTTTTCAAACCCTTCTCTTCCTCTTGACAATCTTAGAGAGTTTTCTCAATCTCTCAACCTCAATTTTCCTCTGTGTTTCCTTCTTCCTTCTCTAAATTCTCTGAACTTAGCCTTTAGGAATTATGCGTAACATATAACCTGACTCCCCTCTCTCTCACGTATACATCAGTTTAAAAAACCAATAGGCGTCAGTTAAAATAAGCCAAAGGCCACAGGGCCTTGTTTGGCTAACCACAATTCTCCTCTACTAGTTTATTTTTATATTATTATATTATATGGTTTTTTATTTGTCACACATGCAACCCATTAGCTTACACTTATAATTATAATAATTATAATTTTTATTATAATTATACTTATGATTAATAAATAATTATATATCTAATTTAATTAATAAATTAGACTTAAACATCGCTTTATTTAATTTACTTATTTTCTTTAATATTAAACAATTTAATTTAATTTAATTTAATTATTTCATTAAATTAAATCTTTCAAATAAAATGACCATTATTCAATTTCATTACTAAATTAATGCACCACAATTCATCAATTATTTATTTATCTCAATAAATAAATTAATTAAAATATTTATTTAATTCAATAAATATTTAAAATTAATTACAAAATTCATTTAATTTCTTCAATAGTTAACTTAACTATTAAACCTCACTTTCCCAATATATGAATATATATTTTTCTTCACACTAGATCACATGTTTCAAAATATATAGCGCGTATATATAAATACTCAAACTCAAAACATCTCATAATAAGAATTTTAATTATTAAATTCCTATTTTAATAACCTATAAAAATTTGGGTTGTCACATCTTCCTCTGCCTAATCCAACTTTTATTCCTCGTCCCCCTCGCTTTGCTCATGATTTGTCATTGGAAGAAAAACTTCATCATATTTTACATCGTCCTTATTTTACTACTAATCCTCCCAACATGGTACATGGTGAGGATAATGATTGAAGATCTTTTTGAATGATGACAAAGGGGGAGACACTGGATGTTAGAAGGACTGTTGCTGCTGGTTGATTTGCTGATATTTTATGCTATTTTTTAATTGTGGTTTGTTTAAAAGAACGATTGGTTGGCATCGGCACTGCATAATTTGATATTTCGTTGCTATTGGTTAAGTTTTTGATTGATTAGTATTTGTAGAAGCTAACACATTTGCAGGTTTTAACAAAAGGCGTGATGATAATCGTTTTGATTATGGAATAGTTTTGATTCTATCCTAAAATTTTAAATATACATGAATTTAGGGGGAGCTATAATTTTTGGTGTTGTCATCATCAAAAAGGGGGAGAATGTTAACTTGTTAATATTCTAACCTTTTTGTTTTAATGATGACTTGAGTTTATGTACTAAATTATTTATTGTGAAATTTTAGGAAGTTGTTAAAAGGATCGTTGATGAAAGGCTTTGAAGACGTTTGTGTCCTAAGAAATTAATGTAAGGTCATTACAAATATTTAATTTTCCAATTCAAGGCTCTAGGACATTTTATGTGTGTATAATTAGTATTTTATGCATTCTTAAAATTGAAATGAAATGTTAACTATTTTTTTTGTCCGGGAATTGCGAAATTAATTGATTAAGTAATTAGCACATACGGGTATTACTAAAGTCTTGGATTAATTCAACTATTATTTAGATATCTGAAGGTATCCTATTTTAATGGGATAATATGCATGTACACGTATAGAATTTTAATGTGGATATGTATAGTGCATATCTCTTATATGATATATTGGAAATTGTTTTGAAAAAAATAGCGGTATAATGATTACTATTATTTATTGGTTTACTTGTTTATGTCTCGAAAATTGCATATCATGATTATTCTGAGTAGTTGGTTTAAGATACACTTGATTTTAATTATGAAAATAACACTCTGTTAAAACTTCTAAGTTATTTAAGTAGTGTTATTTTCCTTTCATTTATTACGGAAATTACATATCTTCTATAATAGAAAAGGCATTAGCGTGTCCTAAATGTTTTTAAGTGGATTAGCTTTGAAGGAGTCAGACTTGTTATATAAGAGATTTTCACGAATTTTTTTTAAAACTGATTATATTCCTTATCCGACTAAATTGGTTCAAACGAAAATAAATTGTTTACAACGAAACTGATTTATTTTGGAATGCAACAGTAATAATTTTTGGACTATAAATTCTATTAAGAAATCAGTGTTATATACAACACTCAAATTAATTTTTGCACTATCATACTTGAAAAGATATTCAATTATTCTTGGTTAGAAGCTGGTGTGCAATTAATATTTAGATTATTATCCAGCAAATTTCCGTGAGCTCTAAATTGGTGATATCTCTTTTACTCTTTGATCATTGTATTCATTAGTTGAGCCTTGCATTGTTAAATTGCTTATTTGCTTTGATCATTAGACCTCTATATTTAATTGTAATCTTATTTTTTAGACTAAGTATTGTCTAAAAGAATTTAATCTGGGTGGATTAAGGTTTGTTTACAAACGGCTTCACGGAAGCATAGGTGCTTAAAGAGTGCATTTGTGACACCCCCAAATCCGGTACTTCCATTTCCACAGGATTTGGTGTTCACTGTACAAGCATCATCTATACATCTACCCATAAATAAATGCAAACCATGCAATAGATAGAAATAAATAATAAATCTCTCCCCTTATGGGGTTACATCAACTGCATCATAAATAAATCCCAGGTTACTCTAACCTTAAAACATCTATGCGGAATCTTAAACAAATAAGTCTTAAGTAACATCAATTCTAAATATCATTACATAACCACATAAATAATTAGTCTTCATTACTTGCTAAGCTTGCCCTTTCCTTTACTAGTGGAAGGTTAAATACGCTCTTTCGTTTTAAGCGCAATGTTATTATTACGCAAGAGTGAGCATGATTGCCCACAAGTATAACAATATAACAATGAATAATAACATGCGAGAGAAATAATAACTTCTGATATAAAGCTCAACTTTTGAATCAAGAATGGATAACAAGAATCAAAAGAAATTCTGAGGGTCATAAGACCTTGAACTATGTCCTAGGTTGTCAAGTGTTTTTACTTGAAACCTTTAACACTCATAAGACTATGGACTCTTCTTCTTGTACTTAGGGGGATCAGCCCTTAGTACCATACTGTGCACAATATCTTAACGCTAAAGCGTAAATAATCCCCTATACAGGGTTGTTCATCTTAGTTTGACATTCGAGTCCGCACCAAAGGAAGTTTGGTTTGGATAATTCATAAAGGGGTTCTGAAATTTAGAACGCTCATCAACTATGGGCTAGTCGAATCAATAAGGGTTCACTAGTCTAACAAGGTTTAACAGTAAATGAATATTTAACTTGAATAACATCTCAAAAGGTATACAATAGAATAATTATTGTATAACAACATCATGCTTGAAGATTAATAAACTTTAATATACAAGATAGGCTTGATCAATAAAAATGAGAACTTGCTCAATATCGAAAGATGAATTAATCAACTTATATAATGATAACAAGTAGGGTTATGAAGCTTGCTCAACGAAAGTTTAGGGTAAGAAACTTGCTCAACGTAACAAGATAAGGTTTAGAAACTTGCCTCGTGTGTAGATTACACTTAAACAAACTCGGTCTTTGAATTAAATCCTACATACCAATTACGTTCACAATACCAGTCAATAACAACGTACTAACATCATAACTTTACTCTTTGTTTAACTCGAATTCATGACTATACTTAGTCAATTATTACACTAAGTGTAAAATTAAGACTTCACGAAAAATAAACTAATTATGCATTCGATCATTCAATCCACACGTAATTGTGTTATGGACATGTTAAGAATTTATTTTAACATCTCATTATAGGTCTAACAAGTCTTTATAATCATTCGACTAAGTTGTTATCACATTTCCATACTTGTACACTTTTAAAAACTCATTTCGATTATTACGCTAAGTGGTATTTGTATTTCACTTTTATCTTAGATATTAGATATTATTTTGTATTTCATGGTAATGACATTGTGAGGCATCGATCTTTGGGGTTTACTGCTTAAGGCTGGTAGGTAGTGATATGGCGTGGGACATCGATTACGGAGTTGGCCTTGCAATGCTGACACTCAATTTGATTCCGATTCGAAATTTGAGTTCAAATGAATTAAACACTATATGATCATTAATTCCCCAAATTAAATATACCCACATGTTAGAATTCATATATAATCAATACCCAACGTTTATAGAGTGATTTTAACCCATTAAAACACATAATCACAGAATTAAAGCATGCAAATTGTACTGTTCTTGAAGTTCTTGAACAAAAACATGGATTTTAATGCTACGGATTCGTTATAAAGCCAAATCCAACCATTCAAGTTTCATTTTGTTCATTTTAACATGCATAATCATATCAATGTGTGAATTTTGCAAAATAAATTATATTTAACATATAAAAATCACGTATAAGGCCATATGGCCATATCACATACTCTGAAATCTTTTACTGTATAATTTCATGAAACTGAAGATATGGAAACCCACAATATATACATAAAATATGCCATACAACTCGAATTATTACATATATTGTTATAACAACTGAATTTCCCAAATACAGACTCACGGAAATCTTAAGCCATATTCATGAAAACTTTAAAAGACGTAAAAATAATAATTGGGTTGAAGAGATTACCCAAGCGTAGATAAAATAATAGGAGATGAATTAAAGCCTTCCTCAATAATTCTCAAACACCAAGCAATTTCTCTCAACAATTTTCTCAAACTCTCTCTCTGTAATGCTTAGCCAGACTTAGCCAAATTATGACAGAAGAAGGAAAAGAAGACGTATAAAATGAACTGGCGCAGTAATGATCAGTTACCCAATCATGGGTAACTGCTATCAACTCCCTTTAGGGCCTTGTTTGTTTAGCAAGAATAGGATTTCAAAACCATTTAATTTAATAAAGACTTATTATATAGTTTAAATAATGTCACATCCATTATAAAATAAATCTAATATCTTATTTAATTAATTTTAAATAAAATATAGCAAATTCTCATTAATTCACATAATTAAATTCCTCATTTAATAATAATATCAAATTATTAAATCTCTAATTAATAATTAAATTAATTAAAAATAACATTAAGCTTATTAAATATTTCTTTTAATTCAATAAGCTCACATAAATACATACATCGAATAATAAAATTCTCCACATTAATTTAATAAATATAACACATATAATTAAATTAATCTACCACAATTTCATCAATTAATTATTAATCTAATAATTAATTCATCGAAAAATATTTATTCAATCCAATAAATATTAAAACTAAATTACAAAATTACGGTTGTCACGGCATTGGTGCACAAGGAGCAAAAGTGCTCAAGTGAATTATTGTAATTCAAGATTTGATAGAATATGTTTTGTAACAAGAATCGTTTTTAAAGAAATAAAGTGAGTCTCCAATACTAGTTGGTATTGGACGTGGGCTAGACTATTATTATAGAGGATAATAGTTGAACCACGTAAAAAATCTTGGTGTAGATTTTATTACTTGCTTTACTTTAATTGCTCACAAAAGTTATTTAATTATATTGATAATTAAAATTTAGATATTTTCTGTAACTTAAGAAAAAATTATTATCAGCAAGTATTTTCACTAAGTTATAAATTTAGCTAGATATTTTCATAAAATCAAAGAGGTAATTCGGTAGGCCATACTAATTCAGCAAGCTACATTCATTAATATAGTAGGTTGAATTCAGTAGTTTGGTTTAAAGTTTAAAAATTAGTCATAGTTTGTTTTCACACTTATTCAACCCCCCTTCTAAGTGTTCCTTATCTTAATTTCACTGATGCTGATGAGACTATGGAGGGTGGGACCGACAAATCAATTTAGGAGGTGGGGACCAGTAGGTGGAGGTGGAGCAAACGATCGTCTGATAGATAATGGCGATGATGATACTGACATTTCTGATCTTGGGTTGTAGTTAGTTTATGTTTATATTTTGACTTTCATGTATGTATTTATACAGCTTTTGAGTTGTACAGACTAGAGTTTTGTATTTAGTTAGGTTGATGGTTTATGTATCTAACTATATTAATCGTTTTTTATTGCATTTTATATTTACATCATACGACTTTTATCTATATGTCATTACGTTGACTGCATATTTGATGGTTGATAGCAAAAGATATGATCGTTATTGATATGTGTTCGTGAAGAATTATTCATTTTTCTTTAGTTTATAATAGGTACAATTATGTATATGTAAATAAACAAGGGAATTTTGTAATTTTTCAAAAAAAAAAATTTAGAGCATTGTTATTGGCGACGGGGGGAGTTGTCATTGGCGACAACATTGTCGTTGATAATGACCACATTATTAAAAATTTTAAATGTTTATTACTGATGGTCTGTGCGTTGTTGGTGCCGTCGCTAATGACACATTTCCGATGACGTGCCGTTAGTAATGACCCTGTCAAAAATGAACTACCTGCAGACGGCGAGCGACGGGAGCCATGGGCGACGACCTGTAGGGTGACGGTTAATTTCATCGCCAATGACCTCATTGCCGACGGCAAGAGGGTCATTCGTGATGGCACGGCCCGTCGACAATGACCTTTTTTGTAGTGATATGGTTTTCAAACCCTTTTACCCGAATAGGAATCGAGGCTCTTTGATACTTCCAATATTATTATAATGATGGCTTTATTTGATTTTATTTCTTGAGATACGAAGCATCTTCGAGGCTAAATATGAACTATTTACAAGGGTCGGACTTCTTATGGGCATGTAAGCCGTCGAAGTAAGCCTGAGCACCACATACATAATTTTTCACTATTTTAGAGCCTTAAACAGATAACTGTTTTAAGGCCCTGGATTTACATGTACAAGGGATTGCAAGCTAGCTTTACAACTTCAACAAGTCCATCTTCGGAATCGGATCTAGATTTATTGATTAAATCATCAACCGTTTGTAGTCCCTAGGCTCACATGAATATTTAAACATACTATATACATAAAACTTAAAACTTTGCTAAACAAGAGATTTATTGATTAAATCTTTGTACACGAGTAAACAAGCCTCCCGTTTCTTCTAGATAGGTCACGTGATTGCTAAATATTTACAAAGCTAGGAAAACTAGATCTATATAGATCTTAGCCATTTTAGCTTAAAGGTTCAAGTTTTACTCAATTTCCACTATTTAAACTCAATATGTTGAAGTATATAT
Source organism: Panax quinquefolius (assembly GCA_020205615.1). Taxonomy (NCBI): domain Eukaryota; kingdom Viridiplantae; phylum Streptophyta; class Magnoliopsida; order Apiales; family Araliaceae; genus Panax; species Panax quinquefolius. The sequence continues at coordinate 126,961 of JAINUW010000329.1, forward strand.
GTATAGCCGTATTTACATAAGAGATTTAGAAAGATTGAAGACATGCGGCTGGGCCCTGCTGTTTCGAAGTACATGCACCTCGATCGTTGTGTAGGCTGCTTGAAACCTTCATAACTTGCAATACGGGAATCCTATGGAGATGTGTTATACCATTTCGAAAAGCTCTTTCCGAGAGTTACATAATAACATAGGGATTGCCATTTTTCAAATCCAGGAAGATTTGTGCATAACCAGAATAGCATCTTTAGGGTTTCATAGGCAGTCCGTTGAGCTGTCTTTGAGTAGTTTTCACTCGGGATTATTGTGATGGCTCTTGCTGACCATGTGTAAAGCTAAATGTCTGTGGTTTATGTTGTTTTGTAAACACTCCACCTTTGTTCGCCTGGTGTTATATTTGAGGTTGAAGTGGATTTGGGTTGTCCCTCGGGGCTGTCTCTGGGATTTGACTACTGTCAACTTTATTTTTCCTTATGATTGATGTAAGACCCCAACTTTTATGAATAAAGATTAAATTTTCTAGAAATATATTTTTGAATATTATGGTGTGGATATGATATAATATTATAGTTGTGGGTAATATTTACAAATTTTGCAAAGTAAGTAAGTAGTTATAAAATATTTGATTTGTCAGGGAATATTCATTTTAACAAGGAATATTCGTACGACGGCACAATCATTGGTGGACCCCACAATGGAAGTATCGTCGTAGTTAGAAAATGACAGAATTATATTTTTATAAAAATAACTGTGAAAGTTTTACCGTTAAACTGTTGAACTACCCGGTAGTAAAAGTACAATAATACGCGTGCTTGCATAGTAGCACACAGTATTAATTATTGATGTTTACGTGAGAAGTCACTCAGTTATACTCAATTATTGCTATAGTAATTGTTGCATCATATCTCTCATATTATTGATTTAATTATTATCACAGTATCATCTGCATAATATTTTATATTATTAAATCAATAATTAAGACGACAAAGTTATTTATATTATTATATGCAATATTGACAATGTCTAGAAGTTCTTTCAAGGAGATGTTTGGTCACCTAATTGCGCGCCAATAAGGAGAAATCCTTATTAGGAAGCCCCCTCTTTCCTGGGAACGACCTGGTTGTTAAATATTGTGAGTTGTAATATTAATGATGAATAAGTTCGTGTTGATTAAAGATGAAATTGATAGTTCCATTGTGTTGGGATTATTAGTGTTAGTGGAAATCGACATCTATTTTGATGATAATGGATGTCTGGAGGTTATATTGACCAATCGAGTAATTAATCGCATAAATAAGCAATTAATTTCTATTAATTCACATGCTTATAACTATTTGTTCACATGTGTGTACTATTGATTCACATTCATGTACTATTAGGGGAGTTGGTGCAAGATTGATAATACTTGCATGACTAAGTTAAAAATGGAGGTATAGATGGAGGTACTATACTGTAATTCGTATTTTCACATGTATAGAACTATTGATTCACATGATTGAACTATTGATTCACATGATGTACTATTAGGGGAGGTGGTGCAAGTTTGATAATACTTGCAGGTCTAAATTAAAAATGAAGGAAAAGATGAAGGTTTAATATTGTAATATTTTGAGCCCCGAAATGTGCAATTATCGAAACTATATTTTCCTATAAATAGAAGCTCATTCTTATTTCATTCTCACCAATTCACTAAGTCTCACAAGAGCAATTATAGAGAGAGAAGCTATAGAGAGAGAATCTATAGAGAGAAAGAAGAAGAGAAGTCTACTACATCACTATTCCAGTATCAAGTCTTCTTATGAGGTAAGGTGTAAGACCCCAACTTTTATGAATAAAGAATAATTTTCTCAAAATATATTTTTAAATATTATGGTGTGGATTTGATATAATGTTATAGTTGTGGGTAATATTTATAAATTTTGTAAAGTAAGCAAGTGATTATATAATATTCAATTGGTCAGGGAATATTCGTTTTAACAGGAAATATTAAATACGACAGTACAATCATTGGTGGACCCCTGGCGGAAGTATTGTCGTAGTTAAAAATGACATAATTATCTTTTATAAAAATAACTACGAAAGTGTTACCGTTAAAGCGTTGACCTACCGGTAGTAGTAAAAGAAACGATGAATGGCGTGGTTGCGCATATAGTAGCACACGGTATTGATTATTGATGCTTACGTGAGAAGTCACTCGGTTATACTCAATTATTACTACGATAATTCTTTGCATCATATCTCTCATATTATTGATTCAATTATTGTCACAGTATCATCTGCATAATATATATTATTAAATCAATAATTGAGACGACAAAGTTATTCATATTATTATTTAAAATATTGATAATGTCTAGAAGTTCTGTCAAGGAGAGGTTTGGTCACCTAATTGCGCGCCAATAAGAAGAAATCCTTATCGGAAAGCCCCCTCTTTCATGGGAATGACCTGGTTGTTAAATATTGTGAATTATAATATTAATGATGAATAAATTCGTGTTGATTAAAGATGAAATTGATATTTCCATTGTGTTGGAATTATTATTGATGTCTGTAGGTTATATTGACCAATCGGGTAATTAACCAGATAAATGAGCAATTAATTGCTATTAATTCACATGATTATAACTATTTGTTCACATGTGTGTACTATTGATTCACATTCTTGTACTATTAGGGGGAGGTGGTGCAAGATTGATAATACTTGCATGACTAAGTTAAAAATAGAGGTATAATTGAAGGTATTATACTGTAATTCGTATTTTCACATGATTGTAACTATTGATTCACATGATTGAACAATATATTTACATTATTTACTACTAGGGGAGGTGGTGCAAGTTTGATAATACTTGCAGGACTAAATTAAAAATGAAGAAAAAGAGGAAAGTATTATACTATAATATTTTGAGCCCCAAAATGTGCAATTATCGAAACTATATTTTCCTATAAATAGAAGCTCATTCTTCCTTCATTTCTCGCCAATTCACTAATGCTATAGAGCAATTATTATAGAGGGAAATTATAGAGAGAAAGAAGAAGAGAAGTCTGCTATCTCACTATTCCTGTATCCAGTTTTCTTCTAAGGTAAAGGGTGTTATTCTTTCGTATTCATGAAGACAGTTATTTTCTTTCAATACTCGTAAGGGTTGTTATTCCATTCTTTATTATTATATTGGAATAACTTATCTATGCGAAGTACCGCATACATGGTGAAATTCTTCTATTATTCCATTCTTTATTATTCTGTTGGAATAACCTGTCTGTGCGATCTATCGCATGCTTTGTGAATTATGTTGTTATTCCATTCTTTATTATTACATTTGGAATATTTCATGCGTGTGGATTATGCATGACTGGTTCCATTCTTTATTATTACATTTGGAATAACTTTTATGCATGTAATGGATTACATGCGCTTTGGTGAATTCTTCTATTATTCCATTCTTTATTATTATATTGGAATAACATGTCTATGTGGATTACCGCATGCATGGTGAATGATCCTTCATATTCATTCCTTATTAAATTGTGGAAATGATGCATCTACGTGGATTACCGTATGTAAGGCAAAAAATCCATTCTTGCGGTTTCATATATTCTATTATACTCAGTTGGTTAAAGTTTTGGCTTCTATACTCCATAAAATTAGTAGAATATCTTGGATATTTGCGCTTCATCCAGTATCTTTTCATGGAAATATTCTTGTGAGCATTCTTAAATTTTACTCCACAAAGAAGTATCATGTTGACAATTTGGACGTTATTGATTTCTGGATAAATTAAAATTATAAATCTTTAAAATAGTATTTCTTACTGGGCTAGTTGAGCTCACCTTTTCTTTCACTGTTCTCTTTAGAAAATGAGAACGTAGTCGGGACTAGTTGGGGAACAGAGTGACAGTCCAGATGATAGCATTAGTAGTCCTCACTATTCTGTTAAATAGTATGACAATAAATGTAATGAGGACTCCATTTAGTGTGGATATTGTCTAGATGACAATATTCTTATTAAAACTCTTAGATTATGTTTTGTCGTATTTTACACGACTGTTGTATAATTAAGTTGTATTTGAATTTTGTACCATGTATTTGGCGACTCAAGATGGGTGATGTATACCTGTTTTGGGGGCGTCACATAAGGGATATTATTTTGTTCAGTATTCATAGGAATAATATTTTCTTCCTTAATCTGTAGTATGTGAGTAATATTATTTCATCTCGTACTCCTAATTGTACCCTCATCTTGTTAAAGTATTGCTTCTATACTCCGTGAAATTAGTAGAATATCCTTGAAATTTGCGCTTCATCTAGTATCATTTCACAAGGATATTTTCTGCACATTCTTGTTAAATTTTAAGCTTTTCAAGCCGGAGTACTGTCCATGAGTACTATTCATTTATACGATACTATTCATAAAAGTACTATTCACGGGTACTATTCATAAAGTACTATTTATAAAATACTATTATCGAAGTACTATTCACGAGTACTATTCACAAAATACTATTCATGGGGTACTATTCCTGAAGTACTATTCATGGGGTACTATTCACCTAAAGTACTATTCATGACAAAAATTAATTTGTTTTCGGTCCAAATCATTTTTGATACAATATCATTCTTGAATTTTACTCCACAAAGCAGTATCATGTTGGCAATTTCAACATTATTGAATTTTGGATAAATTAAATTATTAAAGTCTTTAAAATTTATCCTTGAACTTGTTTTATTGAATTCTTATATCATTGTCATCATCTTCATGTTTATATTGTGATGAAAGTCATCTTTGGCTTACGTGCATAGATGAACTGTTGATTGATATGATTATGACCAGGGATCATTCGGTATAATCATAACCCGTAATATTAAAAATGATGTGGTAAAAGTCCTCATTGGCCTATAGTTCATTGATGGACAGTTGTTGGTATGATTATGACCAGGGATTATTCAGTATAGTCATGACCATTGATGATTGCATGAATATCCTTGGCCGTGGTGCAAGGATGATTCGATGATGTGCTTTTTTTTATTAAGGTGAGTCTCAGCGATAAAGTTAATGAAAATCTTTTTAAATCATAGAAAATAGTAGATTTCATGCTCTACTTGACTCTTCTAATGGATTGCTTGTTCCGCTGTAGTTAAACCTGATGTTATTATATTTTATCAGTTTAACACTGTTGAAGGCTAATGATAATTTATTTTGTATTATCTTAGCCATAATTTTTCTTACTGGGCTAGTTGAGCTCACCCTTTGCTTTCATTGTTCTCTTTAGGAAATGAGAATATAGTTGGGACTAGTCGGGGAACAGAGTAACGGTCCAGATGATAGCATTAGTAGTCCTCACTATTCTGTTAAATAGTGTGATAATAAATGTAATGAGGACTCCATTTGAGTTTGAATACTATCTAGAAGACAATATTCGTGTACAAACTCTCAGCTCATGTTGTATAATTAAGTTTGTATTTGTATTCAGTACCATGTATTTCGCGACCCAAGAAGGGTGATGTATACCTATTTTGGGGGCGTCACAGTTAAAATCAAAGCTTAGGGATATGATACCTGGCTGAGATGTGAAACAAGAACTAGGAGGGGAGAGATGGGGAATTCCTTCGCTAGTATGACCTACCTAAGTTTATTTGGTATTTAATTGGTCGATCATAGTATAGGGATAATATGTGATATGTCAATTAAACCTTGTTTTGTGGCAGTATTTGAAAATGGCATCCAAAAATGTTTAGATAAGCAATGAAGCACATGAGAACGTTGAGTCACCAACGATAAATACCCAGGATAATGTGCAACAGGAAGACAATAATCCTCAGGTAAACAATAACACCGATGAAATGGTGAACGATGGGATGTTCAGAGGCTTTTTGCAATTCATGCAACATCAGACGAGAGTGGCTCCTGTTCAAAATGCAGGGGGAAACACTGGCAACTCTCGGATGGTCACCGCTAAACAATTCAAGGAGCTGGGACCACCAGAGTTTTTTGGAGAGCCAAAACCACTTAAGGCAAAGATGTGGATAAAGAAGATCACCAAGATATTTGATGTCTTGGGATGCTCCGAGGAGCAAAAAGTTCCCTTTGCCACCTTCATGTTGCGAGCAGAGGCAAATTACTAGTGGGAATCTGTAAAGCATACTCAACCTGCCGCACTAAAGATGTCTTGGGAGAAGTTCCAAGAACTGTTCAACGACAAGTACTTTCCCGAAAGTATTCATCACATGAAGGAGGTAGAGTTTATCAAGCTGGACCAAAACAATATGACCGTTTCACAGTATGAAGCTAAGTTTGCTGAGTTGTCCCGGTTTGCGTCCCACTTGGTTGATAATGAGGAGAGAATGACGCGGATGTTTTTAAGAGGTTTAAAACCCAAGATACGTCAATACCTAATTTCTCACAAACTGTGTTTCTATTTAGATGTTGTAAATAGGGCTCAGTTATTGGAGCGTGATAATGAGTCAATTCAACAAAGAGATAGCAGCCAGCAAAGCGATACTACCAGTGATAGCAGTCATCGAAGCGGTGACAACAAACGTGGAGGGAATCAACATGCCAGAAACGGTAACCACTTCGGTGGTAATCATGGCCAAGATAATAGAAGTGGAAGTTTCAAGAAGAGGAGATTCAATAATGATGGAAAGACATCAGCACCAGCACTTGTTGTTGAGGAAGGAGAACGACCGCTGGTCGTATGTTACAAATGTGGAGGGGAAGGACACATCAGTCCAAGCGTGCAATCCAAAGCGTGTTATAATTGTGGAAAATAAGGTCACCTAGCCTGATTTTGTCATGCACCAAAGTCAAGTCCAACTGGGATGGAGGCATTAAAGGGTGTCCCAGACAAGACAAAATTGGTAGTTTAAGGGAGAGCGTTTGTCGTAACCTCCCAAAAAGTGAGGAATCCAAATGAGGTGATCACGGGTAAGCTAATCATAAACTCTGGCGAAGTTTATACTTTATTTGATACCGGTTCTACCCATTCTTTTATTTCTCCTACTTGCGCTCAACGTTTAAATTTAACTTCGGAGAAATTAGACTTTGATTTATCTGTTGAAACTCCGTTAGGAGAAACCTTAATCACACCCACTATTTATAAGTCTTGTTTGATTCAAATCGAAAACCGCACGTTACCTGTCGATCTTATCTCTTTGAAAATACTTGCATTTGATGTGATTTTAGGGATTGATTGGTTAACTACTCATCATGCTAAAATCGATTGTTTTCATAAGGTTGTTAGCTTTCATATTCCTAACCAACCTATTATACGAATTCAAGCAACCAAACCACTAAAGTCAATCACTATCATATCAAGCCATAAAGCTATTCGTTTATTGAAAAGCGGATGTCAAGCTTTCTTAGCCCATGTCCGCAGATTTAAATAAAAAAAATACGTCATATTTGAATGATATTTCTATTGTTAATAAATTTCTGACGTATTCACGAAGAACTTACGGCTACCCCAGAGCATGAAATTGAATTTTGTATCGACCTTGAATCCGGTACAAAACCCATTTCCAAAGCCCCATATCGAATGACTCCTATTTAACTTCAGTAGTTAAAAACCCAACTATAGGAATTATTAGACATCAGTTTCATTCATCCTAGTACGTCTCCTTGGGGTGCTCCTGTTCTATTCGTGAAGAAGAAAGATGGAAGTATGCGACTTTGTATTGATTATCGGGAGTTGAATCATGTCACTATCAAAAATAGGTACCTGTTACCTCGTATTGATGATCTGTTTAACCAGTTGCAAGGCGCCAAATTCTTTTCAAAGATCGATCTTCGTTCCGGATATCATCGATTGAAGATTAAAAGCGATGACATTCCAAAGGCGCTTTCAAAACTTCGAAGACGGGCATTATGAATTCTTAGTCATGTCTTTTGGATTAACTAATGCTCTAACGCCTTCATGGATATGATGAACCGAGTATTCAAGGAATATTTGGATCACTTTGTGGTCATCTTTATTGATGACATCCTCATATACTCCAAAAACCCGGAAGACCACGAGCAACACTTGAGGTCGATATCTCAAAGCTTCGTGAAAACAAGCTATATGCCAAGTTGAAGAAATACGAGTTCTGGCTTGAGGAAGTTGCATTCCTTGGGCACGTGATATCAAATCACAGAATATCTGTTGACCCGGCAAAGATTGAAGCAATTAAAAGCTGGGAGCAACCTAAGTCAGTGACCGAAGTACGTAGCTTTCTCGGCTTAGTTGGTTATTAACTGAGATTCGTAGAAAGATTTTCTCGAATCGCTACTCCATTAACTCAGCTGACTCGAAAAGATACAAAATTCGGTTGGAGTAAGGAATGTGAGAAGAGTTTTCAAGAACTCAAGAGGAGACTCATTTCAGCACCTGTTCTGACAATACCATCTGGTTCAGAGGGATTTATCATATACAGCGATGCTTCAGGCAAAGGTTTAGGATGTGTTCTCATGCAACATGGGAAAGTCATAGCCTATGCCTCATGATAACTAAAAGAATATGAGAGGAATTATCCTACTCATGATCTAGAGTTGGCAGCTTTCATTTTTGCGCTTAAGATTTGGAGGCATTACCTGTATGGAGAGAATGTGGAGATTTATACGGATCATAAAAGCCTCAAATATTTCTTCACTCAAAAGGAACTCAACATGCGGCAACGACGATGGCTTGAGTTGTTGAAAGATTATGATCATACCATTCAATACCATCCAAGAAAAGCGAACGTAGTAGCTGACGCATTGAGTAGAAGATCATATGCGGGTACGAGTGCGATATTGTCAACGCAAAGGCCCATTTTGTATGACTTACAAAGGATGGAGATAGAGTTAAAGACTCCAGGGACCCATGTGATGATGACGAATATACGAGTAGAACTGACTTTAATCGATAAAGTTAAAGTTGCTCAAGCTACAGACCTGGAGCTGATGCATATAAGGAAGAAAGTGCAAGAAGGTGTTATTCTGGAAGCAAGAATCGGTGAAGAAGGAATACATTGAGTCAACTACAGACTTTGTGTTCCTTACGATTCTGACTTGAAGTATAAAATCATGATGGAGGCGCACAACACACCGTTTGCAATCCATCCTGGGAGTACCAAAATGTATCGTGATCTTTGACATACATTTTGGTGGAGAAATATGAAGAGAGAGATAGCGGGTTTTATCTCAAGGTGTCTAACTTGTCAAAGAGTCAAGGCGGAGCATCAAGTGCCAAAAGGTCCATTACAACCACTTGAAATTCCAGAATGGAAGTGGGAGCACATTACCATGGATTTTTTTACTGGTCTTCCCAAGGTTTCTCAAGGCATAGATGCAATTTGGGCCATTGATGATAGATTGACCAAGTTTACTCATTTCTTACCGATACGAGAAACTTATACACTTGAACGTCTTGCTAGTATGTACATAAACGAGATTGAAAGATTGCATGGTATGCCAGTATCCATAGTTTCTGATCGAGACCCAAGATTCACTTCAAGATTTTGGGTTAGTTTACAAAAAGCTATGGGCACGGATTTACGATTTAGTTCGACATATCATCCTCAAACAGACGGGCAGTCGAAAAGGACTATTCAAACTCTTGAAGATTTATTAAAACTCTGTGTCCTTGACTTCAAGGGAAGTTGGGACAAGTTCTTACCATTGGTGGAGTTTTCCTACAACAATAGTTATCAAGCAAGTATTGGCATGGCTCCATTTGAGGCGTTGTATGGAAGAAAGTGTCATTCTCCAGTATGTTGGGATGAGGTGGGTGAAGCAACGTTGTTGGGACCGGAGTTGGTACGTATGAGTAGGGAAAAGATTCAAACGATCTGGCAACGTATAAAAATCTCACAAGATTGACAAAAGAGTTATGCTGATCTTTATCGAAAAGACGTGGAATTCAATATTGGAGATCATGTGTTGTTACGTGTTGCTCCATGGAAAGGAGTTACGATATTTGGAAAGAGAGGAAAGCTCAATCCTCGATTCATTGGCCCATTTATAATCCTCGAACGAGTAGGAACTGTGGCCTATAGACTCGCCTTACCGCCAAGTATGTCTCGTGTTCATAACATTTTCCACATATCTATGTTACGTAAATATGTGAAAGACCCGAACCACATTATTGAATTAGAACCAGACAAGATAGAGGAAGATTTAACGTATAAAGAGTTACCTGTTAAAATCTTGGATAAGAAGGATCATATTCTACGCTCCAAGGTTATACTTCAAGTCAAAGTTTTGTGGAGAAACCACGATGTGGAGGAAATGACCTGGGAGTTAGAATCTGAGATGAAGTCAAGGTATCCTCACCTCTTTGACATCTGTAATGCATTACCCTAATTTCGAGGATGAAATTTCATAAGAAGGGGAGGTTGTAAGACCCCAACTTTTATGAATAAAGATTAAATTTTCTCAAAATATATTTTTGAATATTATGGTGTGGATATGATATAATGTTATAGTTGTGGGTAATATTTACAAATTTTGCAAAGTAAGCAAGTTGTTATAAAATATTCGATTGGTCGGGGAATATTCATTTTAACAGGGAATATTTATACGACGACACAATCATTGGTGGACCCCACAACGAAAGTATTGTCGTAGTTAGAAAACGACAGAATTATCTTTTTATAAAAATAGCTGCGAAAGTTTTACCGTTAAACCGTTGAACTACCCGGTAGTAAAAGTATAGTAATACGCGTGGTTGCATAGTAGCACACAGTATTAATTATCGATGCTCACGTGAGAAGTCACTCAGTTATACTCAATTATTGTTACAGTAATTGTTGCATCATATCTCTCATATTATTGATTTAATTATTATCACAGTATCATCTGCATAATATTTAAATCAATAATTAAGACGACAAAGTTATTTATATTATTGTTTGCAATATTGACAATGTCTAGAAGTTCTGTCAAGGAGAGGTTTGGTCGCCTAATTACGCGCCAATAAGGAGAAATCCTTATCGAAAATTCCCCTCTTTCCTGGGAACGACCTGGTTGTTAAATATTGTGAGTTATAATATTAATGATGAATAAGTTCATGTTGATTAAAGATGAATTAATAGTTCCATTGTGTTGAGATTATTAGTGTTAGTGGAAATCGACATCTATTTTGATAATAATGGATGTCTGGAGGTTATATTAACCAATTAGGTAATTAATCGGATAAATGAGCAATTAATTGCTATTAATTCACATGCTTATAACTATTTGTTCACATGTGTGTACTACTAATTCACATTCATATACTATTAGGGGAGGTGGTGCAAGATTGACAATACTTGCATGACTAAGTTAAAAATGGAGGTATAGATGGAGGTACTATATTGTAATTCATATTTTCACATGTATAGAACTATTGATTCACATGATTGAACTATTGATTCACATGATGTACTATTAGGGGAGGTGGTGCAAGTTTGATAATACTTGCAGGTCTAAATTAAAAATGAAGGAAAAGATGAAGGTATTATACTGTAATATTTTGAGCCCCAAAACGTGCAATTATCAAAATTATATTTCCTATAAATAGAAGCTCATTCTTTTTTCATTCTCACCAATTCACTAAGTCTCACAAGAGCAATTATAGAGAGAGAAGCTATAGAGAGAGAATCTATAGAGAAAAAGAAGAAAAAAAGTCTGCTACCTCACTATTTCAGTATCCAGTCTTCTTCTAAGGTAAGGGATATTATTTTGTTCAGTATTCATAGGAATAATATTTTTTTCCATACTCTGTAGTATGTGAGTAATATTATTTCATCTCGTATTCCTGATTGTACCCTCATCTTGTTAAAGTATTGCTTCTATACTCCGTGAAATTAGTAGAATATCCTTGAAATTTGCGCTTCATCTAGTATCATTTCACAAGGATATTTTCTGCACATTCTTGTTAAATTTTAAGCTTTTCATGCTAGAGTACTGTCCATCAGTACTAATCATTTATACAGTACTATTCACAAAAGTACTATTTACGGTTACTATTCAAAAAGTACTATTCATAAAGTACTATTCATGAGGCACTATTCATAAAGTATTATTCACGGGGTACTATTCCTGAAGTACTATTCATGGGGTACTATTCACCCAAAGTACTATTAATGATAAAAATTGATTTTTTCGGTCCAAATCATTTTTGACACAATATCATTCTTGAATTTTACTCCACAAAGCAGTATCATGTTGGCAATTTCAACATTATTGAATTTTGGATAAATTAAATTATTAAAGTCTTTAAAATTTATCCTTGAACTTGTTTTATTGAATTCTTATATCATTGTCATCATCTTCATGTTTATATTGTGATGAAAGTCATCTTTGGCTTACGTGCATAGATGAACTGTTGATTGGTATGATTATGTCCAGGGATCATTCGATATAATCATGACCCGTAATGTTACAAATGATGTGGTAAAAGTCCTCATTGGCCTGTAGTTCATTGATGGACAGTTGTTGGTATGATTATAACTAGTGATTATTCGGTATAGTCATGACCATTGATGATTACATGAATATCCTTGGTCGTGGTGCAGGGATGATTCGATGATGTGGTTTTTTTATTAAGCTGAGTCTCAGCGATAAAGTTAATGAAAATATTTTTAAATCATAGAAGATAGTAGATAACATGCTCTACTTGACTCTACTAATGGATTGCTTGTTCCGCTGCAGTTAAACTTGATGTTTATTATATTTTATCATTTTAACACTGTTGAAGACTAATGATAATTTATTCTGTATTATCTTAGGCATAATATTTCTTACTGGGCTAGTTGAGCTCACCCATTGCTTTCATTATTCTCTTTAGGAAATGAGAATATAGATGGGACTAGTCGGGGAAGCAGAGTGACGGGTCGGATGATGATAGCATTAGTAGTCCTCACTATTCTGTTAAATAGTGTGATAATAAATGTAATGAGGACTCCATTTGAGTTTGAATACTGTCTAGAAGACAATATTCATGTAAAAACTCTCAGCTAATGTTGTATAATTAAGTTTATATTTGTATTCAGTACCATGTATTTGGTGACCCAAGATGAGTGATGTATACCTATTTTGGGAGCTCACAATTGATCTCCCAGTTAATTATGAATCAGCTCCTTATATATATATATATATATATATATATATATATATATATATATATATATATATATATATATATATATGGCGCCTCATTTTATGTTTATTTATTTAGTAGTTAAAACACAAGACATATTGTAACTATAAGTGCTTCTATTAGTTTAAGAATTTGAAAATCATGCATACATTATGAGCATACTACTTCAATTCCTCCTTAGTTACAATAAGTTAGGGATTCTCTCATAAGTTGCTCACAAGTGTATATTATTAAACACAGGAGACATGCTAAACAAATATTTGTGAAATGAAACTAATAATTGAACATGTGCGTTTTAATACTTCCTTTAATGGACATCATAATTGAAAAGAAAAAAACAAACAAACAAATATATGTAGGGGTGGATCCAGAAATTTTTCTTAGAGGCATATTTTGACAATTTTTTTATTGAAATTAAATAAAGAAAACTTAAACTAATTAATACCTTTTATATAAAGACAGCAAAGGCGATCCCAATTTTAAATCGACTCTGAATTAATTTAATCAATTTCACTGAGTTACTGAGTTATTTACCGAGTGGTCAAATCTCTTCCTCTTCCTCAGCCATAAACCATCCATTTCTTCTTCACTGCGTTCTCTTCAATCACTTCAGTTTCTTCCCTTCCCCTTCTCCGCGAAATAGATTTCCTCAGTTTTTCTTTTGTTCCGTTTCTCTCCCTCCTCCCGCATGCATCCCAAATCTCTTTTCTCTCTGTTTTACCCTAAACTTCGACAAACGAATACAATTTGCGGCTTTTTGGGTGGAGCAATTCAAGAAATTACGAACTATGGAGTTTGTGGATCGTTCAATTTTTGTTACCGATGACGACGACGTTAAGGTATGTCCTTATGGAACGTTCCCAGACCACGACTATTGAAACGGGAAAGAAGGAATTAAGTAGCTTTTTAATTTTTGGTCCCTGAGCATATCTATTTTCGTGGGAAGAGTGCCCCTGTCTACAATGTCTGCAACAATAAGTGCTTCACTGACAACTTAAATAAAGCCAAGGTGCCTTGCTTCATTTTCTATTTCTGAATCAATTTTTATCCCTTCACAATTTTGTTTAAAGGCAACAATTTATGATATTGGGTTGTTTTTTTGGATCATTGTTCGGTTGAGATTAATTATGTTCAAATTAATTATTTTTATCATTTACTGATGTAGATGAACTTCAATAATTATCCTGAGATTCAACTTAGTGCCGTGGAGATGGGTAAATGTTGTTCTTAAAATCTCTTTTCATGATTAATTGGGTTGGGTTTCATAAAGGATAGGTTGTAGGATTTTTTAGTTTCCCATTAACATTTTATGTAATGCTTGCAGCCATTCCAGACGAAATTAAAATTGCTGATAATTTAGAGAGAACAAGATTTTCCCTTAAAAAAGGTAAATTGGAGTGTTTGTTTAATATTTGAGGGTTTTAATTTTCCATGTTTTTGGAATAAGAACTAACTCCTATAAAAAGATAATTCTATATTCTAATTATATCCCCTGAAACTATATAGGGATATACCTGCATCCAAGGAGTTCCTCAGGGTTTCCAAGCAAGCATGGAAACCATTTGTTTTAGGAAGCAACACGTTCTTCAGTACTGGTAATCTGTTTTCAAGTGCAAACTTTTGACTCCTTTCACATTTTTTTTGTCTGTGTACAGTGAAAGGGGGGAAACTGTTATATCGAATAGATGATATATGATTGTTGTGCATAAGTATTACATTATAAGAAATGTGCCAAGTGCATTGAATAATTAGGTAATATATTGCAATAGGGAGCCCATAAATATATACACAAGTTACAGTCCTCTGCAAATTTGGCCACAATATAGTAGCATAATATAAATATCAGCAACTAAACTTGTAGGTTAATAACATATAAACAAAGTAAAATGAAAATATCAACTTCATGTGTAGTAGAAAGATGCATTAACATCAAATACGCGGAAAACAAACTGAAGTAAGGCCTTACATAAAATCAGTTCCTTCTAGAAAAACAGCAAGCCATAGTGGATCCCGTGGATCAGTAAAAGTCGAAAGACTCTGAAATTTGAAAAGCTCGATAATATTATAGGCTTCAATTTCAGTGGGGTTGATGCTGATCACCATTTGTCATATTAATATGAAGCAACAGCCACCAGCGGGAATTCAATGAATTCATTTGTATCAGTAGTCTCTCTCTCATTATCTACAAGGGTATTCTGAGGTAAAATGGAATCCATTCTTTTATGTGATTATCTGTTTATAATATTTTTAATCTTATTTGTATGATATTTTGTTGGTCTAATTGGCGATACCTTTTGGTTTGGTTCTTCAAGGAAACTAATATGTTCCGGTGAAGACATAAATTTGATCTTTCAGATATTCGAACGAATCCATATGAATCTTTTTAGGGTTCAATGGAAGAGGTTGTTTAGGAACTAGAGAAAAAGTGGGCACAAGTTCAAGATAATATGCTAAAGCAGCTTACTCCACGTATCTTTAACTTGCTTTATTAATATTTACATGGATGATATGTGGTCAGCTCCATACATTCTTATAATTTTTGTTAATAAATTGGTATTATATTGTATATCCGATCATTTATACATATATCAATTTTTTCTGTTTGATTATTTACTTATATTGTAGTTGAAGTGCAATTAAAATAATCATTTATTAGATCCAAGTATTGAAATTGTTTCCTTTACAAACAAAAGTATTGAAATTGTTTGGTGGTTTCTTATTTATGTATTCAGATGAATTTAATCTGCTTGATTGGTATTTTGTGATTTGTAATTTTTGCATTTATGATGAGTTGTGTTTTTATGACCCCATCGAGAAAGCAACAACCCCGGCCAGCTCACTCCAATTGAGTAAATCAACCAACGTTCTACCTCAAAATCCTCTGAAAGACAGGTCAAATTTGTTCTTCTTCTTCTCTCAGTTTCAGCTTTAGAGAAACCCAACAAAAGGATCCGGCGATTCGCTTCAAGTTATTTATGCATCAATCAATTCCAGGTAATTTTTTTATCAAAAAGTTTTTTCTCTTTGAATTTTCCTCCCTTCTAGAACCTTTATGGTACTGGATATAGTATCTCTCCCTTCTATTGATCTTTGTTTTGATTATATTTTGTCGCATATACAAAATAAAAATTTATTGGTAAGATATGAGAAATTTTTTGGTAGGCTATGACGGAGAAAAAAGAAATATGTTATTGGGGCACGGGTCTTCGTCTCTTGATTAGTAATTTAACAGTCGGTTTGATTTAGAGGGAGGTATTGTTGCTAATTTACTTTATTTTGTTATCTAGGTTTGCTTTAGTTTTTTGAAATTTAGCTTTAAATGTGTCTATAAATGGTCTAATGATGTGAATCTTCATAATTTTTTTTCAAGATTATGTTTTTTATCTTTATATTCAAGCTGCCTGGTGTAATGGGTGTTGATATTGTGTGAGAATTACATATGAGTAATTAGCTTTATTGTTTAGAACTAAGAAAGTCAAATTTCAATTTTTTGGGAAATTGATAGCATTGATTTTGATTATGGTTAAATACGTTTATGATGATTGGAGTGATTATTCTATATTGTTGATTTGTTTTGTTAGAGATGAAAACAATGGAATTAGTTGATGGATGATCATTTGAAGCCTGTTTTGATAGAGTTTTCAGTTTCTTACTCAAAAAACTTTCTACATGACATTATAAATTTCAAATTTGAATAAGAAATCTAAAATGACCACTAGAAATGTTCAAAATATATGCTAGAGATGTAAAAAGAGTTAAATCATTATGTATCTCTGCATTTTGCTTGAAAATTTAACTTTTGAAAAGAAACCAATTGTTTGCTCTTTTTTCAAAACATTTAGTTGACAAAAACTAAAAATAAAGATGAAAAAGGAATATAGAAATGGAAAAGTAATATGGTAACCAGTGTTTGGTGCAAGTAATGTCTATTGGAGCTGGTGGTATAACTCATGCTTGGTTGTCAAGGGATCGATCATGCAACAGGGGTATGATTTTTCTGTTATCCTCTCTTCTGCAGTGCAGATATGGTAGGATTATTGTCAATCATATCTTTGCAACTCTTTGAGAATATTTAGATAAAAAAAAACTAATTAGTTAGCAGACTTGATAAATCCAGAAGATTACATAACAGGTACATGATTTACAATAAAGATAAGTAAGGGTGGATTGATAGAGTTGAAATACAATATAAGTGCGAAAACTGATTTGGAGAATTGTTAACCCTATTTACTTAAGCATCTAATATGCTTAGTCTGCCTTAAATCTTTTTTCTATTTTTTAGAGTTTGTATTATTGCAAAATTTCATTGTTATGATAAGTTACAATTTGAATGGAACTTAGTAGTCAGTTTGTATTCTTGCAAATTATTTATCCTAGACAAATTCTTAAGTTAAGAGTTCGTGGAACTTAGAGAGATCTAAAAGAAGATACTTCATCCGAGGAGGTTTGTATTATGTTGGTAGGTGTAATTGTACGTTTTAATGGATCTCACATTCAGGTATATACTCTCAACATACAAAACATTTTTCATAGAAACAGCTTTTGGCAATCATTTCTTGGCGGTGCATGTGCACATGTTGTAACAAATAACTTAACGCTTGATCAGTTATGATTAATTTGATTTTGAGTGCACATTCTTATTTCTTTACTTTGTTTTTCTGCCAATAATAGTTGCAATAATAGTTATCTTTTGTCATGCTCTGTGTATAGAGTGAGGCCTTTAGCTTTCTGGCATATGATTGCCTTTTGTTCTTCTATGCTATATATAGTGCGCGTGTAATTGGGTTCGTCCCCTTTTTGGCTCTCTTAATGAATGATTTGCGTGTAATTTTTTTAATATTCATTGTTTTTGGCATATTTATCATTACTTTTGAAACTCTTAACCTTAAAACTCTTAATTAGAGCCTTCAAAATCTGTGAGTGTTTTTGTTTATTTCTCACTTCTTTTAAAAATAATTAACTTGGATCTATAATTTGCATACAAATGAATCTGTTCAGCCCCTGTTGCTTCATGGAAAACCACCTAGCTAGCTCCCTATTCTTGATTATTTTTTTATATAAATGCACAAACAAATTTAGTAATTGGTCATCACTTCTTCAAAGCAAACAAAGCTTTTTTCCTTTCTTCACTTAGCCAATTTCTTAGCATTGTCTCTGTTCTTTAGAAAAGAGTATCGAGATGGAAATAAATAATGAGAGAAATTCTATTGCTATAATTTTCAGATATGCAGATTGGGTTGATGTTTGGCTAATGTTTTTGGGCACTATTGGAGCCATTGGAGATGGCATGTGTAACAACCCGATATTTTCTATACAAATAAATTAGAAATTTTGTGCATAAATTTTTTTTATTTTAAATATGTGGAATATGTGCCAAGATAATGTGTGTATGTATTTATGTGATATATTTATTATATGAATAATTTTAAATAATTTTATTTTAGAATTATTGATTGATATAGACTATATTATTATAATAATTAATTTTATAGTAGAAATGTTTTTATTAATTATTTTTCATGAAAATATAATCATATATTATTTATATAATATATGAAATGATTTTTAGAATTATTATAATAATTATTTTATTATATGAATTTTAGTACAGATTATTAAGTTAATTATTTTAACTTAATTAATAATGTTAAGTATGGCAGATAAATCAGATATGGAATCCAACCCCTAATTTTTGGATTTTGATCAAGGCATGAGAATAATAATATAATATTAATTATATGTTGATTTTCTAGTGCTATAAATATGTACTGTATATGTGGACCGATAAGGGTTGGTCAATTATGGTGTTATGTGACAAACCCTTGTATTACTGTGTGAAACCCTAATTACAAATTTTAGGAACTAATTTTATTTTATTTTATTTTAAACCCTAAATGAAAGCTTCGTAACCTAATTATACATTAGGTGAGACAATTAAATAACCTAAGGGTTATGGTAATAACGAAGGGTTAGTATTTAATATGTATACTAACTTAAGTGGATAATCTTGTTATTTCAAGTGACTAATAATTTTAAACCTATTTCTAGTAAACCTAATTAGGTTATGAGCTAAAGTCACATGTATAAGTAATTAAATTTCATAAGATTGGGAATGGAAACCCTAAATAAATAATTTGGGTAGCATATATTAAAATTGTTAGACTATGTTCATTACATGGCCCAAAATAATTAAAAGAGAAGCCCAAAAGAAATAAAATGCAAACCAATACTTAGCCCACTTGATTAAGGGTATTTTAGACTTTTGATTAATCAAATTTGTGCATTAAAATAAAAGAAAATGGAGGAGGTAATGGGGCAAGGGGGACCGGCCACATTAGGCCATTTTAGGCAACATATTATGCTAATCAAGTTCCTTAAATAGTAAGTCTTACACACAATGACAAGTGTGTCATGCTCCCATTGGTTGGAAATCTATTAAGCACCCTTATGAAAGTAGTATGCACACAAGCCAATCATGTTTGATGATAAATCATATACTTTGTAACAATCTTATTCATTTATTAATAAAAAGTATTAATTTATTAAAGGCTTTTAATTATCTACATGATGCTGTTTTATAATATGTGATAAACCCATAGTTTTAAGCAATGCTTTTAGAATAATGATGATGATCATTCTAATGAGATCTAAATTCTTTGAAAGCTTAAAACTAAAATAGTTCCCAATCATTGGATTACTAAATTGGGGATTAGTGAATCCGAATAGATTGGGTACATACGTGCTTACTTGCTCATTGGATGAGGATGATTGATCTCATGATCATTTCGTGGAGACACTAAAGCAAGTATGTAGGTGCTTATTAGAGAATAAGTTCATGAACGTGGCTCGCTAAGGAATACCTAATGGAGTTTTATTTGCCTGTCAATAGGAATTCCTGTAGTGATAGTAGTACAAGTGATCCTTGGACTTGAGATCATCATAGTATCTTGTGTATGATGAGTTATACTTTGACTTATTCCTTAAGACCCTTAGGGTATATCAAAGGGTATGCTTGGGTATAATAAGTTGTACATGGAGATAATGTATGATCAATAAAGAATCTACCACTTCTAATAAAAGAAGAGAAATGTCCTATGTGATTCGATAAATGACAACCCAGTAGTCCTTGGCCAAGGCAGAATGAAATTAGAAAGGAGTTTCTAATTTGCATTATTTGGAGTTGTGCATTTAAGGATCGAAATACATATAATTAAATAAAATAAGACTTAGCGGTAATTCCATGTCTTATATTTAATTGGGACATTCAGTATGGTGGAAGGATTGAATTGTCACGAGAACTATTTACTCAAAGGTTCTTTTATGATTAATGTT
Organism: Panax quinquefolius; assembly: GCA_020205615.1. Taxonomy (NCBI): domain Eukaryota; kingdom Viridiplantae; phylum Streptophyta; class Magnoliopsida; order Apiales; family Araliaceae; genus Panax; species Panax quinquefolius. The sequence goes on from JAINUW010000329.1 coordinate 147,391, forward strand.
GAAATCTATATTATTTGAAAAGTCGATGATCGCTAGGAGGCTTATCCCTATTGTAGAATAAATATTATTTATTTAAATAAATTAATTGTTTAATTTATTTATTTAAATAAGATTAGAATTGTTCTAATTGATTTATTCACAACTTAGGTTTAATATGGAGAACCTAAAGGGTCACACCATAAAAGGAAGAATAATTATTTAAGAAGTAAATGGCATAATCGTAATAATATGTTATGTATATTTAATTTAATCTATGGTGATAGAATAAATTAAATAGCTTAATATTTATTATTTAATATTTTAGAAATATTAAATATAAATTAATAAGAGGAGTCTTATTAATATTATTACAATTATTATTATTTTAATTTCTAAAAGAGTTTAGGAATTAATTTAATATAAGTACTCTCATTTATTCCTAATTGGATTAGGAAGGAAAATTAGTTAAAGGAGTTTTAATTAATTATCCCTAATAAGACTAGGGAGCTTAATTAATTAAAAGAATTTAATTAATTAAATAAAACCCAATTCCTTAATTGTTAAGGTGGGTTGCCCACATCTATTAATAAGAGGAGTCTTATTATGGGTGTAGGTGTTGTTGATTTTTAACATATGATATAATTCCAATTGTTGGGAGAGTACACCTTTCTATAGAGATAGAAAAACTAGGGTTTGAGCCAATACCCTTTTCTTGAATTTTCTTCTTCTTGGTGGATCACCTCTGAGGCCAAACATTTGGGTGGCTAACGTTGGTCAAAGGAAGGAACCAAACCCGGTGGATTCAAGATTAAAGCGAAAGGATTTGGAGGTGAACTTGTACGAGGAAGCTCGATCTTCAAGGGTATGATTTATTCTTTATCTTTTCGTTTAATTAATAATCGTGTATAAAGGGTGATCGGGTATATGGTTTGTAAAAATTTTAAACTCGATTTTTACACGCTTAGCATTATTTTGCAATTTGATTGCGCATATGAATATAACAAACCTAACAGTGGCATCAGAGCCAAACCTTTATGCGAATTATTAATTGTTTTAATTTGATATTATATTGATATGTGTTTAGAACAATTTAATTGGGCATAATTTTATTGTATAAAATAAAAAAAAAAAAAAAAAAAAAAAAATGATTTAATCGGTTAAGCTCTTTTTATAAAAGGATTGTAGCGTTTTTTTTTTTTTTTAATATAGCCGATTCTGTTTGAAAAAGGGACATGCTAGGATATCAAGTCCATTTTTTTTTGAGATTATATATATATATATATATCAAGACTCAAACAAAAAAAAAAAAAAAAAAAAAAGTGGTTCACATGCACACCACGTGAAAACCAACAAGCACGAATTCAAAATGCAAGGATATAATATATATAAAAAAAAAAAAAAAAAAAACAAGTATTATATATATATATATATACGGATATTATATATATATATATATATATATATATTATACGGTTAATATATATATATATATATATATATATTAATTATTTTATAATTAAAATAAAAGTTTATTTTAATTTTAAAATAAAAGGTTTATTTTAATATTAAAATATAAAGTTTATTTTAATTTTAAAATTAAATTTCATGCTAACTAATTAGAGTTGGAATTGGATTCCATGATAATTAATTGGAGTTGAAATTGGATTCTATGTTTTCTAAAATAAAGGAGTTTATTTGTGAATAGGAAAGTGAATCCATGTTTCCTTAAATAAAGGAGTTTATTTAGATATGAAATAGATTTCATATTATTCAAAATAAAAGAGTTTATTTGTGAATAGGAAAGAATATTCGTGTTTCCTTTAATAAAAGATTTTTTTTTTTTAACAAGGAATTGGATTCCATAATTAATTAAAATAAAAGAGTTTATTTTAATTAAAAATTTTATATATATATATATATGGAATTGGATTCCATAATTAATTAAAATAAAGGAGTTTATTTTGATTAAAGATTTTGATTAAAATAAAATAGTTTATTTTATTCAAAATTAGATAAATTAAAATAAAATAGTTTTATTTTGATTTAAATTTGGATTAAAATAAAGGAGTTTATTTTGATTCAAAAATAGATTTTATACTAACTAAATTTGCCCATTAAATGATATCAATATATATATTAAATGTTTATTATTCATGAGATGAATGTTATTTATTGATGCATATGGTGATGTGTATGATAATAAATGGGATTGATTATGGACTATTGACCAATATGATTGGATTTTATTTTAGTTGGATGCATGAATGTATGGGTTTTATTAAATGGGGTCTCACAGACTCGCCTTCTCTAATTTTTACGAATGTAAATTCTATCTCCTCCTATGTACTTCCCTCGATCACGATCAAGGTTTCTATTTATTTTAAAATAGTTTTGTAATAGGAATATTTAGAATTAATTTTGAAGAATTAGAGATCAAGGGACAAGAAGCGCTTGAAGACCCGTTTGTAATAGTGGCTCTAGTGAACCAAACTAGAATAAAAGTCCATAATCAATCCGGGTAGAATATAGTATTCTATATGTGCATGCTTATATTATATATATTATATATTATGCAAACATGCTTCGCATGTTCATTAATACGACGCGTATTTTATATATATATGTAAATGCATGCGCTAAACAAGATGAGACAAATTAATAACAAATCCCTCAATTTTTATATTAAGTCCTAAGCGTTCAAAGATATTTGGAATATCGAGCGTCAGCCTTTCTAGCATGATAAAATTAATAGAGTATTAAATATTTAATATGAGTTTGTTGTGTCACCACAAGGCAAGTATTAAGTATTTAAGATGTTAATTTATCACATTTGATGCTTATAAAGAAAATTGAACAATATTATTTTGTTGTGTCACCACAAGGATGATATTTTTCTTTTTTGAATATATGGAGTGTTAGGTCGGACTTAACTTGGATAATTTTGATTCGGATGTGCCACCACTTGATCAAAATAATCTAAGAGGCAAAATACTGAGGAGTTGCATAGTTGATGTAATTGACAAGAGTTGTCTACCTATTTATTTATATATAGTTTGTTGTGTCACCACAAGGCTATATACATTTGAAATGGGATCCTTATTCTCACTCTTGAGATCTTTAATTAGATTTTTCCGAACTATATAAGTGAGGGTAATATAGTTTGAAGAAAATAGTGGGAGATACCAATTTAAAACAAGACCTAATTTATTTTGGTAATTAATAAAAGAATGTATGCTAAAATGTTGTTAATTACAAATTCATTTACAAAATTTTACAATGTCTAAAATTACTATCACTCTGAAGCATATTAGATGCTAAATTAATCGGAATCAGAATTACACGGATTGGTTAAGGAATTTGAGAATAGTTCTCATATAGTGAAAAGCTATCTTATGTCCTTATACGCCTATCCCCGCAATGGTTGCGCATAATGCCTCTCGAGGAAGAGATTGCTACTTTTAGAAAGTGGCAAAATGATGCTGATTAGCTCAATGCATCATGCTCGCATCCATGAGTAATGAGCTTCAACACAAGATGAAACTATGGATGCTCCTACTATATTCCCGCACATCAAGTAGTTGATGGTGAGGAAAGTAGGACTAATAGATATCGAGATATCTAAGGAGCTCTTCCGATCTAGAATGGCCAATGGCACTATAAATGCTGCAGAAAAAGTTCTTAACATAATCAATTTGATTGATCAATTAGGACAACTGGTTTTGTCATGGATGGAGAGTTGAGCAAGATTTGATCTTGCACTCACTCCCGGACTCCTTTTCACAATTGTTGTGAATTTTTCATATGAACAAGCTAGATATCGACTTTCATTGATTTGCTTAACATGTTGAAAAATGTTGAGAGTCACTTTCCAACCAAGAAAGATCAAGTCTTCTTGGTAGGGGCCAAAGGATCTTACGAAAGAAAGAACGATTCAAAGAAGGTAAATAGAAAGGCATAAATAAAGGATAATAAGAACAAAACAGATACGGATAGCAAAGATGTTTGCTACCACTGTAATAAGCCTGGACACTGGAAAGAAACTGCGAGAAGCATCTTGCAGTGGCTAACTAAAGAAGCTTAGTGAAGTTTCGGTTACAATACAGTTTTTGTTCATGGTTGAAATAAATTTTTCTTTAAGTCAATGTTCTACTTGGGTATTGGATACCGGCTTTGGTTATCATAAATATAGATTTATAAAGGGACCAAACAGAAGTAGAAAGTTAAACAAAGATAAGTAATCCTATGTGTGAAAAATGAAGCAAAGGTTCTTTGCATTAGCCAATATAGGAACTTATAGTTTAGCTTCGCCTTTACGGCAAATCTTTTAAGTCGATAAGTTGTTATTGTATTCCAATTCTTGTTAAAAATATTATTTCCAATTTATTGTTGGACAATGAAATCTTTGGTATTATAATTAAGAACAATTGTTGTTCTATTTATAATAATAATGTTTTGTATAGAAGCGGAATATTACTTAATAAATTTTGTATACTTGACTTACGTGAAAAATAATTTTGCAAATTGAACAAACTAGTACAAGAAAAGGAAATGATCATTCAAAGAGTTGAATGTGTGTATTTGTTGAAATACAAGTGTGAATTATTTGAAAGGTTCAAAGAATTGAAGTGAAACAAATTGGCAAAGTATTAAGATTCATTGATTAGATCAAGGAATAAATATTTGTGCAATAAGTTTTAGATCATCTCAAATGGTTTTCTCACAATGGACGCCTCCAGACACGTTAATAATTGATTGATGTATCTGAAAGGAAAAATCATACCTTGTTGGACATGGTACGGTCCATAATGATTTTACCGACATTCCAGTATCCTTCTGGGATAATGTCCTAGAAATGGTTGCATATCTACGAAAAGGTAACCTCAAAATCCCCCAAGACTCCATAAAAGTTATGGACAGGGAGGATTCCTAATCTTAAGTATGTTAAGATAAGGGTTGTCCAACTTATGTGAAAAGGTTTCAAAGAATAAGCTTGGGACAAGATTTGACAAGTACAAATTTGTGGGACATCCTAAAGTAAGTTTAGGGTATATGTTCTATAATCCCACTTAGCAAAAAGGTGTTTGTTCTGAAACACGCTTTCTTCTAAGATAAAGGTGTTTATCATTGAAGGACTAGTGGGAGGATAATAGATCTTGAAGAGTTCACGAACCACAAAACACTATAAGTCAAATAAGAGGAACCTGTAGATAGACCTATTGTACCACAAATCAATCATAAATGCGGAATAGTAATCAGAAGATACCTAGGAGGTATGGATTCATCATGGATGATGATGATGAGGTACGCATCATAGAAGATGATGATCCAGAGTTACCTACGATGAGGTAAGAGTTCTAGTGTGTACAAAAGGGTCAGTGGGAGCGCCGTGACATTCTTAGTATTATATGTTGATATATTATGGATAAGGAATGACATACCAATGCTACAATCAGTAAAGATAAAGTTGTCTAAACATTCCTCCATGAATGATTTGGAAGAGTATCTTAATTGGGGATATAAATCTATATAGATAGATTTAAGAGGATGCTCGACTTAACCCAAGGAACGTATATTCATTTGATGCTAAAGTCGTTTAGCATGGCAAACTCCAAGAGATGTCTCATGTAGATGAGCTATGGAGTGTATCTCTCTTAATAGTCCCCACAGACTCCTGAAAAGAGAGGTCGCATGAGAGGATCATCATGTATGCAATGAAATATACTGAGACCGATGTTGATAAGTCATATTCGGAAAAGTTCACTATGAAGTCGGTGAAAACATCTTAAAGTGCTTAACCGACACTAAAGATGTGATCATATTCATGGTGGGTCTTAATTAAAACTAGAGGGCTTAACAGACTCATGTTTTTCAGACAGACCAAGACGACAGAAAAATCCACTTTAAGGTAAAGGGTTACCTTGAACAGTGGTGCAGTGAATTGGAAAGGTTCCAAACAGCAAAGAGTTACTAGTTTAGTGATAAAGACAAAGTATATAGCTATAAATGAAGCTGCAAGTTGATTGTTTGGATTAAAAGTTCATTACGTAACTAGGAATAGTTCCTAAGTCTCATCTTGGATCTAAACATGTGTTGTGGAACTTTTATTTGATTATTAGAATCATCGAAAGATGGGAAATCACTATAGAGATAGTGGACTCTCATGAACAACATTACATATCCATTAACTAAAGCTTATCCAATGCAGGATAATAAATCACTTAGAGAAGAAGAGTATGAGTTACCATGACGATTGGCTTTAGTGCAAGTGGGAGATTGAAAGTAGTATGCACACAAGCCAATCATGTTTGATGATAAAGCATATACTTTGTAAAAATCTTATTCATTTATTAATAAAAAGTATTAATTTATTAAAGGCTTTTAATTATCTACATGATCTTTTGTTTTATAATATGTGATAAACCCATAGTTTTAAGCAATGCTTTTAGAATAATGATGATGATCATTCTAATGAGATCTAAATTCTTTGAAAGCTTAAAACTAAAATAGTTCCCAATCATTGGATTACTAAATTGGGGATTAGTGAATCCGAATAGATTGGTACATACGTTAACTTGCTCATTGGATGAGGATGATTGATCTCATGATCATTTGTGTGGAGACACTAAAGCAAGTATGTAGGTGCTTATTAGAGAATAAGTTCAATTGAGCATTGGCTCGCTAAGGAATACCTAATGGAGTTTTATTTGCTGTCGCCAATAGGAATTTCTGTAGTGATAGTAAGACAAGTGATCTTGGACTTGAGATCATCATAGTATCTTGTGTATGATGAGTTATACTTTGACTTATTCCTTAAGACCCTTAGGGTATATCAAAGGGTATGCTTGGGTATAATAAGTTGTACATGGAGATAATGTATGATCAATAAAGAATCTACCACTTCTAATAAAAAAGAGAAATGTCCTATGTGATTCGATAAATGACAACCCGGTAGTCCTTAGTTATGGCGAGAATGAAATTAGAAAGGAGTTTCTAATTTGCATTATTTGGAGTTGTGCATTTAAGGATCGAAATACATATAATTAAATAAAATAAGACTTGTGAGTAATTCCATGTCTTATATTTAATTGGGACATTGTATGGTGGAAGGATTGAATTGTGCGGTAACTATTTACTCAAAGGTTTTTTATGATTAATGTTGAAATCTATATTATCCGGAAAGTCGTTGATCGCTAGGAGGCTTATCCCTATTGTAGAATAAATATTATTTATTTAAATAAATTAATTGTTTAATTTATTTATTTAAATAAGATTAGAATTGTTCTAATTGATTTATTCACAATAGGTTTAATATGGAGAACCTAAAGGGTCACACCATAAAAGGAAGAATAATTATTTAAGAAGTTAATGGCATAATCGTAATAATATGTTATGTATATTTAATTTAATCTATGGTGATAGAATAAATTAAATAGATTAATATTATTATTTAATATTTTAGAAATATTAAATATAAATTAATAAGAGGAGTCTTATTAATATTATTACAATTATTATTATTTTAATTTCTAAAAGAGTTTAGGAATTAATTTAATATAAGTACTCTCATTTATTCCTAATTGGATTAGGAAGGAAAATTAGTTAAAGGAGTTTTAATTAATTATCCCTAATAAGACTAGGGAGCTTAATTAATTAAAAGAATTTAATTAATTAAATAAAACCCAATTCCTTAATTGTTAAGGTGGGTTGCCCACATCTATTAATAAGAGGAGTCTTATTATGGGTGTAGGTGTTGTTGATTTTTTAACATATGATATAATTCCAATTGTTGGGAGAGTACACCCTTTCTATAGAGATAGAAAAACTAGGGTTTGAGCCAATACCCCTTTTCTTGAATTTTCTTCTTCCTTGGTGGATCACCTCTAGAGGCCAAACATTTGGGTGGCTAACGTTGGTCAAAGGAAGGAACCAAACCCGGTGGATTCAAGATTGAACGCGAAAGGATTTGGAGGTGAACTTGTACCTGAGGAAGCTCGATCTTCAAGGGTATGATTTATTCTTTATCTTTTCGTTTAATTAATAATTGTGCATAAAGGGTGATCCGGGTATATGGTTTGTAAAAATTTTTAAACTCTGATTTTTACACGCTTCCGCATTATTTTGCAATTTTATTGCGCACATGAATATAACAAACCTAACACCTTAATCACATGATTAGGCTAATTGAAGAGATAAGGTAAGGCCTTTTATCCATGGTGTTTGTTCCCAGTAGGGACAATAGATCTAGAGAGGGGGTTGAATAGATCCTTCGAATTTCAAAATACTTTTCTAGTTTATTTTATATTGCTATAATTTAGCATGTGACAGACATAAGAATTTTTTCAAGCACAGCGGAATAAGTAAAAAGTCCCCTTCATTGATATATTCATAATCATACATACATTGTTAAGTAGAGTCGATTCAATTGGTAGCGGTTATAACATACATGCATAGATTATAGCAGATTAATGTACATAAAATAAATGACATAAAGTAAAAGACACAAGGGTTTTAAGCGATTCGGAGACTCAAGCTCTAATCTACTCTTACGCTTTCAACTAGCAAGATTTCCACTAAGGAAGGCGGCACCCGAATCACTAAGATTCCTTCAAGGCGGCTGACCTTGGGACTTGATTCACTAAGAACTCTTCAAGGCCGTGACCTTGGAACTTCTCTAGTTCCTAGGAACTCTTCAACCCCAAAGAGCTTGGAACTTCATTTAGTCCCTCCGCATAAGGACCCTCGTGCCTCGGCTTCTCGTTGAGTTGTTTGTTTGTTTGTTGGAGTTGGTGCTGAGGTTCTAAGATGTCTTTAAGCTCTGAACATCTTCTGTACTTAGCAGCTTGGCTTGATCATCCTTGAAGTGCAGTTGAGTGTTGCATGATGCTCAGCTTCTTCAGTTACTCAACCCCTTCTGATGATCCCTTAATGAACTGCCATGAAGATCATTCTTCTTGATACTTGATGGCTGCACATGATGGGTTTCTAAGATGACTGTGAGCTCTTATGCTAGGTACTTAGAAACTTTCTCATGCTTGACACCAAGATGGCATTGGTGATCTTCATTCTTGATACTTGAAGCCTTCTCATGATGGACTTGCTAAGATGACTATGCGCTCTTCTCTATGGTACTTAGAGTCTTCCCATGATGGACATCAAGATGACATTGATGCTCTTCTTTCTCTCGGCAGTTCAGAACACTCTTCTTGTAGTAGAACTCTTACTTCTACATTGTAGAACTCTCACTTCTACTTCTTTCTTTGTCTGTCTCTAAGTATTCTTGGTGGATCATAGAGTGAGCCTTCGGACCTTCATTGGTCACTCACTATTTTACGTTGGCTAGATCAGACCACCATCTCTCCAAACTCAGCAACTACACCAACCTTCGATCTTTGAAGCTCTTGCTGATTTATACTCCTTCCCAATCCTTCCGTTGGAAAGTAGCCGTTGAAAGCTATTCAAATAACTTCACAGATCTCGAGTTGACTGAGGTAGACTGCAGATGTGACACGTCATACTTTTCTGACACTACAGTCTACTGTTTTACCTACCCCGTCTGAGATGTCACTTTAATGTCATGGGTAGGTCGAAGACTTTATTTCTTCCTTCTGATTTCTTGATCAGAGATTGTCCTTTTGCATCGATGCTCTCAATAAGCTTTATTCGAATATCAGTCTTCTGATTGAGCCGTTGCTAATGCCTCAATCTTCAGTTGTTCGAACTCTACGATTCTGATGCATATCTTCTTGGACTTGATCGTAGTGTCTTGTTGACTATTGCTTCTTAACTTGTGGAATTAACACTACGATCTGGAAGTGTGTTTATTAGATCTCCAATGTGGAACACCTCTTCCTTCTCTAGTGCAGTGCTTCAACACTTACATTTGCCTCGGTGACTCTCGATCTTGATGGCGACTTCCTTGTTCTGGCCCCTTCTGAATAGCAAGACACTTCAGATTTGGCGTGTCCAGCTCGCTTTCTCCTTGTGATCTCTCGTTCACTTATCATCAATGGATTGACCCAATGCTTAATCACTTTAGCCTTGTTCTTCAAAAGCTGTCCAGTATCTCTGTATGCACTCCATCAGTTCTTTCTTTCTTTGGCAAACACTACGATCCTAGTAACTTCTAAGATCGTTGTCTTCTGTCTGCTTGACAGCTACTGCACTTGCTGACTTTCCTTAGTCAGTTACAGAAGTCTTCTTCTGATCTCCTTTTGGAAGACTTCATCTCGAATGGCTTCACAACTCAATCTTGATGCTGATTGGGTTGGTGCTTAGGTCTTCTGTTAGCTTGCATGCCATTCGTTGAGTGCTCTCTGGTTTCCTTCAGGTGGGACGTATCTATGCAGTGTCAACCAGAGGTTTCATTCCTTTAGATATTCTGGGAGTGCTCATTCATTGAGACTCGTATTTGCTCTACGATTCTGCCTTGGCATTGTGAGCACATCTGTTGAGGTCTTAGTTCTGCACTCCACGATTCAGCTTTGGCTGTGCAGACACTACGACTCTGAGATCAGATCTTAACACTCTACTATTTCTATCCTTGTGTTTGTTGTCTTCATCTGATCTTGCTCGAATACGATCTCTGCCTTTGATACGATCAATAGACTCTGCGATTCTAAGTGTAGTCTACGATCCTTTACTTGTTTTTGGGCAGATGCTCTCTACTTTGTGGCGAAAGTTGTCTTTACGATTCAGAACATGACTTCCTCAGCAAACTACGGTCCTGAGGAAGTTCTCCTTGACACACTACGATCCTTCCTCGTCTCTCTTGGAAGTCTACGAACTCCGAGATCAACTATCTTGCAGACTATGATTCTGCCTCGATAGCTCTTGAGTTTTCCTTGACTCTCCTGGCAGATTACGATTTCTGGTACAGTGCTCGACGATCAGACAAGCCTATCTATTACAACATAAGATCAACCTAACATGTTTGATCTTTCTATATTTATAGTCCTTGTACATCATTTCTTTTTAAGGACTTTACAAAGCTATTTTGCTTGTGTAGGATTAACCTTACACATTTGATCAATTCATTCTAAGTCCTTGTACATATGATTCTAATATCTACCAAAGGACTTTACAGCTTTTCTTAATGCAAGCATACTTGCATATTTATCATATATATATATATATATATATATATATATATATATATATATATAGAGCCCTTCCATAGCAATAGGTTCTTTATGGGTGCTATCTGACACCCCTTTTGGACCAGTTGATAAACTTATTGGAAGGTGAGATTGAAACATAAATATACCGGTAGTAACTTGAAATCTTGGCTTTTATTTTAATATGAGGACCCCACCATAGTCGACATGTTGTCGGTTTGTTTAACTAAAAGCAATTTTTAATATTAAATAATAATACAGATAAGTGCGACGTATGTAAACTTGTATATAAAAAAAAAAAAAAAATTCCAATAGTAAGAGCCTCTTAGAAACAAAAAAAAAAAAAAAAAAAAATCCCAAAGTAAGAGCCTCTCAAACTTAAAAAAAAAAAAAAAAAAAAAAAAATGTCAATAGTAAGAGCCTCTCAGAACACAAAAAAAAAAAAAAAAATGTCGGTAGTAAGAGCCTCTTACGACTACTGAGAAAAAAAACAAAAAAAAATCCATGCAAATGTTTTTTTTTATAAAACAAATATTTTTATTTTTGTTATAAAATATAGCAAATGTTTGTTTTATTTTTTATAAAAAATATTTTTATTTTTGTTATAAAATATATTATAACAAATGTTTTTATTTTATATTTTATAACAAAATTAAAAACATTTTATAAAATATTTATTTTAATAAAACATTTTTTTTTATTTTAGTAATAAAAAAAGAAAATAAAAAAATATTTTATAAAAACAAATATTTTATAACAAATGTTTTATAAAAACAAATATTTTATAACAAATGTTTTTATAATATATTTTATAACCAAAAATAAAAACATTTTTATAAAATAAACAAACATTTGCTATATATTTTTATAACAAAAATAAAAATATTTGTTTTATAAAACAAACATTTGCTATGGATTTTTTTTTTTTTTTTTTTTTTCGTATCGTGTAGCTCTTAAGACATTTTTTTTTTTTTGTGTTTTCTTACTGCTGACATTTTTTTTTTTTTTTTTTTTTGTGTAAAGGCTCTTACTATTGGGATTTTTTTTTTTTTTTTTTTGAAAAGAGGCTCTTACGGTTGAATTTTTTTTTTTTTTTTTTATATGTTTACATGTCGCATTCGGTTATTATTTAATATTAAAAATTCGTTTTAGTTAAACAAATAATGACAACATGTTGATTTATGGTGGGGTCCTCTATATTAAAATAAAAGTTTATAAGATAAGTCAGTTACTAGTGGGTATATTTATGTTTCAATCTCAAACCTTCCAATAAGTTTATCAACCATCCCAAAAGGGGTGTTAAGACAAATACCATAAGCAACCGATTCATATGGAAGGGCTCCCTATATATATATATATATCATAATCAAATCATATGTAAATAGAAATATCATTCACATGCTTATTCACGATAATCTTCCCTATTTGATTATGACAAAAATAATAAGTGCATATGCATGTTATGAATGAATCTTATATACGGAGGTGGCGGTTTGTATTTCTAAAACAGATAATCATGAATGTCATTTATAATGATGTGGAATTTAATATACTGACATTTTACATCCTGGATCCAGAACATACCTAACTGGTTAGAGATGTACCTCTTTGGTTCCATGTATGCTTCCAGGATATCTGTTGATCAGCTATTCATCTGTTTGATTCCTTTGCTTCTGCTCCCCCTGGGATGTGGAGCTATTCATTTCTTCTTCTTCTGGTTCTGGCTCTGGCTCCCCCTCAGCCTTAGGCTCATCATCCTTTGGCTCCCCCTTAGATGATGATTCAGCTCCCCCTGGTGTTGTCTTCTTCTTTTCTTTCCTTTTGCTCTCCTTGCTCTTTCTAGAGTGCCTCTTATTCTTCCCCTTTCTATGCCTCTTTTCTCCCCCTTTTTGTCATTAATCATTTGGGAGAGCTGCTCCATGTTGGACATAAGTTGCTCCATCAGGTAGGAGGAGTTAGCAACTTCAAACTTAAGGTCTTGTTGTCCTAGCTCAAGTTGCACTGAGAAAGACTGATTCATGTTGTCAATCTTGTCAAAGAGGACTTGGAGTTGTTCTTCATTTGCCTTCTTCGCTTGTAGTGCATCTTCCTTCTGATCATCCATGGCCTTTAGATAGATGTGATCTCTTTCTCTGATTTTGAGAGATACATCAGCCATCGTTGCTTGGAGTTTCTCTTGAACTGAGTTATCTTCTATTGTTGTCAGCTTCTTTGACTCTTCAGTGAATAGAGATATTTTCTTAATCAGTTCATCAGAATTTTTCATCAGCTCCTTCTCCACAGATATTTGATCATCTGGTTGGGCAGCCCCTTGTTGTGCATAAGATTGGACTCTACGATCTGCTTCCTTGGACAGATTTTTGAAGGTGTTGAAAATCTGAAGAATCGTTGAGTTCCAATCACTGGTTGAGGATGAAGGAACGTCTGTCAGTAGTGCTTGAGCAGATGGAAGCTTCTTATTTTGTACTTGGATACCATCAGTAATAGAGTGAACTAACTCTATGATTATTTCCTTGGTCGTGATCCTTCTTCCTTCTGAGTCCATCCTACGATCATAGGGGATATAGTGGTTACCAGCATGTCTGTAGACCTTGTAGTGAGGCTGGTTTGTGATCATCATTGTAGCAAGACTCTTCACTTTTGGGAAGTTTTGTGTCACCAGCTCCATGCTTGGAAAATGAGAGTAGCACCAGCTGAAGTAACTTGCATCCTTTTCAGTGTGTGCCTTTAGCCAAGGCATCCATTGGAAGAACCATCTCATTAGCAGGTCATCTGGATTGTAGAGGATGGTCGTGCAGTCTAGCTCCATGTTGTTCCAGTTTTTGAATATATCTTGTGCAGTCATCCTTATAACTTTGAGCTATTCGTTTCCATATTTTACCCATCTTTCAACTGGGAGTTCTTCTGGTTCATTAAGGATTTCTACCACAATTCTTCTACTGATTCTTGCAGGAGAGAGGACTGGATAGTCTGCTGGATCCTCTGATTCCCGATTTGCAGAGTAAAAATCATTCTCCATTTCTTCTCTTTCGGAGCCTGAAACATTTTGATCATTTCCATCAATGAATCCTTCTTGCTGTATTTCATTTCCAGAACCTTCTTCAGCAAGATCTTCCTCTGATTCATCTTCTTCATCACTGGTTCCATCCTCAGCACTTACTTCCTATGATACAGAATCATTATCACTTAATTCAATGACAGCATTACGACTCTGAGATCAATTCTTAACACTCTACGATTTCTATCGTTGTGTTTGTTGTCTTCATCTGATCTTGCTCGACTATGATCTCTGCCTTTGATACGATCAGTAGACTCTGCGATTCTGAGTGTAGTTTAAGATCCTTTACTTGTTTTCGGCAGATGCTCGGTCGGCTTGTAGGGAGGCTGTCTTTACGATTCAGAACATGACTTCCTCAGCAGACTACGGTCCTGAGGAAGTTCTCCTTGACACACTACGATCCTTCCTCGTCTCTCCTGGAAGTCTACGAACTCCGAGGTCAATTATCTTGCAGACTATGATTCTGTCTCGATAGCTCTTGAGTTTTCCTTGACTCTCTGGCGGATCACGATTTACGAAACGCATAAAGGCGACGATCGAGACGATGACTTTATTTATTACAACATAAGATCAACCTAACATGTTTGATCTTTCTATATTTATAGTCCTTGTACATCATTTCTTTTTAAGGACTTTACAAAGCTGTTTTGCTTGTGTAGGATTAACCATACACATTTGATCAATTCATTCTAAGTCCTTGTACATATGTTTCTAATATCTACCAAAGGACTTTACAGCTTTTCTTAATGCAAGCATACTTGCATATTCATTCATATATATATATATATATATATATATATATATATATATATATATATATATATATATATATCATAATCAAATCATATGTAAATAGAAATATCATTCACATGTTTTTTCCTGACACATGGGACAATAAAAGTATGGGGGATAATAGTTAATCACCCATTTCATTTGCTAGAACATTTCATTTTCAATCATTCTTCTTCTTCTATCTTTTTCTCCCAAGCTGGTAGCATACAAGAGAGAAAAGAGAGAGAGAGGGTTCAGTTTTTAGTGAGAGAGAGAGAGAGAGATGTGCTAGTCTGATTATGCACCCTAAGTTTATACTCTACTTTGGTAAATCAAGGAAGGTTGCTACTAGATCAAGGTATAACCTAATCTCCATCTTCTTCTTCTACATTGTATTATAGCTTGATTTGTTGGGGTTATGAACTAATACTAAAGATACCCTAGTTCTACATATCATCATGTATGGAACTAAGTATCTTGAGTGTTAGATCAAAGGTTTAGAGGAATAAAATGAGCATATGTTCTCCTAGGGGTTGCACCCTTGTTTTTTTTTGTTTTTCTTCCACTAAATCTTGTGTAACTCAAGTTTTACAACTTCGATTTGTGATCCGTCAAAGGGGGGGTGCTAGATACATGAGTTATCTAGTAAACCCAAGTGGTAGAACACAAATCTAGCAAGTATTGAAGCCATGGGGGCTGTTTTCCCCAAAACAGTCCACATTGAAAGCTAAAGTTTCAAAACCCTAAAAAAGCTATTGTCCCCGTTTTTCTTAGGGCTGTTTTGGATAGTTGCAAGTCTTTTTAAAATCTGGGAAAATCACAGAGGTACCTTAAGAAGTTATCTACGTGTAGGAAAAAGAACGGACACGTTTTGATTTATAGGTTGTGCGTAATGGCTGTTTCCGTAAAGGACTCCTAAATATTAACACCCAAATATTTCACAGTGTTTACATGGGAAAAATCCAAAATTATTATAGTAGGTTCATATATGTTATGAGAGCATACCCTGAAAATTTCAGAATTTGCTGAGTAAAACTCTATTTATGAAAAATGAAGCAAGATCCGAGTGTTTTGGGCACTTTAAAATTAGTAAATCATTTTATAAAATTCTAGAAAAATTTGGGGATCATTGTCGGTTCATATACTGTCCAAATCCAGAAAATGAGAATTTTTGGAATCAGTTTTCTATTTTTCCTAAAAATGATGAAGTTATGAATAAAAGGAAATAAATAGTTAAATGATGTCTTAAATAAGAAAAATGTGATTTTAATGTTTGAATACTCCTAATATATAATATTATGACTATTTTAGGGCATTTTGGTAATTTATAATAAGAAATATTATTTATGACCTTTTATGGATATTAAATAAGTGGTTTTGTAAAGGGTGAACAATTAGAATAAATTGTTTATTGATCAAACAAATTATTAAAATGTTATTATGATATTAATAATATTAGAATATGATATTGTTAAGTAAATATAAATATTAAGATTAAAACTTCATTAAAATATTATTAAATGGTTAATAATATTTGATTTAAGCATTAATAAATGATTAAAGTATTACTAAATGATAAATAATATTAGATTAAAGTATTAATCTTAGATTAAAATATTATTAAAATATTAATAATATTAAATTAAAGTATTATTGGATGATTAAAATATTATTAAGTAAATAATAATATTCGAGATTTAAATGATTAATAATATTAGTAAATGAATAAAATATTAATACTATTGGTAAATGATTAAAAGTATTATTAATTGATTAATGATACTAAAGCATAGTAAGATATTATTAAAGTAATAATATTAATGCATGATTACAATATTATTAAGAGGATTAATAATATTAGAAAAGTATTAAAATATTATTAAGATATTAATAATATTAGTAAGCGAATAAAAGTATTATTAGTGAACTAATAAATGAATTAAATATTATCAAGATTAATAATATTAAGTGAATTAAAAATATTTTAAGTTATACTTAATGACTTTTAATATTTAAAAAATAGTACATTAATATTTTAATATTAATGGTAATTATTTAAAAATGATTTTAAATATTTTAAAAATCATTTAATGGTAATATAAATGTTTTAAAAATATTTTGAGTTATTATAAATAACTTTAATATTTTTGTGACGCCCCCAAAATTGGTATACATCACCCATCTTGAGTCGCCAAATACATGGTATAAAATTCAAATACAACTTAATAATACAGCGGTTGTGTAAAATACGACAAAACATAAACTGAGAGTTTTAATAAGAATATTGTCATCTAGACAATATCCACACTCAAAGGAGTCCTCATTACATTTATTGTCACACTATTTAACAGAATAGTGAGGACTACTAAAGCTATTATCTAGACCATCACTTCGTTTCCCGGCTAGTCCCGGCTACGTTCTCATTTCCTGAAGAGAACAATGAAAGCAAAAGGGTGAGCTCAACTAGCCCATTAAGAAATATTATGACTAAGATAATGCAGAATAAATTATCGTTAGCCTTCAACAGTGTTAAACTGATAAAATATAACAAACATCAAGTTTAACTGCAGCGGAATAAATAATCCATTAAAAGAGTCAAGTCGAGAATAAAATCTACTATCTTTTATGATTTAAAAAGGTTTTTCATCACTTTTATCGCTGGGGACTCAGCTTAATAAATAATCCATATCATCCCTGCACTATGGCCAAGGATATTCATTAGTATCACAACCATAAATTATACATGCACTATGGGCCAAGGATATTCGTGTATTCATCAATGGTCATGATCATGCCAACAACTGTCCATCAATGCACTACAGGCTAATAAGGACTTTTACTACATCATTTGTAACATTACGGGCCATGATTATACTAGAATTAATCCACAGTCATAATCATACCAAGTCCATCTATGCATTATAGGCCACAGATGACTTTCAACATAATATAAACATGAGGATGATGACAATGATATAAGAATTCAATAAAACAAGTTCAAGAATTAATTTATCCGGGAACTAATAACGTCCAAATTGTCAACATGATACTTCTTTGTAGAGTAAAATTCAAGAATGTTCGGAAGAATATTTCCATGAAAAAGATCTTTGGATGAAAGCGCAAATATCAAGGATATTCCACTAATTTCATGGAGTATAGAAGTCAAAACTTTAACCAACTAAGTATAATAAAGAATGGAATAACAAAAGAAATCACCGGGCATCGCGATAGGATCAAATGCAGACGGGTTATTCCAAGCAGAATAATAAATAACGGAACGGTCGTGAAGAAGCGCACACACGAGGATATTCAATAGAATATTAAATAAGCGAACCAAGTCAAAGCGAAATTACGCACCAAGCGAGGATGTTCAACAAAATAATAAATAACGGAACCAAGTCATACGTAGCGCCGCAGACAGGATGTTCCAACAGAATAATAAAGAATGGAATAACAGAAAAATTCCACCATGTATGCGGTACTTCGCATAGACAGGTTATTCCAACATAATGATAAAGAATGGAATAATAGAAGAATTTCACCATGTATGTGGTACTTCGCATAGACAGACAAGTTATTCCAACATAATGATAAAGAATAGAATAATAGAAGAATTTCACCATATATGTGGTACTTCGCATAGACAGGTTATTCCAACATAATAATAAAGAATAGAATAACAGAAGTTCTCTTCATGAATACGAAAGAAATAATACCCCTTACCTTAGAACAAAATGGATATATTCTAATTAAACAAAATCTTTTAAATAAAATATAATATATTCTATTTATAATCTAATAAAACGAATAACTTTATAAAAGTATTCTATTTTATATAAAAAGATTTTACTATGCAAATACTATGCGAGCACTATGCAAACACTATGCATAATAAAATATAATATATTCTATTTATAGTCTAATAAAGCGAATAACTTTATAAAAGTATTACATTTTTTATATAAAAAGATTTTTTACTATGCAAAACACTACGCATAATAGAATATAATATATTCTATATATAGTCAAATAAAATGAATAACTTTATAAAAGTATTTTATTTTATATAAAAAGCTTTTCTGTTTTATTACATTAATAATACTAATAAAACAAAACTTCATCATCATTATTATAATTCACACTATTAATCGACCAGGTCGTTCCCAGGAAAGAGGGGGCTTTCCAAAAAGGATTTTTCCCTATTGGCACGCAATTAGGTGACCAAACCTCTCCTTGGCAGAACATCTAGACATCGTTAATATTGCAAATAATAATATTAATAACTCTGTCATCTCAATTATTGATTTAATAATATAAAAAATATCGACAATAATTGAATCAATTAACTTGAGATACTATGCAACAATTACTGAAGCAATAATTGAACAAAACTGAGTGACTTCTTACGTAAGCATCAATAATCAATACCGTGTGCTACTATGCAACCATGCGTATTACTGTACTTTTAACACCAGGTGTTTCAACAGTTAACGGTAAAACTTTTGTGGTTATTTTCATAAAATATTTTTATCGTTTTCTCAATCCGACAATAATTCCGTTGTGGGGTCCACCAATGATTCTGCCATCGTACGGATATTCCCTTACAAAAATAATATTCCCCGACCAATCGAATATAATACAACAACTTGCATACTTTTTAAAAATTATAAATATTACCCACAACTATAACATTATATCAAATCCACACCATAATATTCAAAAAAATATTTTGAGAAATTTAAATCTTTATTCATAAAATCTGGGGTTCACAATCTCCCCACCTTATGAAATTTCGCCATCAAAATTTACGTACATACATGGTATGCCGAAGAGGTGAGGATACCTTAAATACCTTTATCATCAAAAACATTACACGTTGCATACGTGCATACCCGATGTCCTCCGATTGCCTCTGAATGCACATCAATCATTAAAATAGAAATTTTAGGCCTTGATACCGACCTCAAATCTCAAAATATAGAATGAAAGTTATAGGTCTACTCATTATCTTTTCGAATCATCCTGAATCACCTCAATCGGAGTTTGTATGAAAACGTTATGCCCAGTTTACTAAAGGACGTCCAGACAGATTTTGGCTTAACACTTGACCAGCGCCTAGGCGCCTAAATTTAGCCTTGGGCAAGCGCCTAGGCGCCCAAGAACATAATCTAAGCACTGAGCATAGCGCTTAGGCGCTCGACCCATGGCACTTAACTTCAATTTTCTAGATTTTGCAACTTTTGACACACATACTTCAAATCTTCATAACTTCTTCATCCTTTATCAGAATTAGTCCATTTTCGAGGCTATGGAAAGCTTGTAACATGCTCTATAAAACCCCCATGATTTCATAATTTTTCAGATTCATTAATTAATCCAAAATTTGGCTCCAAAGTCCCCCAAGACTAAGTTTTTACTAACAACGATACGTGAAAAATGTTATGAACACGCGACATACTTGGCGGTAAAACGAGTCTATAAGCCACAGTTCCTACTCGATCGAGGATTTTAAATGGGCCAATTAAATCGAGGGTTGAGATAACGCCTTCTTGAACCTTCTTCTTCACATTCATCAGATTCGGGTGTGTAGCTTGAACGGCTTTAACGTTATCGATTAAAGTAGATTCTACTCGTATATTCGTTATCTTCACGTGGGTCCCTAGAGTCTTTAACTCTATCTTCATCGTTTGTAAGTTATACAAAATGGGTTTTTATGTTAACAGCATCGCACTAGTAAATGCATATGATCTTCTACTCAACGAATCAGCTACCACGTTCGCTCTTCCACGATGTTATTGAATGGTAAGATCGTAATCTTCAACAGCTCGAGCCAATGTCCTTGGCGCATGATACTTTTGTTTTGGTTGAAGAATATTTAAGGGATTTAGAAATGGGTTTTGTAATAGGGTCAATACAAAATTCGATTTCACGCTCTAGGGTAGGCTAAGAAGTCTTCAAGAATACGTCATGAAATTTATTAACAATAGAAATATCATTCAAAATAATGACTCTCATCCATGACTTGGATAGTACATCACATTGATACCTATCAACTTGCCATCGTCATTCACGACGTCGCCTACAGAAAGCCTGGCTTCGGTGCATTCCACACAAGGAAGTCAACAACGAAAGGATCGGGGCTCTTTACTTATGGCTTGATATGACAATGATTGACTTTAGTGGTTTGGTTGCTTGAATTCGCATAACAGGTTGGTTAGGAATATGAAAGCTAACAACCTTATGAAAAGCATGATGAGTAGTTAACCAATCGATTTCTAAAATCACATCAAAGGCAAGTATTTTTAAAGAGATAAGATCGACAAGTAACGTGAACGTGTCGATTTGAATCAAACAAGATTTATAAACAGTGGAGGTAACGAAGGTTTCTACTAACGAAGTTTCATCCAATAAGTTAAAGTCTAACTTCTATAAACGTTGAACGCAAGCAAGAGAGATAAAATAATGGGTAGAACCGGTATCTAATAAGGTATAGATTACGCAAGAATTTATAATTAACTAACTCGTGCTAACTTCGTTCGGGTTACTCGCTTTTTGAGAAGTCACGAAAAACGCTCTTCCTGAAACAACCGACTTTGTTTTGTCCGTATCCGCCTTTGGTGCCACCGTCCCAGCTGGACTTGTCTTCAGTGAATGACAAAATCGGGCTACGTGACCTTCTCTTCCATAATTATAACATGCTTTATACGGTATCGTGCAGTTTGGACTGATGTGTCCCTCCCCTCCGCATTTGAAGCATATGATAGGTGGTCGTTCTCCTTCCTTAACAAAGGGTGTTGGTGCTGACGTCTTTCCATCATTGTTGAATCTCCTCTTCTTGAAATGTCCATTCTTATTGTTTTGGCCATGATTACCACCGAAGTGGTTACCATTTCTGGCATGCTGATTCCCTCCACGCTTATTGTCACCGCTTCAATGACTGTTATCACTGGTATTATCATTTTGCTAGCTGCTCTCTTTTGGTTGGGTTGACTCATTATCACGCTCCAATAACTGAGCCCTATTAACAACATCTGAATACAAACACAGTTTATGAGAGATAAGATATTGATGTATCTCGGGTTTCAAACCTCTTAGAAACATTCGCGTCATTCTCTCCTCATTATCAACCAAATGGGACGTAAACCAGGACAACTCGGCGAACTTGGCTTCGTACTGCAACACGGTCATGTTGTTTTGTTCCAGTTTAATGAACTCTACCTCTTTCATGTGACGAATACTTTCGGGAAAGTACTTGTCGTTGAAAAATTCTTGGAACTTCTCCCAAGTCATCTTCAGTGCGGCAGGTTGAGTACGTTTCTGATTCCCACGATAATCGCCTCTGCATCTGACAACATGAAGGTGGCAAAGGGAACCTTTTGCTCCTCGAAGCATCCCAAGATATCAAATATCTTGCAGATCTGCTTTATCCACGTCTTCGCCTTAAGTGGTTTTGGCTCTCCAAAAAACTCCGGTGGTCCCAGTTCCTTGAACTTCTTAGCGGTGACCGTCCGAGAGTTGCCAATGTTTCCACCTGCATTTTGGACAGGAGCCGCTCTTGCCTGATGTTGCATGAATTGCATAAAGCCTGTGAACATTCCATCGTTCATCATCTGGTCAGTGTTGTTTTTTACCTAAGGATTTTCGCCTTCATGATGCACATTGTCCTGATTATTGATCTGTGAAGACTCAACGGTCTCCTGTGCTCCATTGATATTCTCAACATTCTCGGATGTCATTTTCAAATACTACCACAAAACAAGGGTTAATTAACATATCACATATTATCCCTATACTCTGACCGACCAATTAAATACCAAATAATATTAGGTAGATCATACTAGCGAAAGAATTCCCCGTCTCTCCGCTCCTAGTTCTTATCTCACATTTCAGCTAAGGATCATATCCCTAAGCTTTGATACCAACTGTGACGCCCCCAAAATTGGTATACATCACCCATCTTGAGTCGCCAAATACATGGTACAAAATTCAAATACAACTTAATAATACAACGGTCGTGTAAAATACGACAAAACATAAACTGAGAGTTTTAATAAGAATATTGTCATCTAGACAATATCCACACTCAAAGGAGCCCTCATTACATTTATTGTCACACTATTTAACAGAATAGTGAGGACTACTAAAGCTATTATCTAGACCATCACTTCGTTCCCCGACTAGTCCCGGCTACGTTCTCATTTCCTGAAGAGAACAATGAAAGCAAAAGGGTGAGCTCAACTAGCCCAGTAAGAAATATTATGACTAAGATAATGCGAGAATAAATTATCGTTAGCCTTCAACGAGTGTTAAAGCGATACAATATAACAAACATCAAGTTTAAGCTGCGTGAGAACAAACAATCCATTAAAAGAGTCAAATAGAGAATAAAATCTACTATCTTTTATGATTTAAAAGGTTTTTCATCACTTTTATCATTTGGGACTCGACAATAAATAATCCACATCATCCACACTTTACGCCCAAGGATATTCATTAGTATCACAACCACAAATTATCCATGCACTACGGGCCAACAATATTCGTGTATTCATCAATGGTCATGATCATGCCAACAAGCGTCCATCAATGCACTATGGGCCAATGAGGACTTTACCACATTATTTGTAATATTACGGTCATGATTATCTGGAATTAATCACAGTCATAATCATACCAAGTCCATCTATGCACTACAGACCCACAGATGACTTTTAACATAATATAAACATGAGGATGATGACAATGATATAAGAATTCAATAAAACAAGTTCAAGAATTAATTTATCCAGGAACTAATAACGTCCAAATTATCAACATGATACTTCTTTGTAGAGTAAGATTCAAGAATGCTCAGAAGAATATTTCCATGAAAAGATACTGGATGAAGCGCAAATATCAAGGATATTCCACTAATTTCATGGAGTATAGAAGTCAAAACTTTAACCAACTGAGTATAATAAAGAATGGAATAACAAAAGAAATCACCAGGCATGCGATAGATCGCACAGACAGGTTATTCCAACAGAATAATAAATAACGGAACCAGGTCATGCGTAAACGCACAAACAAGATATTCCAATAGAATAATAAATAACGGAACCAGGTCAGGAGAAATTCGCACCGACAGGATGTTCCAACAGAATAATAAATAATGGATCCAGCTCCTGCGTAAACGCATAGACAGGATGTTCCAACAGAATAATAAAGAATGAAATAAAAGAAGAATTTCACCAAGTATGCAAGATTACTTGCGCGCGGAGTTATTCCAACATAATGATAAAGAATGGAATAACAGAAGAATTTCACCAAGTATAGGGTAGACCGCGTATACAGGTTATTCCAACAGAATGATAAAGAATGGAATAATAGAAGAATTTTACCATGTATGCGGTACTTCGCATAGACAGGTTATTCCAACATTATAATAAAGAATGGAATAACAAAAGTTCTCTTCATGAATACGAAAGAAATAATACCCCTTACCTTGGAATAAACTGGATATAGGAGTAGTGAAGTAGCAGAATACTTTTCTTCTTTCTCTCTCTAGAGTTTCAGTGAATTCGTAAGAAATAATGAAGGAATTGAAAGTAGTATGCACACAAGCCAATCATGTTTGATGATAAAGCATATACTTTGTAGCAATCTTATTCATTTATTAATAAAAGTATTAATTTATTAAAGGCTTTTAATTATCTACATGATCTTTGTTTTATAATATGTGATAAACCCATAGTTTTAAGCAATGCTTTTAGAATAATGATGATGATCATTCTAATGAGATCTAAATTCTTAGAAAGCTTAAAACTAAAATAGTTCCCAATCATTGGATTACTAAATTGGGGATTAGTGAATCAGGATAGATTGGTACATCGTTCGCTTGCTCATTGGATGAGGATGATTGATCTCATGATCATTTTGTGGAACACTAAAGCAAGTATGTAAGTGCTTATTAGAGAATAAGTTCTTTGAGCATTGGCTCGCTAAGGAATACCTAATGGAGTTTTATTTGCTGTCGATAGGAATTCTGTAGTGATAGTAGTACAAGTAATCCTTGGACTTGAGATCATCATAGTATCTTGTGTATGATGAGTTATACTTTGACTTATTCCTTAAGACCCTTAGGGTATATCAAAGGGTATGCTTGGGTATAATAAGTTGTACATGGAGATAATGTATGATCGATAAAGAATCTACCACTTCTAATAAAAGAAGAAATGTCTATGTGATTCGATAAATGACAACCCGGTAGTCCTTGGTTAAAGCGAGAATGAAATTAGAAAGGAGTTTCTAATTTGCATTATTTGGAGTTGTGCATTTAAGAATCGAAATACATATAATTAAATAAAATAAGACTTGTGAGTAATTCCATGTCTTATATTTAATTGGGACATTGTATGGTGGAAGGATTGAATTGTCGGTAACTATTTACTCAAAGGTTCTTTAATGATTAATGTTGAAATCTATATTATCTCGGAAAGTCGTTGATACATTAGGGAGGCTTATCCTATTGTAGAATAAATATTATTTAAATAAATTAATTGTTTAATTTATTTATTTAAATAAGATTAGAATTGTTCTAATTGATTTATTCAACTTAGGTTTAATATGGAGAACCTAAAGGGTCACACCATAAAAGGAAGAATAATTATTTAAGAAGTTAATGGCATAATCGTAATAATATGTTATGTATATTTAATTTAATCTATGGTGATAGAATAAATTAAATAGCTTAATATTATTATTTAATATTTTAGAAATATTAAATATAAATTAATAAGAGGAGTCTTATTAATATTATTACAATTATTATTATTTTAATTTCTAAAAGAGTTTAGGAATTAATTTAATATAAGTACTCTCATTTATTCCTAATTGGATTAGGAAGAAAATTAGTTAAAGGAGTTTAATTAATTATCCCTAATAAGATTAGGGAGCTTAATTAATTAAAAGAATTTAATTAATTAAATAAAACCCAATTCCTTAATTGTTAAGGTGGGTTGCCCACATCTATAAATAAGAGGAGTCTTATTATGGGTGGTATGGGTTGTTGACTTTAAAAAAGTACGTAATAATTCCAAGTTGTTGGGAGTATGTCTTTTCTATAGAGATAGAAAAACTAGGGTTTGAGCCATAACACCCATCTTCTTGAATTTTATTCTTCCTTGGTGGATCACCTCTAGAGGCCAAACATTTGGGTGGTAACGTTGATCGAAGGAAGGAACCAAAACCGGTGGATTCAAGATTGAGCGAAAGGATTTGGAGGTGAACTTGTACACGAGGAAGCTCGATCTTGAGGGTATGATTTATTCTTTATCTTTTCGTTTAATTAATAATTATGCATAAAGGGTGATCCGGGTATATGGTTTGTAAATTTTTAAACTCTGATTTTACACGCTTCCGCACTTTTTATGCAATTTGATTGCTTCATGAATATTACAAACCTAACAGTGGTATCAGAGCCAAACCTTTATGCGAATTATTAATTGTTTTAATTTATATATTGATATGTGTTTAGAACAATTTAATTGGGCATAATTTTATTGTATAAAATTTATAAATAAAAAAAAAAAAAAAAAAATTTCAAAGCATGTCCGGTTTTTGAGAAAAACAATTAGCATGCTGCAGTTTTTTAATTTCAAAGCATGTCCGGTTTTTGAGAAAAACAATTAGCATGCTGCAGTTTTTTAATTTCAAAGCATGTCCGGTTTTTTTAATTTTTAAACCTGCCGCCTCTCGATTTCCGTGTATGCAAAGAATAAAGAAAAAAATGTACGGAAATCAGGGGCCGGAATAATTAAAAAAAAAAAGGAACACAAGGTAGCATGCATGTTTTTTCGGCAGGAGATGTTTGTTGAATTAACAAATCAAACACGGAATTTTTTTTTAAGAAAAAAAGTACACGGATCAAATATATTATATATATATATATGATATATGATATATGATATATATATATATATATATATATATATTTGGTTTATATATATATATATATATATAATATATATTTACGTAATATATATATATATAATAATTTTATAATTAAAATAAAATATTTATTTTAATTTTAAAATAAAAGGTTTATTTTAATCTTAAAATAAAAAGGATTTATTTTAATTTTAAAATTAGAATTTCATGCTAACTAATTAGAGTTGGAGTTTGGATTCCATGATAACTAATTGGAGTTGAAATTGGATTTTATTTTTCTTAAAATAAAGGAGTTTATTTGTGAATAGGAAGTAAATCCATGTTTCCTTAAATAAAGGAGTTTATTTAGATATGAAATAGATTTCATATTATTCAAAATAAAAGAGTTTATTTGTGAATAGGAAAGAGATCCAAAGTGTTTCCTTAAATAAAGGAGTTTATTTAAATATGAAATAAGATTTCATATTATTCAAAATAAAAGAGTTTATTTGTGAATAGGAAAGAGAGAATCAAGTGTTTCCTTTAATAAAGATTTTTTTTTACATGGAATTGGATTCCATAATTAATTAAAATAAAAGAGTTTATTTTAATTAAAGATTTTTTTATATATATATATATATGGAATTGAATTCCATAATTAATTAAAATAAAGGAGTTTATTTTGATTAAAGATTTTGATTAAAATAAAATAGTTTATTTTATTCAAAAATTGTATAAATTAAAAAAATTTTTTTTTTTATTTAAATTTGGATTAAAATAAAGGAGTTTATTTTGATTCAAAAATAGATTTTGTACTAACTAAATTTGCCCATTAAATGATATCAATATATATATTAAGTGTTTATTATTCATGAGATGAATGTTATTTATTGATGCATATGGTGATGTGTATGATAATAAATGGGATTGATTATGGACTATTGACCAATACGATTGGATTTTATTTTAGTTGGATGCATGAATGTATGGGTTTTATTAAATGGGGTCTGTGTACCTCGTCTTCTCTAATTTTTCTTAATGTAAATTCTAACTCCCTCCTATGTACTTCCCCTTGACTGCTGATCAAGGTTTCTATTTATTTTAAAATAGTTTTGTAATAGGAATAATTAGAATTATTTTGAAAAATTGGAGATCAAAGGAGCAAGGAGCGCGTGAAGACCCGTTTGTAATGGAGCCCGGGTTTAAATGTAATAGTTATATTTAAATATTATTTCTTGCACCCCTAGGGTTTGACCTTTTGGTTCACTTGGTGGCTCTAGTGAACCAAACTAGAATAAAAGTCCATAATCAATCCGGGGTAGAATATAGTATTCTATATGTGCATGCTTATCTTATATATATATATATATATGCAAACATGCTTCAGCATGTTTATTAATACGACGCGTATTTTATATATATATATGTGCATGCAGCTAAACACAAGATGAGACAAATTAATAACAAACCCCTCAATTTTTTATATTAAGTCCTAAGCGTTCAAAGATATTTGGAATATCGAACGTCGCCTTCTAGCATGATAAAATTAATAGAGTATTAAATATTTAATATGAGTTTGTTGTGTCACCACAAGGCTATTAAGTATTTAAGATGTTAATTTATCACATTTGATGCTTATAAAGAAAATTGAACAATATTGTTTTGTTGTGTCACCACAAGGATGATATTTTTCTTTTTTGAATATATGGAGTGCTAGGTCGGACTTAACTTGGATAATTTTGATTCGGATGTGCCACCACTTGATCAAAATAATCTAAGAGGCAAAATAAAAGGAGTTGCATAGTTGATGTAATTGACAAAAGTTGTCTACCTATTTATTTATATATAGTTTGTTGTGTCACCACAAGGCTATATACATTTGAAATGGGATCCTTATTCTCACTAGCAAATCTTTAATTAGATTTTGCCGAACTATATAATTGAGGGTAATATAGTTTGAAGAAAATAGTGGGAGATAGCAATTTAAAACAAGACCTAATTTATTTTGGTAATTAATAATAGAATGTATGTTAAAATGTTGTTAATTACAAATTCATTTACAGAATTTTACAATGTCTAAAATTACTATCACTGCGAAGCATATTAGATGCTAAATTAACGTAAGGCCAAATTAAGCGGATTGGTTAAGGAATTTGAGAATAGTTCTCATAATTTGAAAAGCTATCTTATGTCCATAATCGCCTATCCACGCAATGGTTGCGAGCACAATGCCTCTGAGGAAGACATTGCTACTTTTAGAAAGTGGCAAAGATGATGCACGATTGGCTCGATGCATCATGCTCGCATCTATGAGTAACGAGCTTGACGTCGACATGAAACTATGGATGCTCCTACTATATTCACGCACATCAAGTAGTTGATGGTGAGGAAAATGGGGACCGATAGATATCGAGATATCTAAGGAGCTCTTCCGATCTAGAATGGTAGATGACACTACAAAGATGATAAAAAGTTCTTAACATAATCAATTTGATTGATCAATTAGGACAACAAGTTTTGTCATGGATGGATAGTTGAGCCAAGATTTGATCTTGCACTCACTCCGGACTCCTTTCACAATTGTTGTGATTTTTCATATGAACAAGCTAGATATCGACTTCGCTAATTTGCTTAACATGTTGAAAAATGTTGAGAGTCACTTTCAATCAAGAAAGACCAAGTCTTACTTGGTAGGGGCCAAAGGATCTTACGAAAGAAGAAGAAAGATTCAAAGAAGGTAAATAGAAAGGCAAAATAAAGGATAATAAGAACAAAAGCGTCACGGATAGCAAAGGAGTTTGCTTCCTTTGCAATAAGCACGGACCTTTGGAAAGAAAGCTGCGAGAAGCATCTTGCGAGAGGCTAACCAAAGAAGCTTAGTGAAGTTTCGATTGCAATCTGCTTTTTGTTCATGATTGAAATAAATTTTTCTTTAAGTCGAGGTTCTACTTGGGTATTGGATCTGACTTTGGTTATCATAAATATAGATTTATGAAGGACCAAGCGAAGTAGAAAGCTAAACAAATATAAGTAATCCTATGTGGAAAATAAAGCAAAGGTCTTTGCATTAGCTATAGAAACTTATAGTTTAGCATCGCTTGCTCTGGGCAAATCTATTAAATCAATAAGTTGTTATTGTATTCCAATTCTTGTTAGAAACATTATTTCCGTTTTATTGTTGGACAATAAAATTTTTGGTATTATAATTAAGAACAATTGTTGTTCTATTTATAATAATAATGTTTTGTATATAGGCGGAATATTACTTAATAGATTTTGTATACTTGACTTACATGAAAATAATTTTGCATATTGAACAAATTAGTATAAGAAAAGGAGATGATCATTCAAAGAGTTGAATGTATGTATTTGTTGAAATACAAGTGTGAATTATTTGAAAGGTTCAAAGAATTCAGAAGTGAAACAAATTTGCAAAGTATTAAGACTCTTTGATTAGATCAAGGAATAAATACTTGTGCAATAAGTTTCTAGATCATCTCAAATGGTTTTCTCATAATGGACACATCGTCGACACGTGATAATTGATTGATGTATCTGAATCAAAAATCATACCTTGTTGGACATGGTACGGTCCATAATGATTTTACCGACATTCTAGTATCCTTCTAGGATCATGTCCTAGAAATGGCTGCATATCTACGAAAAGGTAACCTCAAAATCCGGCCCCAAGACTCCATAAAAGTTATGGACAGGGAGGATTCCTAATCTTAGGTCTGTTAAGATAAGGGGTTCCAACTTATGTGAAAAAGGTTTCAAAAGGATAAGCTTGGGACAAGATTTGACAAGTGTCGATTTGTGGGACATCCTAAAGTAAGTTTAGGGTATATGTTCTATAATTCTACTTAGCAAAAGGTGTTTGTTGTAAAACACGTTGCCTTCTAAGATAAAGGTGTTTATCATTGAAAGGACTAGTGGGAGGATAATAGATCTTGAAGAGTTCAAGAACCACAAAACACTATAAGTCAAATAAGAGGAACCTATAGATAGACCTATTGTACCACAACGAATCGTAAATGCTCGGAATAGTCAAGAAGATACCTAGGAGGTATGGATTCATCATGGATGATGATGATGAGGTACACATCATAGAAGATGATGATCCGAGTTACATTCGATGAGGTAAGACTTAGTGTGTACAAAAGGGTCGATTGGGGGCGTCGTGAAATTTCTAGTATTATATGTTGATATACTACGGATGAGGAATTACATACCAATGCTACAATCAGTAAAGATAAAGTTGTCTAAACATTCCTCCATGAATAGTTTGGGAAGAGTATCTTAATTGAGGATATAAATCTATATAGATAGATTTAAGAGGATGCTCGACTTAACCCGAGGAACGTATATTCATTTGATGCTAAAGTCGTTTAGCATGGAAAACTCAAGAGATGTCTCATGTTGATGAGCCATGGGTGTATCTCTCTTAATAGTCCCCACAGACTAAAAAAGAGATCACATGAGTAACTATCATGTATGCAATGAAATATACGAGACACGATGTTGATCGGTCATATTGCGGAGAAGTTCAACGTGAGTCGGTGAAAAACATCTTAAAGTTCTTAGCAAGCACTAAGGATGTGAGCAAACATGGTGGGTGCGAATTAAAACTAGAGGGCTTACTGAGACTCAAGTTTTTTGAGACAGACAAGACGATGAAGAAAATCCACTTTAAGGTAAAGTGTTACCTTGAGCAGTGGTGCGATAAATTGAAAAGGTTCCAAACGAAAAGAAAAGAGTTCTTTGGTTTAGTGATAAAGACAAAGTATATAGTTATAAATGAAGGCTGCAAGTTGATTGTTTGGATTAAAAGTTCATTCTGGAACTAGGAATAGTTCCCAAGTCTCATCTTGGATCTAAACATGTGTTGTGGCACTTTCATTTGATTATTAGAATCATTGAAAGATGGGAAATCACTATAGAGATAGTGGACTCTCATGAACAACATTACATATCCATTAACTAAAGCTTATCCAATGGCGGGATAATCGTCACTTAAAGAAGAAGAGTATGAGTTACCATGACGATTTGGCTTTAGTGCAAGTGGGAGATTGAAAGTAGTATGCACACAAGCCGATCATGTTTGATGATAAAGCATATACTTTGTAACAATCTTATTCATTTATTAATAAAAGTATTAATTTATTAAAGGCTTTTAATTATCTACATGATCTTTGTTTTATAATATGTGATAAACCCATAGTTTTAAGCAATGCTTTTAGAATAATGATGATGATCATTCTAATGAGATCTAAATTCTTAGAAAGCTTAAAACTAAAATAGTTCCCAATCATTGGATTACTAAATTGGGGATTAGTGAATCCGGATAGATTGGTACATCGTTGCTTGCTCATTGGATGAGGATGATTGATCTCATGATCATTTGTGTGGAGACACTAAAAGCAAGTATGTAAGTGCTTATTAGAGAATAAGTTCTTTGAGCATTGGCTCGCTAAGGAATACCTAATGGAGTTTTATTTGCTGTCGATAGGAATTTCTGTAGTGATAGTAGTACAAGTAATCCTTGGACTTGAGATCATCATAGTATCTTGTGTATGATGAGTTATACTTTGACTTATTCCTTAAGACCCTTAGGGTATATCAAAGGGTATGCTTGGGTATAATAAGTTGTACATGGAGATAATGTATGATCGATAAAGAATCTACCACTTCTAATAAGAAGAGAAATGTCTATGTGATTCGATAAATGACAACCCAGTAGTCCTTGGTTAAGGCGAGAATGAAATTAGAAAGGAGTTTCTAATTTGCATTATTTGAGTTGTGCATTTAAGAATCGAAATACATATAATTAAATAAAATAAGACTTGAAAGTAATTCCATGTCTTATATTTAATTGGGACATTGTATGGTGGAAGGATTGAATTATGCACGGTAACTATTTACTCAAAGGTTCTTTAATGATTAATGTTGAAATCTATATTATACGGAAAGTCGTTGATCATTAGGGAGGCTTATCCTATTGTAGAATAAATATTATTTAAATAAATTAATTGTTTAATTTATTTATTTAAATAAGATTAGAATTGTTCTAATTGATTTATTCACAATAGGTTTAATATGGAGAACCTAAAAGGTCACACCATAAAAGGAAGAATAATTATTTAAGAAGTAAATGGCATAATCATAATAATATGTTATGTATATTTAATTTAATCTATGGTGATAGAATAAATTAAATAGCTTAATATTATTATTTAATATTTTAGAAATATTAAATATAAATTAATAAGAGAGTCTTATTAATATTATTACAATTATTATTATTTTAATTTCTAAAAGAGTTTAGGAATTAATTTAATATAAGTACTCTCATTTATTCTAATTGGATTAGGAAGAAAATTAGTTAAAGGAGTTTAATTAATTATCCCTAATAAGATTAGGGAGCTTAATTAATTAAAAGAATTTAATTAATTAAATAAAACCCAATTCCTTAATTGTTAAGGTGGGTTGCCCACATCTATAAATAAGAGGAGTCTTATTATGGGTGGTATGGGTTGTTGACTTTAAAAAAGTACGTAATAATTCCAAGTTGTTGGGAGTATGCCTTTTCTATAGAGATAGAAAAACTAGGGTTTGAGCCATAACACCCATCTTCTTGAATTTTATTCTTCCTTGGTGGATCACCTCTAGAGGCCAAACATTTGGGTGGCTAACGTTGATCAAAGGAAGGAACCAAACCCGGTGGATTCAAGATTGAACGCGAAAGGATTTGGAGGTGAACTTGTACCTGAGGAAGCTCGATCTTCAAGGGTATGATTTATTCTTTATCTTTTCGTTTAATTAATAATTATGCATAAAGGGTGATCGGGTATATGGTTTGTAAATTTTAAACTCGATTTTACGCTTAGCACTTTTTTATGCAATTTGATTGCTTCATGAATATTACAAACCTATGAGAATGAGCTTATTTATATAGAGAATGGGTGAATAGTAACTAATTCTGAGCGGTCCATATTGATTTACTTTTAAACGGACGGTCAGATTGGTTTACTATAAAATATTCTAATAAAACAAAATCTTTTAAATAAAATATAATATATTCTATTTATAATCTAATAAAAGCGAATAACTTTATAAAAGTATTCTATTTTATATAAAAGATTTTACTATCTGCAAACACTATCGAGCACTATGCAAACACTATGCATAATAAAATATAATATATTCTATTTATAGTCTAATAAAAGCGAATAAATTTATAAAAGTATTCTGTTTGATATAAAAAGTTTTTACTATGCAAAACACTATGCATAATAGAATATAATATATTCAATTTATAGTCTAATAAAACGAATAACTTTATAAAAGTATTCTGTTTTATATAAAAAGCTTTTCTATTTTATTACATTAATAATACTAATAAAACAAAACTTCATCAACATAATTACAATTCACACTATTAATCGACCAGGTCGTTTCCAGGAAAGAGGTGGCTTTCCCATAAGGATTTCTCCCTATTGGCACGCAATTAGGTGACCAAACCTCTCCTTGGCAGAACTTCTAAACATCGTTAATATTGCAAATAATAATATTAATAACTCTGTCATCTCAATTATTGATTTAATAATATAAAAAATATCAACAATAATTGAATCAATTAACGTGAGATACTATGCAACAATTATTGAAGCAATAATTGAACAAAACTGAGTGACTTCTCACGTAAGCATCAATAATCAATACTGTGTGCTATTATGCAACCACGCGTATTACTGTTCTTTTAACACCAGGTGTTTCAATAGTTAACGGTAAAACTTCCGCCATTATTTTCTTAAAATATTTTTGTCGTTTTCTCAATCCGACAATAATTCCGTTGTGGGGTCCACCAATTGTTTCGTCGTATGGATATTCCCCGAAAAAAATAATATTCCACGACCAATTGAATATAATACAACAACTTGCATACTTTGTAAAAATTATAAATATTACCCACAACTATAACATTATATCAAATCCACACCATAATATTCAAAAAAATATTTCGAGAAATTTAAATCTTTATTCATAAAATCTGGGGTCTTACAACTTTGGCAATGATTTCATTAATTGTTAAATAATAATTAAATTATAATAGAATTATTTGATATTTGAATCATTTAATAATGATTTGGTGTTTGAAAATTTCGTGATAAATTAATAAATGTTTATTGAGTCATTTAAAATAATATGGTGATATTTCTGAGATATTGAGTTTGAGAATAGAGTCTTAGACTCGATAATTACTCGATAAAAGTTTGTAAATTTACAAACATATTTTTAAATTGATCCGGACGTAGATATTTTATTGTATTAATGTTTGTTTGTGATCTGATAACTATGGAACATATGTGATAATGTGATTAGGTTATGCACTGACTGTGAAATGCAGTACTATATGTTATAGTATATTGTTCTAATAGAGCGAATGATCTGATTAATGATAGGTTGTGATATAAAAGATAAAACTAAGTTGCGTATTGTAAGCGGTAGCATCGAAATGATATACTACCTTTGCATTTTCTTTATCTGATGGACATGAGTAAGAATGTTTGTAATTATATTATTACTATACAGATTATTAATCCTATATTATATACGCTCATTGATTGTCAACATGTTAGTATATGGTAATTCAGATATATATTATGTTCGTTAATTTCCATAAATGGTTATACAAGTGTCCCCACTTGGATAAGGTGTTAATTGCATATGATATATATATATATATATATATATATATATATATATATATATATATATATATATATTGAATTATAGATTATTGTTAAACAAGATAAAACCATATTATTATCCAACTGAATTGCTTTGGTTTGGAACCCCGATAAGTATGAACATCCCTTACACGGAAAACTTTTATTCACCCAAGGTGGAATGAGTGAAACGATAACATCATTCTTGCATGTAGTATTGATCAATCTGAGTCTACGGAGTTGATCACCCCGTGCCGTAAGTTATGATAGTTCTGGATGAATTTCATTTAACCTTTCGAAAATGAAAATAATGTTCATAGTATGTCCCCTTAACCCTATTTATAGTCAGTACGTAGTTTCAAAAATTTGAAAGAGGGTTGTTATGTCATTATAATCGGTTTAGATTACTTCACAACTATTGATTTGTTGTAGAAGGGTAGTATAAAAAAAATATTTAAATTCTTTCAGCTTATATATATATAATTGTTATTACTTGCTGGGCACTCAAATGCTCATTCTTGCTTAATTTAAATGTTTTCAGCTAAG
The DNA here is from genome assembly GCA_020205615.1 of Panax quinquefolius. Classification (NCBI taxonomy): domain Eukaryota; kingdom Viridiplantae; phylum Streptophyta; class Magnoliopsida; order Apiales; family Araliaceae; genus Panax; species Panax quinquefolius. The sequence continues at coordinate 183,495 of JAINUW010000329.1, forward strand.
TGTGAACAACCTGAAGGCTCTGCTAGAAACAAGGGAAAAGGAAAGGTTACTGAATGATTTCAATGTTATCTTATGTAATAGTTTAATACTATTAAGACAACGTTATATATTTATTATCATGTATTGTAAGGAATGATTAAAGGTTACGTACTTGGGAGCTAGACTCTGATAATTATGTAAATTAAGTTTAATATTTATATTATTATTATTAGTATTAGTATTAGTATTAGTATTATTTCGCTCATAGAAATGGTATCGTGAAGCTCTAAATTCGGGTTTCAAGTACCTGGATTCGGGGGCTTTACAGGTTGGTATCAGAGCTTTAGGGTTATAAACCTTAGGTAGGATAGACCTTAGGCTATAACCTTAGAACAGAGGGAAACATTGAAAAATAAATAAATAACTCATATAGAGTTTATAAAGAAATGAATTAACTAAATTCATCGTCAAAAAGAATCAAAGATAAGTTATATAAAACTATTATTTGCTATGTGTATATACTATATGCTAATCAGGACAATTTATGGGTGTAGATGTCTGGTGGAAGAGGCTTGTTATATGCTTATAGCATGAAGAAGGATCAAATCCATACCCCCGAGCTAATATCGAAGCTAATAGCTGAAATAGAGGCTCACAATGAAAATAACTCAGACGAAGTGGTTATTGTAGAAAATGTAGTACCAGATCCGGAGATGGTGGAGCTGACAGATAGTGATTCGGACACTAAAGTTGAAGCTGAACAAGCATCAACAGAGTTGCACGATCTGAGGAACAAGGTTTTTTCTCTGGAAAAGCTTTGGGAAATAGAAAAGCTGTTAAATAGTCAACTGCGTCAGGCGTTAATAGAAACAATGGAAGAACAAGATAAGCTTAAAATCTAAATTGATCAGATGGGAGCCACAAACAACACATAGGTAATGCGACTCCAGAAGCAAGAAGGGGAAAAGAAAGATAGAAGACCATGACTTAGGAAAATCCGATAAGAAGAAAGGGAAAAGAATATGTTACCTTTGTGGCTATGAGGGACATACCACTCTGTATTGTCCCGACTATAAATCAAGAGTATGTTTTATCTGTTGGATAGAAGGTCATCAGGCGAAAGGTTGTCCAAGAAAAAGGCGTAGTGAATAGGTAGTATAGGTTCTGTTATGTAGGACTATTTAATGTTAAGTATGTCTGTGTAATGTAATGTTCCCAACTTTTGGTATTTGTCGAATTTGTAAATCCGACTTTTGTAGTCGCTGAGGGATGGATGATGTTTAAAGCGATATGTCTTTATCTTATGTAAAGTATTAAGCTAAATGAATATGAATTTAAGTTTGAGTAATGAAATCAGTTAATATACTAAACTTATATGATAAGATTTAGAATGTAAAGAATAATATATGGTTTTACTTCACCAGATAATGTCGCCATGACGTCAAACTCGAAACCAAAGGGTAGAAGAGTCTGTCAATAACGTTGAGGTACAACAACAAGCAGACCCGATGCAGCACTTTGCAAACATGGTAGCACAAGCTATGCAGCAAGGAATGCCAGTCGCGGGAAACCAGTCGAACAACCAACTAGCCAACTTTAAAGAATTCAAGGCTGTGGGACCGCCCGAATTCAAAGGGATAACTAACCCTATTGAAGCTTAGACTTGGATTAAAGAGATTGAAAAAGCATTCGTGGTAGCTAGGATAGCTGAGGGACAAAAGACCGCTTTTGCCACCTACATGATGAAGGGTGAGGCAAATTTTTGGTGGGAAACGAATCAAGCGAGGGCAGGAGAGGGTGTTGTTACTTGGGATAGGTTTAAGACACTGTTCTTCGAAAACTATTTTTCATCTAGTATGCAGGCTAGGATGGAGGTAAAATTTTTAAAGTTGAAGTAGGAGAATATAACGGTGTTCGAATACGCCGTAAAATTCAATGAGTTGGCTAGGTTTGCTCCGCATCAAGTTGATACGGAGGCTAGGAAAGCTAGAAGGTTTGAACTGGGATTAAAACCCTGGCTCTACAACAAGGTGGCGGTGTTGCAGATCCCTACATTTGCAGCACTCGTGGAGAAGGCTATTATTGTTGAGGAGGGGAGTGAGGCCATGAGCCTCTACAACAAGTAGAGAAAGAATAAGAGTAAGGTTGAAGGAACTGGGAAGGTGGGAGTAGCGGTGGTAGTAGCAAAAGGAAGGGAAGCAATTTTGGAAGTGTGCAGGTAAAACAGGAAGGAGTTAAGAAGCAAGTTGTGCAGTGTGGAAACTGTGGAAAGAACCACTCTAGAGAATGTTTGAAGGGGAAGTTCATGTGCTACAAGTGCGGGCAGGAGGGCCATAGCTCTCCCAACTGCCCCAATCCTAGGATGAACAGTGGGTGTTTTCTGTGTGGATCGACTGAGCACAAGGTGAAGGATTGTTCGAAGAGGAGGTCGGAGGCAGGGAGTGTGAATACTGGCAAGGGCAGTGAAACTCTGGCAATCACGGGACCAACGTCATCTAGCAAGTCGACGAAATCAACAGTGAGGGTTTTCAACATGACGGTCCAGGATACCATAACAGCTGGTGGTGCAATTCCAGGTATTATTCGTATAACTTTTATTTTCTTATGCATGATTTTCATATATATAGTAAATTATTTTATAAAGAAATTTTGAAGAAGGAATTTGAGTTCTTTTAGAAATCAAATTTCCGTTTAATCGAATAAACAAAGCTTTACATGAATAGGTTAAAGAGATCGAGACGATCATTTATGATCAAGATCTACTTGCAATGATTGTATATGCTACGTACACTTGTATGTGTAGGTTTTAAAACGGTGATTCCGGGGACGGAATCTTTATAAGGGAGGGTGAATGTAACAACCCGATATTTTCTATACAAATAAATTAGAAATTTTGCGTATAAATTTTATTTTATTTTAAATATGGGGAATATGTGCCAAGATAATGTGTGTATGTATTTATGTGATATATTTATTACATGAATGATTTTAAATAATTTTATTTTAGAATTATTGATTGATATAGACTATATTATTATAATAACTAATTTTATATTAGAAATGTTTTTATTAATTATTTTCCATGAAAATATAATCATATATTATTTATATAATATACTGAAATGATTTTAAATTATTATAATATTTATTTTATTATATGAATTTTAGTACAAATTATTAGGTTAATTATTTTAACTTAATTAATAATGTTAAGTATGGCGAGATAAATCGGATATGGAATCCAAACCTAATTTTGGATTTTGATCAAGGCATGAGAATAATAATATAATATTAATTATATGTTGATTTTTGATCTTTTATCTTTATAAATATGCTCTTGTGTATATATGGGTGATAAGGGTTGGTCGATTATAGTGTTATGTGACAAACCCTTGTATTCTTTAATGTGAAACCCTAATTACAAATTTTAGGAACTAATTTTATTTTCTTTTCAACCCTAAATGAAAGCTTCGTAACCTAATTATACATTAGGTGAGACAATTAAATAACCTAAGGGTTATGGTAATAAGGAAGGGTTAATATTTAATATGTATACTAACTTAAGTGGATAATCTTGTTATTTCAAGTGACTAATAATTTTAAACCTATTTCTAGTAAACCTAATTAGGTTATGAGCTAAAGTCACATGTATATGTAATTAAATTTCATAAGATTGGGAATGGAAATCCTAAATAAACAATTTGGGTAGCATATATTAAAATTATTAGACTATGTTCATTACATGGCCCAAAACAATTAAAGGAGAAGCCCAAAAGAAATAAAATGCAAACCAATACTTAGCCCACTTGATTAAGGGTATTTTTGACTTTTGATTAATCAAATTTGTGCATTAAAATAAAAGCAAAATGGAGGAGATAATGGGGCAAGGGGGACCGGCCACATTAGGCCATTTTAGGCAACATATTATGCTAATCAAATTCCTTAAATAGTAAGTCTTACACACAAGGACAAGTGTGTCATGCTCCCATTGGTTGCAAATCTATTAAGCACCCTTAATCACATGATTAGGCTAATTGAAGAGATAAGGCAAGGCCTTTTATCCATGGGACAATAAAAGTATGGGGATAATAGTTAATCACCCATTTCATTTGCTAGAACAATTCATTTTCTCTCATTCTTCTTCTTCTATCTTTTTCTCCCAAGCTAGTAGCATACAAGAGAGAAAAGAGAGAGAGGGTTCAGTTTTTAATGAGTGAGAGAGAGATGTGCTAGTTTGATTATGCACCCTAAGTTTATACTCTACTTTAGTAAATCAAGGAAGGTTGCTACTAGATCAAGGTATAACCTAATCTCCATATTCTTCTTCTACTTTGTATTATAGCTTGATTTATTGGGGTTATGAACTAATACTCAAGATACCCTAGTTCTACATATCATCATGTATAGAACTAAGTATCTTGAGTGTTAGATCAAAGGTTTAGAGGAAGAAAATGAGCATATGTTCTCCTAGGGGTTACACCCTTATTTTTTTTTCTTCCACTAAATCTTGTGTAAATCAAGTTTTACAACTTGGATTTGTGATCTGTCGAAGGGGGGTGCCAGATACATGAGTTATCTAGTAAACTCAAGTGGTAGAATACAAATCTAGCAAGTATTGAAGCCATGGGGGTTGTTTTCCCCAAAACAGTCCACATTGAAAGCTAAAGTTTCAAAACCCTAAAAAAGCTACTATGCCCATTTTTCTTAGGGCTGTTTTGGATAGTTACAAGTCTTTTAAAAATCTGGGAAAAATCACAGAGGTACCTTAAGATGTTATCTACGTGTAGGAAAAAGAACGGACACGTTTCGATTTATAGGTTGTGTATAATGGTTGTTTCCGTAAAGGACTCCTAAATATTAACACCCGAATATCTCACAGTGTATACATGGGAAATATCCGACATTTTTACAGTAGGTTCATATATGTTATGAGAGCATACCCTGAAAATTTCAGAATTTGCTGAGCAAAACTCGATTTATGAAAAATGAAGCAAGATCCGAGTATTTTAGGCACTTTAAAATTAGTAAATCATTTTCTAAAATTCTAGAAAAATTTGGGAATCATTGTTGGATCATATACTGTCCAAATCCAGAAAATGAGAATTTTTGGAATCAGTTTGCTAGTTTTCCTAAAAATAATGAAGTTATGAAGAAAAGGAAATAAATAGTTAAATGATGTCTTAAATAAGAAAAATATGATTTTAATGCTTGAATACGCCTAATATATAATATTATGACTATTTTAGGGCATTTTGGTAATTTATAATAAGAAATTTTATTTATGACCTTTTATGGATATTAAATAAGTAGTTTTGTAAATGGTGAACAATTAGAATAAATTGTTTATTGATCAAACAAATTATTAAAATGTTATTATGATATTAATAATATTAGAATATGATATTGTTAAGTAAATAAAAATATTAAGATTAAAACTTCATTAAAATATTATTAAATGGTTAATAATATTTGATTTAAGCATTAATAAGTGATTAAAGTATTACTAAATGATAAATAATATTAGATTAAAGTATTAATCTTAGATTAAAATATTATTAAAAGATTAATAATATTAAATTAAAGTATTATTGGATGATTAAAATCTTATTAAGTAAATAATAATATTCGAGATTTAATAAAATGTTATTAAAAATGTAATAACATTAGTAAAGGAATAAAATATTATTAAATGATTAATAATATTAGTAAATGAATAAAATGTTAATACTATTGGTAAATGATTAAAAGTATTATTAATTGATTAATGATACTAAAGCATAAGTAAGATATTATTAAAGTAATAATATTAATGCATAATTAAAATATTATTAAGAGGGTTAATAATATTAGTAAAGTATTAAAATATTATTAAGATGTTAATAATATTAGTAAGCGAATAAAAGTATTATTAGTGAACTAATAAATGAATTAAATATTATCAAGATTAATAATATTAAGTGAATTAAAATATTTTAAGTTACACTTAATGACTTTTAATATTTTAAGAAATAGTACATTAATATTTTAATATTAATGGTAATTATTTAAAATGATTTTAAATATTTTAAAAATCATTTAAGGGTAATATAAATGTTTTAAAAATATTTTGAGTTATTATAAATAACTTTAATATTTTGGCAATGGTTTCGTTAATAGTTAAATAATAATTAAATGAAAATATAATTATTTGATATTTGAATCATTTAATAATGATTTTGGAGTTTGAAAATTCGTGATAAATTAATAAATGTTTATTGAGTCATTTAAAATAATATGACTGATACTTACAGATATTGAGTTTCAGAATAGAGTCTTAGACTCGATAATTACCCAATAAAGTTGTCGGTACACCGACATATTTCAGAAATTGATCTGGACTTAGATATTTTGATTGTATTAATATTTGTTTGTGATGCAATAACTATGGAACATGTGTGATAATGTGATTAGGTTATGTGTTGACTGTGAAATGCAGTACTATATGATATAGTATATTGTTCTAATAGAGCGAATGATCTGATTAATTATAGGTCGTGATATAAAAGATAAAACTAAGTTGCGTATTGTAAGTAGCGCATTAGGCAAGTGTCCTACCTTTGCATTTTCTTTATGCAATGGACATGAGTAAGAATGTTTCAAAATTATATTATTACTGTACAGATTATTAATCCTATATTATATACGCTCATTGATTATCAACATGTTAGTATATGGTAATTCAGATATATATATTCTGTTCGTTAATTTCTATAAATGGTTATACAAGTGTCCCCACTTGGATAATCATTGCATTTAATCACATGTTAATACACCTTTGTTAATTAGTATATATATATATATATATATATCTATATATATATATATATATTGAATTATATATTATTGTTGAACAAGATAAAACCTTATTATTATCCAACCGAATGGCTTTGGTTTGGAACCCCAACAAGTATGAACATCCCTTACACGGGAAAACTTTTATGCACCCAAGGTGGACAGAGTGAGCGATAACATCGTTCTTGCATGTAGTATTGATCAATACAGGTACAAAACGGTGATCACCCTCGTGCGTAAGTTATGATGGTTTATAGATGAATTTTACATTTAACCTTTTCAAAAATGAAAACAATGTTCATAATATGTCCCCTTAACCCTATTTATAGTAAGTACGTAGTTTCAAAAATTTGAAAGAGGGTTGTTATGTTATTATTATCGGTTCAGATTACTTCACAACTATTGATTTGTTGTAGAAGGGTAGTATAAAGAAAACATTTAAATTCTTTTAGCTTATATATATATAATTGTTATTACTTGCTGGGCACTCAAATGCTCATCCTTGCTTAATTTAAATGTTTTTTCACTAAGTGTGAACAACTTTGAAGGCTCTGCTAGAAACAAGGGAAAATGAAAGGTTCTTTGAATGATTTCAATGTTATCTTATGTAATAGTTTAATATTATTAAGACAACGTTATATATTTATTATCATGTATTGTAAGGAATGATTAAAGGTTACATACTTGGGAGCTAGACTCTGATAATTATGTAAATTAAGTTTAATATTTATATTATTGTTATTATTATTAGTATTATTCCACTCATAAAAATGGTATCGTGAAGCACTGAATTCGGGTTTCAAGTACCTGGATTCGGGGGCTTTACAGCATGTCAACAAACTGTTTATTAGTATAGGTTATACCTTGGGTTATGATAAGACTCCACAAAATCATGGCAACTTCATGGCTGAGATTGAAAAAAGTGCTTAACTACCTTCATTTCTATCTATAATCTTTAATATTTCTTCTTATATATTGCTAGCTAGCTTAAAGATCTCTCTTTTTCTCATCTTTTTTATTTTTATATTACAGTGCAGTTTATACTTTGTATACCTGGGATTAGGTGTGATGGTGGATGCTTTTATGAGTAAATATATAATCTCTTTCAACTATTTTTTCCCTCAATAAGTGGTATATATGCCTTTTTGTGGATATATAAGGTCTCATGATAGAAGACACTAATGCTCACATCAGATCTCTGCTTTGGTGTGTCAAAGTCGCAATTCGTTCCTATTGATGTAATGTTTTTCTGTCGATGATTCTATAATAATGCTCATTTTAGTAGCAAAGTGTTCATTCTTGGTATTTTTAAACAATGTCAAGTTAGTACTTGCAAGAATATACATTCTTGATATTTAAACTATCAATTTTATCTATTGTCAGTTGCCTTCAAGGTTGTAGTTTTTGTTCTATGCTGAAATAATAACTATTATGTTTTGATTGTATATATAAGTATATCAGATAGTTGAACTCATTAATGTTGCTTAATATAGAATGTAATATGTTTTGTTGTTTTGTTGTTTTTGTGTTTTTATTCTAACAAATTATATAATCAGTTTTTCCAACTAACCCGTGCATTGCACGGGCTACCAACTAGTTATAATAAAAATTACAAAATGCAATAAATATTCAGAATCCAAACTAAAAATGGAATTTCAAATAAAAAATATTTAGATACAATTTACAAACTTACTTCGGTTACTTGTCATAGTTCAATTTGAATGATTCTCCAAATACTCATAGTCTCAAACCAAATTTATTTTCTATATTCAAACAAAATCATGAATTAATTTCAAAGCATAAACCAATTTTAGTATCTTTTTATAAGTTTCAAATAAGCCTCAAGGTATCTTTTTTATATATTATTCCATTTTGTGGGACTTATTTATGATAATTATTTTATTTGTTCTAAAATAAGGTAAAATGATAGTAGTAGTAAATTAGTACTATAATGATTTATTATTTGCTTCTTTTGGGGCTTATTGTTGTGCAACTAATGCATTTAAGAAAAATGATTTATTTCTCATTTAACCGCTTAGTTCTAATAATAGCAGTCAAATTTGGAAAATCATAAAACTACAAGTATTGAAATAATCTTGAAAAAATAGCACTGATCCAACCTTTTCCTGTATGACTGTAAGAAAAAATGCATACAGTTCTGATTTTTTATTCAAGTGCCCTGTCTTTATCTTTTTAGAGAACACAATTCTCATTGAAACTCACATAAAGGAAAGGGACAAAATTGTAGATAAAAATAATGACACAGATCCAATTCTCGACACAATTGCATCATTTCATTTGAACAATAAAACTACCTGCTCATCCACTATTAACAACAACAGTTTTACTCACCGAAAATCCCCAACCCATAAGGCCACAACAAATTCAAATAAATTATCAAACAAAATAAAGCCCTAATTAGTTATCTCTTAAGTCCAAAATATAACAAATACATAAAATAAATTGAATTGGGTTTAACCCCAAGTTTTCAACCAACAACAAATTCAAACAAACTACAAATTTTATATTATCAAACAAAAAAAAACCCTAATTTAGTTACCTTTTAAGTCTGATTACTCTGATATGCGCAAAAGGTAATGTCGTAGTGGAGATGTAGAAGAGGTAGTGGGCCTAGTGGCGGAGCCGCGGAGATGTAGAAGAAATAGTAGTGGTGGAGGCGGAGATGTAGAAGACAAAAGCATAATGAATTTATGTTTGTCATACTTGTATTTAGAATATGATTCCAAATTTAACTCTTCCATTAATCTATTCTATTGAGTTTATTAACTTACATATTTGCGTCTGCCCTATACCTATAAAAAAATACTACAGGAGCAAATGTCTATGCTACCCTTGAATAGATTCACCCCTAAATATATGTGTATATAGGATGAGAATAAATTATATATGGATTGCCGGTAAAACTAAAATTTTATACCTTCCAATAACAACACGTCACCACGTAAGAAATTTAGTAGAAAATCAAGATTTTTTAATTGCATTAACTTATTTTGTATTTATTATTTACTATGATATAACTGTTTTACTAATTATATTAGATTCATGATTTTCTCCTAAATTTCCTATGTTGTATATTATTATTGGAGAATATAAAACTCTAATTTTACGGACCATCCTTATATAATTTATTCTCATATGAAAAATGCAAAGTGAAAAGTTGATGGGAAGTTCTTGGTGTACCACAAACTTGTAAAGACATTTCTTGCAAGTGATAAGGTTATGGGGCTCCTAGTTGGATAGCTACATAGATGGAGATGGCAATATTATAAATTCATAAAGCAGACAAGGTAAGGTGAGACTAGAGGTGTTTGTCACTATAGAAGAATATCATCAAATGGTTTTAGGCCTATCGTACAAAAGAACGTTGGCCACTATTTGTTATAGTCTCTTCCCTTTCGAATACACAAATAATATATATATAGGGAGTAAATTTGATGCCAAACTGATCGGGTTAGAATTTTTCGTCAATTTATCGATTCGAACGTCAAATGTTTAACAAATAATTTTAAATAATTGGGCTGAAGATCATCCAAGGAAATCCAATTGTGTTGGCATTAAAACTAAATTCGGTAATTGTATGGAAATAAAGGTTTAATTCAAGCATGTGGGATTTAATTGCATAAAAAGGAAGGCTGAAATTGTTTATTTATGCAACTAACGTGGGACATGCAAAGGAACATTAAGTTATTTTGCAAAGTGGGCCTTCTAAAATAGTAATCCAGCAAGAAAAGCACTTAAGATTCATGAAGCAATGCAAGGATTCCAAATTCAGGTCCAATAAGTGATCTGATTTTAATGGTCAGCATATTTTTTGGTGGGCCACGTTTTACAATAATCAAGCTGGACCATATAAATTCTTAGTAGTACACGGATTCTTAGCTTGTAAAGGAATATCAATTTTAACATAATTTGTACGCGGCTTCGAAAATATTTGGGATTTAGAATTAGTTTTATAATTCTATTGTAATTAAGATTTCTTTTTTTAATTAGAATTCTTTTTCAAATTGATTTCTATTAGGGTTATAGTTTATAAATTCCTATTAGGATTTGGATTGTTTTAAGAAGTATAAATAGAGATCCAAGTTGATGTAATCAAACACATTATTCATTATTCAATAAACTCGTGAGATTATTCTCTATTTTTGGTTCTTTGAAGAATTCCTATGAAAAGAGTATTTTCTTAGTTATTTTTTTGAGATTCAATTTAACTAATCATACAACAATTCATAGTTGTGTGTGGGGTCTTCTACGAGATTACCGCTTCAATATAAGTGAGGGGTCAAGGTGTCGTTGGTGTCCATTCAACGCAGATTCCGAACGCGAGTAATTGTACTAAGATTATCGTCTAAAGTATAGGCGAGGGGTTAAGGTGTTGCAAAGAATTCACCCAACAATTTGTCTTTAAACGATCCCATGGCGACATTCACTACCTCACGCAAGTCTTGGTGGAGTCTATCAAAATTCATAACAAACTATGATTATGAACTATTTAAAATGGTCATCAAATTATGCATAAATCTTCCTTTGTTCATTGAAAGATCTGATAACATAGATTAAAAAAAATCGGAGAATTTTGCAATATTGTGTCGTGTACTTTAACTAACACAACACAATGTTGTGAAAGAGAAAAATTACTAATTTTGAATAGAAGTAAGACAAATTTCCTTCAATAAAGTGTTTGGTTAGTTAAGTTGTTCTGTAACACTATATTGTCAAGGGTTTCGTTTTTTATTTTAAATTATGACCATTGTGTTTTATAACAAACGAAACAGGATCTAGGAGTCAGTTACACTCTATTTCTGAGTTTTGAATAGAAAAAAAAATAGAAAACTTAAATTATAACAGAAAATAAAAGAATAGAAAATTTGAAGTTTTTCTTTGGGTTGTTTCTGAGTTTTTAATAGAAAAGAATAGAAAATTTAAATTTTTTCTTTTCTTGCATTTTTGATATCTAATGAAAAGAAAAGAAAAATATCACTTTTACAAATTTATCCTTATATTAATTATAACCATTGAATCATGAATAAAAATATGCAAGATAAATTTAATTAAAGAAAAAAAATTTCATAATCAAATACAAATATCCAAATAAATATTAAATAAATATTAAAGAAAGTCATTGTCACCCCTTCAACTCAAAGGTCACCGCCGCTCTGCCAAGTCCCAAGCCCTATTTCTAGAATTTTGGCCCCAGTATTCAACAAGTAACTCCATGAAGTCCCAATCTTTCCTTTCATCCCTTCAAACTTTTTGAGATTAACAAATTGGTAAAATAAAAAAAAAATAAGAGAGAAATAGAGAGAGTACACTTATTGATCCAGTAACCCAAAATCACTGCAAAGCAAACTTCAAAACAAATCCAATTGAATAACAAAGATAGTTGAATAACCAAAGAATCTCATGAAGAACCTAATAATAAGTGTAAGATTCTGAAGGAAGAAGACAGTGAAACATTCTAGTCAAAGCACAAATATCTTAACCACAAAAGTGCACAATATTTGTTTAATATTTCCTCGTTCATTGTAATGATCATAGAAACCCAGTAAAACTAAAAGAATATTCATGATAGTAAATTAAACAAATTTAGATTAGGTTTAGTAGATAAAAATAAATTGAGGACATGAGTTATAATTTAAAATTTATTATATTAAAAGTTGAGGATAATATAGGAATTATAAAATATTACTTATTCCAATTTCTTTTTCAATCAAATCAAAGCCAATTTTGATGAAAAACTTTAGTAGGAAAAAGTGGCAAGTTTTCTATCCATTTCTTTTCTTTTCCGTTTATTAAAAAACTCAGAAACATAAGAATTGGAAAGAAAACTTAAATTTTCTGTCCATTTCTTTTCTTTTCTGTTCATTTTAAAACTCAAAAACAGAGCGTTAAAGCCCTACAGCCACTGTCATTACTCTTTGTTTAAATACTGAAGTGGAAAATATAATGTTTGATACAAAAACCTACCTCAAAAGTATGTATTCAAGTATAATACTTTTGTCCACAAAAATGTATTAATAGAACAAGAATTAAATATAAAATATGAATAAGGGCTAGTTTATTAAAGTATGCTTAATTATGGTGAAAACATACCATAACTATTCCAGCTTGTTTTGGTATGATTGTAGTTGATTTGATTATTGTAAATTCCTTACTCATAATTACTCCTTAAAGTTAGCCTAACTTATTGTAATTGATAGCCTAGGTGATTGTAGTGTGATTGTAATCACTAAATTCTAGCCTTAGGTGATTCTCTCATGGTTGTATATATATAGAACCTGTATATTGTAAAGGAGTGCGGTGAATAAACTTACAATTTCTTAATCTTTTATATTCTTTCATGGTATCAGAGCTATTAGCGTAACCGCACCCAAACCTATCTCTCACCATGGCCGAAATCTTCTCTCCTACCTCCTCGTCACCTACTTTCTCCTCTTCCTCGGAATCTGCGTCATCTTCCACTTCTCTTCCAGTTCTGTTTAACCCTCAATCCTTATTATCCAACACCATCCTGACCAAAGAGAATTACCTAAATTGGAGTTCTCAATTTCTTGTCGTTCTGTGCACCCACTCTCTCGAACATGTTGTCCATGACAAGAATAGTCCTTTGGAAAAACTAGATGATAAAACCATTAACCCCGAATACACCAAAGGGAAAAGTGCAACAAGTCTTGTTCTCACATGGATTCGTACTACTGTTTCTCCCTCTGTTCAAAATCTGCTGGTATCCTGCAAGTCCGCTCCCGAAGCTTGGGACATACTTCACAACCGATTTTCTTCTTCCTCTAAAACCCATATCCGAACCCTGAAGAACAACCTTCACACACTCAAGAAAGACTCTAATACCATTGTATTTTACTTTCTTCTTCATGCAAAAACCATATCTGATTCCCTTGCTTCTGCCGGCTGTATAATTCCTGAAAATGATCTCATCGATCACATACTTGATGGACTTGGTTCATACTTTAAGGAGTTCATCACATCGTTTCATCCCCACCCTCAAGTCTCATTTGATGAATTCCCTGATCTTCTCGTCCAAGAAGAGACGCTACAAAATCGGTTCTCATCGATGTCTATTTCTACAAGCACAGCTCTTGTGGCTGAATCACAATCTCAGCGACAACCCAACAACACCAATTCCGCTGCCTCACAAAACAAACACACTCAAAACTTTCACTATCGTTCCCAATACAACTGCACCAATGGTTCGAATCGCAACAACCGTAACAACACCTTCAACGGATCCAACCGGAATAATTCAAATCGCTCTAGCCATTTCAATCGTCAACATGGCTCTCAACCCACAAGATTCATTCCAAACCATGGTCCTCCACTTCTTCCTACTCCTGCGTTACAACCCCGCGACTCCATAATCTGTCAACTTTGTGATCAACCAGGTCATGCAGCAAAACACTGTGCATGCAATTCTCGTCCACCTTTCTCTGCAGAAGCTCATGTCTCTACACCAACTTGGGATATAAATTGGTTCTTAGATCTGGTGCCACCAACCATATGACATCATCAGCTGCTAATCTCACTCATTCACATCCATATCAAGGTAATACTTCTGTAATTGTTGGTAATGGCTCTCATCTTCCTATCTCTCATTATGGTTCTTCCGTGCTTACCTCCTCAGACAAATCATTCTCTCTTTCTAATGTTCTTTGCGTACCAAATATGCACAAAAATCATATCTATTAATCGATTTTCTCGTGTGATAATGTTTATTTTGAATTTGATTCACATGGATATCATATCAAGGACAACCAGACGCAGAAAACTCTCCTTTCTGGAACTAGCTCTGATGGCTTGTACTATCTCCACTCTTCATCACCATCCAGTGCTAACGTAGCTACTCTTGGAGAACGGGCAACATCCGCAATTTGGCATTCCAAGCTGGGTCATCCCTCTAGTGACATTCTGCAACATCTTTGTCCCCATTCAAAACTTTTGCTTAGTTCAAATAATTCTCAGTTCAGTTGTCATATTTGTCATTTAGTAAAATCATGCAAATTGTCTTTTAATTCCAGCTCTCGTATTACAATTTCTCCGTTGGAAGTATTACATTTGGATATTTGGGGTCCATCCCCGGTTAATTCTAATGCGGGTTTTCGTTATTTCTTATCTGTTGTGGATGATTACAGTCAATATGCTTGGATTTTTCCTATGTTTCGCAAATCCGAAGTTTTTCTATCTTTTCAAAATTATGATAGAGAATTTCTTAGGAAAATCACCAAATTGCAACCCCAAAATTAAAAGTATTCAAATCGATGGGGGTGCTGAATTTCGAACAAACTCCTCATTTCAAAACTTTCTCAAAACGCATAGTATTCATCATCAACTTTCATGTCCACACACTCCACAACAAAATGGGGTTGTCGAACGTAAACATAGACATATTGAGGAAATGGGTTTGTGCTTACTTAATCAAGCCTCATTGCCCTTCTCTTTTTGGCTTGAGGCTTTTTCCATAGCTACTTTTTTAATTAACCGCTTACCCATGCGTCAACTCAAAAATGTGTCTCCCTATGAAAAGTTACTCCACAGAAAACTAGATTACACTTTACTCAAGGTATTTGGTTGTACTTGATTCCCACTTCTCGTCCCATACAATCAAAAAAAGCTCATGCCCAAATCAATCAAGTGTATATTTCTTGGTTATGACTCCAATCATAAGGGTTACCAGTGTCTTGACCCGTTGACTAATCGTCATCCTCCCTCACCACATCAGTTTCTCCAAATAGCGTGTTCATCTCGTCCTCACTGTCTACTCCTAGCATGGGCAGCCCTAGGTCTCCCTTAGTTTCTACTTCTCATCCTGACAGCATCCTAGCTCCACCCATTCTTCCCTCCTCACCTCATGACATCGGTCCCCACACTGTGGCCTCCCCATCATCTCTGTTGCACAAGCCGCAAATCTCTAATGGTCGTCCTCCCAGTCCTGCTCCTTATCCTTCTTCCTCCGTCGATGACACTTCACCCACTGTTGCTTCCTCTACTGCTGGATCATTATCTTCACCACCTGCTAGTTCCACTCCACTGCGTAAAACTCGCAATATCAATGAACTCTTGGCTACCACCTCCAGGTACTCCTTGCCAGAGGCTCTCTCCGCCTTTTCTGTTGAGTCCCCATTTCATGAACCTGCTACTTTTCGCCAAGCCTCCAAACAACCTCATTGGCAACAAGCTATGCAAGAAGAAATTGTTGCCCTTCAAAAAAATAACACATGGACCTTAGTGTCAGCTTCGTCTTCTCCAAATGTAGTTGGGTGTCGATGGATATATCGGGTCAAGCGACGGGCTGATGGGTCTATTGAGCGTCACAAAGCAAGACTTGTAGCTCAAGGTTTCACACAACAGGAGGGCATTGATTATGAGGAGACCTTCAGCCCAGTCGTCCGCCCCTCTACCATCCGCACAGTGCTGACCCTTGCCCTGCATTATGACTAGCCTTTACAACAACTTGATGTTCACAATGCTTTCCTCAATGGGGTTCTTCAGGAGGATGTGTACATGACTCAGCCTCCTGGTTTTGTTGATCCACTGCGTCCAAATCATGTATGCAAACTACACCGTGCCCTCTATGGTCTCAAACAATCACCACATGCATGGTTCCAACGCCTTCAAACATTTTTTCTATCCCATGGTTTTGTAAACGGCCGCTCTGACCCATCCTTATTCATCAAAATTTCTGGGTCACTAAAGCTCTTTTTGTTTGTTTACGTTGATGACATCATTGTAACCGGTAGTTCTCTCAATCACATCAATGACTTCATTGATGTTTTATGTGCTATATTTGACAATCGTTGCTTGGGTGATCTGAGTTTCTTTCTAGGCATTGAAGTTACTTGAACTGTCAACTCTCTCACTTTATCCCAGGCCCGGTATGCTTCTGACTTACTTCAGAAATTCCATATGGGCACTTGCAAGCCGTCTCCCACTCCTCTCCCAGCCCATACTCGGTTATTTAGTCATGATGGTGACCCTTTGCCGGATGTAACTTTGTATCGAAGTATGGTTGGTGGTCTTCAGTACCTTACGTTGTCCCGACCGGACATTGCCTTTGCCGTCAATCAAGTGTGTCAATTCATGCATTCTCCCCGTACCACTCATCTTCAAGCTGTAAAGAGGATTTTTCGCTATCTGCAAGGCACAATTACACATAGTCTATCTTTCCACAAATTCAATGATTTGACTCTTCGCGTCTTTTCGGATGCTGATTGGGTTGGTGATCCGGATGATAGATGCTCTATTATTGGGGCATGTGTTTTCCTTGGTCCGAATGTTCTCTCCTGGACTGCTAAGAAACAAGCTACTGTGTCTAGATCTAGTAGTGAAGCTGAATATCGGGCTCTCGCTACTACTGCCTCTGAAATCCGATGGTTTACATTTTTGTTCCACTAGCTCGGTCTTTCTCTTCCCGATTCCCCACAACTATACTGTGATAACGTTTCCGCACTGCACATAGCTCGTAATCCGGTGTTTCATGCACGCACTCGCCACATCGAAATCGATTATCATTTTGTTCGGGAACTCGTTGCCAATGGTCATCTCTCCCTTCACTTTGTTCCTTCTGCATCTCAATTTGCGGACATTTTTACAAATGGTTTGTCCCGTCCCTAGTTTCTATTTTTATGCTCCAAGCTTAACCTCCATTCCATACCGTTGCGCTTGAGGGGGGGAGGGTGAAAACATACCATAACTATTCCAGTTGGTTTTGGCATGATTGTAGTTGATTTGATTATTGTAAATTCCTTACTCATAACTATTCCTTAAAGTTAGCCAAACTTATTGTAATTGATAGCCTAGGTGATTGTAGTGTGATTGTAATCACTAAATTCTAGCCTTAGGTGATTCTCTCATGGTTGTATATATATAGAACCTGTATATTATAAAGGAGTGCGGTGAATAAACTTACAATTTCTGAATCTTTTATATTCTTTCATATGGTTCATTAGATTTATAAATGATAAAGATTCAATATTATAGTTGCATGAAATTTACTACGGATGAAATTGGTACTTCTGTAATACTCTCTTATTTACATAATTACTTGTTGTAGTTCTTCTTTTAGGTTATTATGTTGGTATTGTTGTAGTACTTATTTTAGGTGATTGATATTGTCAAACTAAAACTGATATTGGCAGAACAATAAATGTTACACGAAAGTGTTAAGTGACATTATAACAATTATATAGTGTCGTTAATGGTATGTTTGTGAATTTTAATTTGGAGGGAACTTTCTGTTTTTATATTTTTCATTCTTTCCAAATTAAAACTTAAAAATAGATCTTAAATGTATATTTACTATGACATTATTATTTTTGCTGCGATAATATATATAGGGGTATATGTATATACACAATATGTATTATTACATATAGGTAGCTATGATTGACAGATTTTTTGGGCTATATGACAGAAATCGTCGCCATCGCCATAAATATATATATGACGACGGGTGAAACCTTCGTTATAGCCCAAAAAACCGTCGTCATTACCTACTGTGTAATACACAGCTGTGTATATACATTTTTCCCACACACACACACACACACACACACACACATATATATATATATATATATATATATATATAGGAGCTCCTTCCATAGCAAATAGGTTGCTTGCTATAGGTCTTATCTGCAACACCCTTTTTGGATAGTTGATAAACTTATTGGAAGGGTGAGATTGAAACATAAATATACCCACAGTAGTAACAACTTGTATGCAAACTTTTATTTTAATATGAGGACCCCACCATAGTCAACATGTTGTCGGTTTGTTTAACTAAAAGCAATTTTTAATATTAAATAATAATATTTAAGATGCGACATGTAAACTTTATAAAAAAAAAAAAAAATTCCAAGCCGTAACAAGCTCTTACGACATAAAAAAAAAAAAAATCTAAGTAGTAACAAGCTCTTACGACATAAAAAAATAAAATAAAAAAAAAAAATAAATTCAAATAGTAAGAGCCTCTTAGAAACACAAAAAAAAAAAAAAAAAAAAAAAATCGGTTAGGTTGAACTTCTTAGGCTTCAAAAAAAAAAAAAAACTCACACTAAAACTCACACTAACAAATATTTGTTATAATAACAAATATTTTATTATAAAATATTTTATAATAACAAATATATGTATCATATTTTATAAAACAAATATTTTTATAATAACAAATAAAGAATATAAAATATTTTATAAAAACAAATATTTTTATAATAACAAATAAAGAATATAAAATATTTTTATATCCTATTTTATATTTTATAAAATATAAAATAGGATATAAAAATATTTTATAATAACAAATATTTTTCTATTTGTTATAAAATATAAAATATTTTATAAAAATATTTGTTATTATAAAATATTTTATAATAACAAATATTTTTATAAAATATTTTATAACAAATATAAAAATATTTGTTATTATAAAATATTTTATAATAACAAATATTTTATAAAATATTTTTATATTTTATAACAAATAGAAAAATATTTGTTATTATAAAATATTTTTATATCCTATTTTATATTTTATAAAATATAAAAATATTTGTTATTATAAAATATTTTATATAATAAAATATTTTATAAAATATAAAAATATTTTATAACAAATATAAAAATATTTGTTATTATAAAATATTTTATAATAACAAATATTTTTATATTTTATAAAATATAAAATAGGATATAAAAATATTTTATATTCTTTATTTGTTATTATAAAAATATTTGTTTTATAAAATATTTGTTTTTATAAAATATTTTATATTCTTTATTTGTTATTATAAAAATATTTGTTTTTTATAAAATATGATACATATATTTGTTATTATAAAATATTTTATAATAAAATATTTGTTATTATAACAAATATTTGTTAGTGTGAGTTTTTAGTGTGAGTTTTTTTTTTTTTCTCGGAAAAAGTTCAACCGATTTGAATGATTATTTTTTTTTTTTTATTTTTTTTTTGTGTTCTAAGAGGCTTCTTGTTTGAATTTTTTTTTTTTTTTTTTTATGTCGTAAGAGCTTGTTACTATTTTGGTAATTTTTTTTTTTTTTTTTTTTTATGTCGTAAGAGCTTGTTACGTTTTTTTTTTTTTATTTTTTATTTTTTTTTTTTTTATAAGTCGTAAGAGCTTATTACTGATTTTTTTTTTTTTTTTTTTTTTTTTATGTAGTAAGAGCATTACGGTTTGGAATTTTTTTTTTTTATATAAAAGCGCATGTCAATTTATTCAGGTCAGATATTTAATATTAAAATTCGTTTTAGTTAAACAAACCGATAACGTATGTTGACTATGGTGGGGTCCTCATATTAAAAAAAAAGTTTTGCATGTTGTTATTACTAATGTAGGTATATTATGTTTCAATCTCACCTTCCAATAAGTTTTTATCAATGATCAAAAGGGGTGTTAAGATCTTGCACTTATAAAGAATTATTATGGAAGAAATTCTATATATATATATATATATATATATATATATATATATATTATGTAAGAAGAAATGGAGATTGAGGTGGTGGGGTAGGGGGCTGAGAATTGCGGTGTGCAGAGGCACCGCACCCGATTTTGTCATCTAAGAAGTAGAAAGAGTCGGTAATAGCTGGATTTTGTTTCTTAAGTTAGCAACAGGTGCCCCCCTCCCACACCAATCCAAGTGCCCCTATTTTTCACAACAACATACATCTCTCGTTGCTGCTGCTGCTACTTGCCAATTATCACATCTTTTGCTGCTTTGTTTGTACACACATATATTCTAGTGTACAATTACTTTCTCTTTTCTTTGTTTAAACTTAGTAATTACAAGGTTTTTATGGATTCATGCATGCTTAATTTGGTAAATATGGAAAATAAAATCTTTTTCAATCTCATATTTATGTGTCATGAGTTCAAAATTTTATAAAAACGCTTTGAAGTCCGGAATTTTCTACGGCAAACCAAAAAAAGAGTCCAAATGTTCAATCTCATCACATGTCTCATCTACTATTCCGTTTTATGTATTGTTGTCAGATGCAATCAAATTATTTATATGCAGATAACTTTTTAAATAAATAAGTATTACATGACACGAATGTATATGATAGGACGGTTGATAAGGCAAAAAAAGAAGAACATAACTAAAAATCCCCCAAAAAAAAAAAAAGATTAGCGACTAAAGGTTCCTCGGCTAAAAAATACGAACTTGTAATATTTAGGTCAATGTAGTTTTTACAATGAGTACTATTCACAAAGTTACAAATTTAAATGTTAACAAAGTAGTGTACATTATTTATGATGTAAAATCTTTGATAGTTCTCTCCCTTTTTTACTCTAGGAAAATCAATAATGTTCCTATTCTAAGTAGTATTAATCGTACAGTAGAGAGTAATATGAGTAGCATTTATATAGTAGAGAATTGTATGTTAGACTATGTAACAATCCGCGTCAAATCCTGAATTCAGAACAAATTTTGGGTCAAATCTCAAGTCCGAATAGAATTCAATCCATCAAAATAAGGCGCTCAACTACTCTTGGCCAATAAGATCTTCTTGGGTCAATTTAGCCCACCATGTGAGAACTTACCTAAAGGTCATGACTTGAAGTCTTATTGGTAGTAATTTATTTCCTTATATGCAGACAAACTTTTCCCCTATCTTTCGATGTGGGACTGGGGTGTTACAAACTCCCCCACTTAAATTTCTGACGTCCCCATCAGAACCGATAACACACACAGCCCAAAGATCTTTGCCTCTCTAGCCATTGTGGGATAATACCAGCTGGCTTCGTGTCCCCACCTCCGAACCTCCATCTCTCCATTGTGGGATAATACCACCAGCCTTCGTGTCCCCACCTTCGGCAACCCAATCGGATGACCCGACCCGAGCTTTCGAGAGTCGGCTCTGATACCCTATGTAACACCCTCTTTTCGAAATAGAAAGAGAGGTTACTCAAAACATAACAAAACTAATGAATTTAATAGCAAGGCTCAAAGCCACACAAGAATAACCTTAATATCTGATAAATACCACAAGTCAACCATAATAAATAACAAAATGACTAAATCATTATTACAACTCCAAACAAACTAATGGATCACAACTTAAACAAAATATCTAAACCATTTGGATAAAAGGAAGCTCTCGTCACACTTGCCCTTGATTCCTCTGATTACCTGCCGAAAGAAAAACATAGCATGAGCCAAATGCCCAGTACGAATATAGAATACAATTAATGAACCGAAATAACTAAATCAATTAAATGAAAAGACACGAAATGAAACGAACAAAACTAACACAACGAAATAATAGGCTGAATCAAATTGCTAGGTGTTATTTCATACTGAGCTCAAAACAAAACAAAAATATACATTGCCACACAGGCAAGTCAAATAATGCCACACAGGCCAATCAAATAATGCCACATAAGCAAGTCACACACATTGGACCGCGAATCCAAATGTATGTAAAATCGGAAGGTGTGTTTGGCACAAACATCACCAATTCGCAGAATAGAACAGAAAACTAAGATCGACCCATACACATCCCACAACAAAACACCAAATGGCCAACTTCCACCGAAGCACAAAACGGAGACGCCATGGACTGATCACACCGCCACGGAAGGTGTCATGCCTCGGTGCCAAGAGGACATGTCTGTGGTACCCCCATAGGTGGTTATAGCTCAGGTATACCCTACGATATTCTAACAAAGATACCATGTCACAACACATACAACATAATACCAACAAAAAGGGTTTCTAATATGTACATGTTAAACTGAAATGAATCATCAACTCAAAGTCTCCAAAAATATTAACATGTACTTTCTACGAAAATCAAAATAAATACAAAAGATGATACACTAGATCAAGAGTACAAACACGAGTTCTAAGTATCAATACCAAGGCGGAACTATCAAAATAAATTTAGACATGTTGTACTAGTCTAAAGAGTACAAAAATGAGTTCCAACTATGAACGCCAAAATGAAATATCAAAATAAATTGACAAGGAATAATTATGAGAGACAATACTAAATTTCAAAAAGAATAACGAAACAAACAAATCAAAAACAAAAGAGTCTCGCTGAAAGAGTACGGAATCCGTACCTGAAGTAAGCAATGTAATACCCAAAATTTAAATTCCAAATTTATCTCGTTAAATTCCTTCCGTTCGAACTAATTAAACAAAATAATAATAAATATAAGTTACTTAATAACTATAATCTATAATAACATGAATTTATTTCCTAATTTACATAAGTTTTGTGACACAAATCCAAATTAAATTATAATTGATGTTTTAATCATTTTTGTGTTTTTTTTTATATTGAGACCAATCAGTAATTCTGTTATATATATATATATATATATATATATATATATATATATATATAGACAATGGATCTGTCAAGGAATCCAGACAGTCCAAAATCGGACCACAATTTTTTTTTTTTTTTTTGTAGAACAACTAAAAATAAATAAATTTATGGAACTGAAATTTTTCCATAATATAATGTTTAGGGCGTGATTTGGATACCTATACCAAAAAATGTATATACGATGCGCACAGATCGCATGCAGACATGTTTTGATATATGTATCCAAATCACACTCAAAACACTGTATTATGTAAAAATTCAAGTTCTATAAATTTTTTTTTTTAGTTGTATAAAAAAAAGCAAAAAAGAAAAAAAAAAGGTCCAGACGCTACTAAAATGCGGGCGTCCGGACCGGAACCGGACTATATATATATATATATATATATATATATATATATATATATATATATATATATAATAAGCCAATCAACAATCAGCAGGACTTATGATGTGAATTATGCATTATCTAGACTTCAATTGATCAAACCAAGAATACATAGTACACAATATTCAGTGGACACATAAAAGAAAAGTACATGATTTGTTTATTGTTCTTAATTACTGTCGTCGCTGCCTCTTCTTCTTTTCCCTCAATTTGTATCAAACGTGATGTTGAGTAAATTAGGTTTTAGACATTTATTCACTTAAAAATAGATTTTATTAATTAATATATTTATTAACTCTCCAAATTTTAATAGAATTTTAAAATTACAAAATTATAAATTAGATCCACTTAGTTTTAAAGCCCAATTTTACCAATTTAATTTATCCAACACTTATTAATACATTAGCCCACAAAAATTAAATGACTATTTTGACCCAAAATAAATGACAAAGTCCAATAAATATGTTTTAGAACAAGGTAATTTTTATTATATAATTTTTTTTCGGGTATTACATCACCTACCCCTTAAAAAGGATTCCGTCCCCGGAATCAAAAGAATGGAACGCAGCTAATTTTCAAAGAGATGCGGATACTCTGCTCGAATAGATTCCTCCATTTCCCAAGTGGCTTCCCGTTCCGAATGATTCCTAAACAAAACCTTAACAAATGGAATAGTCTTCCTCCTCATAATTCTTTCTTGACGATCCAAAATCGCCCCAGCTTGCTCCTCACAAGTAAGATCCTCCCGAATCTTATCGAACGGATATTGCACCACATGCAACGGATGATAATTGTAACTTTTCAGCACCGACACATGGAACACATTGTGCTCATTAGCTAGCTGTGGAGGCAAAGCTAACCGATATGCAACCTCACCAACCCTCTCCAGAATCTCAAATGGGCCAATATAACGCGGACTAAGCTTTCCTTTCAACCCAAATCGCCGAATGCCCTTCAAAGGAGAAACTTTTAGAAACACATGCTCGCCAGGTTCAAACTCTAAAGTCCTTTTATGCTTATCAGCATAACACTCCTGCCGTGATCGAGCCGACTTCAATTTCTCCTTAGCCACCGCTATCTTCTCCGTAGTGATTTGAACTAACTCAGACCCTTCTATGGCCCTTTCGCCAACCTCAACCCAACAAGTCCGTGCCAGACACTTCCTACCATACAATGCCTCAAACGGAGCCATCCCAATACTTGCATGCCAGCTGTTATTATAAGTAAACTCAACTAGGCTCAAGTAATCATCCTAATTACCCGACCATTCAAGTGCACAAGACCTCAACATGTCCTCTAATGTTTGAATAGTCTGTTCGGATTGCCCATCAGTTTGCGGATGAAAAGAAGTACTGAAGTTGAGCCGAGTTCCCCAAGCTCGTTGAAACCCTTTCCAGAACCGTGAAGTGAACCGTGGATCCCGATCTGAAATAATAGACATCGGAGTACCATGAATTCTAAAAATCTCCTGCTGAAAGATATGTGCCAACCTATCTACCGAGTAACCCTCATGGATAGCTAAAAAGTGTGCCGATTTGGTCAGCCGGTCCACCACTACCCAAATGGCATCATTCTTCCTGAAAGTCTTCGGCAAACCAGTTACAAAATCCATCGTGATATCTTCCCACTTCCACACTAGAATGTCTAACTGTTGCAGCAAACCACTAGCTCGTTGATGTTTTATCTTCACTTGTTGACAGGTGAAGCACTTCCCAACATATTCAACCACTTCTCGTTTCATCCCATTCCACCAAAAATTCTTCTTCAAATCCCTATACATCTTTGTAGAACCTGGATGAATAGAAAATGGCAAACTATGAGCCTCAGCTAACACAGCCTCCCGAATAATTGGATCCGACGGTACACACAACCGCTCACCCAACCAAGTCACACCATGGTCATCAATACGAAACTCAGGCTGCTTGCCCTCCTCTAGATTTTGCTTCATACTCCATAACTCCCCATCTTCCTTTTGAGCTTCTTTGACCCGCGAGATAAGAGAGGGCTCCACTCTCATACCTGCCAAATGCCCATCTGAACCTCGTACATACAACTTCAACTAGAGTCATTCCATATCCGAAATAAACCGAGGTTGTGTAATAAGGCCTGCTACACTCCTGAACTCTTTCGGCTAAGAGCATCTGCAACCACATATGCCTTCCCCAGGTGATATTGAATTCTAGCATCATAATCTTTTAGAAGCTCCAACCAACGCCTCTGCCTCATATTGAGCTCCTTCTGAGTGAAAATATATTTAAGACTTTTGTGATCGGTGAAGATATCATAAGTCTCTCCATACAAATAATGCCTACAAATCTTTAGGGCAAAGATCACCGCTGCCAACTCCAAATCATGTGTGGGGTAATTCACCTCGTAAGGTTTAAGTTGTCTAGAAGTATAAGCAATCACTTTACCGTGTTGTATTAAAAGAAACCCCAAGCCCTTCTTAAAAGCATCACTATAAATCTGGTAACCTCCTGTCCCCGACGGCAATGTAAGTATTGGAGCTGTCACAAGCCATTTCTTCAACTCCTCAAAAATTTTCTCGCGCTCCTCATTCCACACAAATTTTGTGCCCTTTCTCATCAACTGAGTCAATGGTAAGGAAAGCAAGGAAAACTCTTCCAAAAACCGCCTATAATACCCTGTCAAACCCAAGAAACTCATAATCTCTGTCATTGTGGTAGGTCTTGACCATTTGGTGATATCATCAACCTTCGCAGGATCCACTTTAATGCCTTCAGCAGAAACAACGTGGCCCAAAAATGTAAGCTGCTCCAACCAAAACTCGTATTTAGAGAATTTAGCATACAATTTCTCTTTCTTCAAAATCCCCAACACTGTGCGAAGATGTTCCTCATGCTCTTCCTTAGACTTGGAGTAAACCAAAATGTCATCAATAAAGACAATAACAAATTGGTCTAAGTATTCCCTGAACACCCAATTCATCAAATCCATAAACATCGTCGGAGTATTAGTCAACCCGAATGGCATCACCAGAAACTCGTAATGCCCATATCGAGTACAAAAAGTCATCTTAGGGATATCCTCATCCCTCACCCTCAACTGATGATAACCTGATCTCAAGTTTATCTTCGAAAAATACTTTGCCCCCTGAAGTTGGTCAAATAAGTCATCAATCCTCGGTAATGGATACCGATTCCTGATGGTAGTCTTGTTCAACTCCCTGTAGTCTATACACAGCCTCATAGACCCATCCTTCTTGTTTACAAACAAGACCGGAGCACCCCACAGCGAAACACTCGGCCGAATCACACCACGATCTAACAATTCCTGCAACTACTCCTTTAACTCCAACGGTGCCATCCGATACGGCGCCTTAGAGATAGGCTCCGCACCAGAAACAAGCTCAATAGCAAACTCCACTTCCCGCTGCGGTGGCAACCCTGACAACTCCTCAGGAAACACATCGTAAAAATCACGAACAATTGGAACATCCTCAATACGGGACTCACCCTTAGAGGTATCCTTCACAAACGCCAAATACCCCTCACAGCCCTTTGCTACCAACTTCCCAGCCTTCAAAGTTGAAATCAACTTCAACACCCTACTCGGCTGTGAACCCTGAAACACAAACTCCGGAGACTTCACATCTCCAAATATAACCTTCTTCGCATGACAATCGATAGTGGCTTGGTGTTTATCCAACCAGCCCATCCCAATAATGACATCAAAATCGTGCATACACATCGAAAGAAGATTAACCCTATGGATCTTATCCCCAAAACTGATCGGACACCCTCGATACAAATCAGAAATAACAACAGAAGTCCCCATCAGGGTAGCAATAGACATAACAGAATCTAAAAACTGAGATGGCACACCCGTATGCTTGAAGCAATGCATTAAGCAAGCAACAACGGAATGAAGTAGAACCCGTATCAAATAAAATAGACGCCTCACGATTGCTAACTAAAGAGTGCGTGAAATGAAGACGGTGCACTTGTCGCTCGATTATCGTCAAGGCAAACACTCGACCACCCTGACGCTGACCTTTATTACCACCATTATCGCCACCTCCACCATTTCCACGTGGCCTGGTACAATCTCTAGCCATATGACTCATATGTCCACACAAGAAGTATGCACCGGTGAGTCTGTGGCACTGTCTCCCAGGATGATTTGCCCCACAAGTAGCACAAGGAGCTATCGGAATGAGTTTTGGGTTACCCTCACCAGTTGGTCCTAGATAATGACCCTGATTTTGCCCCTGCTGACGATTATGCCCCTGCTGACGATTCTGTCCATACCAAGGTAGCTGAAGCAGACGATTTTGCCCTTGCTGAGGCATCTACTGATAACCCCTATTCTGATTCTGGCCACGCCACTGCCCCTGTTGGCTACCATTGTTCCGGTTCTACTGACTACCCTGATTCTTCCCATGATGACATGAAGTTTGACCCTGCTGGTCATCTCTATCCCTCTTTCGACTCCCCTCCGGTTTAGAAGACTAAAAGTCCTGTCGCTCCATCTCAATATTCTTGGCCGCATTGGCCACTGCTGACACATCTGCAAACTTGGTGTTAATGAGATGTTGCCGATACCTGTAATGAATCCTCCACTTGAATTTCTTTGCATGTTCTGTTGCGGTCCCTGCTGAGGTTCCCACAAATCCTGCCAACCTAGTGAACCTCGTCATGAATTCCGTGATGGACTCATCATCTTTCTATCGAATGGACAGATAGTCTCTAGCATAGGCCTCTTTATCAAGAATTGGAAGAAATCTGGCGATAAAAGACCTCACAAAACTCTGCCCAGCTGAGTGCCTCGGCATAACCATCACCTTTTGTTACCTTTGTCGCCTTCCACCACCTCTGTGTATCCCCTTCCAGCTTGTAAGCAGCAAGTAACACTTTCTGATTATACGAGCACCCCAACACATCAAAAATCTTCTCTAAGTGGGTAATCCAATTCTCTGCATCAATTGGAGTTGGAGCTGAACTGAATGACTGTGGTTTCTGCTTCTGAAACCTTTCCAACCAAACATACATTAGAACCACCTGCTGATTATAACCATCTACATTCCCTTCCTCTTCATTTGCTCATGGACCATTATTTCCCACGTTCTCCTGTTCAGAATTTCGGTGGTATGGCCGCATTGCATCGCACTGTCTAACCTGTGTGCCACTAATCGAGGTAAAGCCCGGTTCACGTACCTGATTCACCAAGGTAGCCAATTGAGAATTTATCTGATCATTAGGTTGCTCATTAGGCTGACCCTCACCTCTTCCCCTATTATTGTCTCGCTTCCCAGTAACTCTGGCGGATCTACGAGCCATATAACAAAGAGATCAACGAATAGATGACAAAGCAGATTAGAGACAGATCCGAATATAGCTGATATGATAGCTGAATAAAAAATTAAATAGAACAAAAACCTAACCGAGAAGTCTACCCATAACTCACAGGTCAAACCTAAATAGGTTTTCTACAAGAAAGAACCTAAGCTCTGATACCAACTCTGTAACACCCTCTTTCTGAAATAGAAAGAGAGGTTACTCAAAACATAACAAAACTAATGAATTTAATAGCAAGGCTCAAAGCCACACAATAATAACCTTAATATCTGATAAATACCACAAGTCAACCATAATAAATAACAAAATGACTAAATCATTATTACAACTCCAAGCAAACTAATGAATCATAACTTAAACAAAATATCTAAACCATTTGGATAAAAGGAAGCTCTTGTCACATTTGCCCTTGATTCCCCTGATTACCTGCTAGAAGAAAAACACAGCATGAGCCAAATGCCAGTATAGATATAGAATACTTTGACGCCCCCAAAATAGGTCCACACGACCCATTCTGAGTCGCCAGATATCATACTATAAAAATCAAATACAACCTTCATTTATACAACTGTTGAAATGCGTAAATGCAGAGAATACGACCACAGTTAAACTGTGAGTTTTAATACAAATGTGTGTAACTCTCATGGTGCCTCGACCACAACCTTACAATGGTACTTTACATAAAAGTACAGTCAAAAACTGTTTTAGAAATTAAAATCTTTGGAAAATACTCAAGGAAACCTTTGTACATTGGAGGCCATGCGTCTAGGTTATGATAGATATCATATGTCCACAGAATTATCCTTGGTTGACCCAATAGTCCCCAAAGAAAAACAAGAAGATTGCTATCATCTTCTTTCCAATGGTGAGTCTTCTCTTGACATATAATTATCTCCGTTTTCTCCAATTGAGAATTATATTTCAAACAAACTCCAAGATTATATAGGTAGTGCTCGTGGATATACTCAGCAAGTGGATGTGCACAACCCTGTCTTATAATAACACGATGTTGTATGTCATTAGACATCTTGTATGATAGTGGCAAAACACCCTTCCAAAGTTGGGTTCACCTCACCCTATTCGGTTCACCAAAATTAAATATCAAATGACGTATACAATACGACAGACTTATCTAAAGTTCTCAACAAAATTATTTCCATACTATTTAGGGAGAACCTCAACAACTATAGACCACCGTTCTATTCCACTGTTATCCCCCCTCGACCCGGCAACACTCTTATTACCTGAAAGGAATTATGAAGTAAAAGGGTAAGCACAACTAGCTCAGTAAAGAATATCATGACTAAAGATAATTAAATTATCAATAGCCTTCATCAGTAATAAATCAGAGATTTAGAACATATAGTAGATGGTAAAAATTTTTAACCATAGTTGCTGCGGAACGAGCAATCCATTAGAAGAGTCAAATAGACCATCAGGTCTATTATCTTCTCTATGTTAAAAGTCCACCAATAATATTTTATCCCTGTAACATCAATCGAAAATTCCTGTCCACAATCATTTGAATAACTCATAATCATAATTGTGATTCTAAATTCCTCTTCGCACCCAAGACGAAGATAATTTTCATCACCTATCTTCACCTGAAACATCAAAAATCATGATTATACTAAATCACAATCTCTGCTCATAATCATACTAATAAATTCCTCTTTACACTACGGCTAAAGATATTCATTAACAATTCATCTTTGCACTACAGGCCAAAGACATACAACTGTATTTTAGAAGAGTCAAGTAGAGCATGATATCTACTATCTTTTACGAATTAAAAGTGTATAATCAATATTTTATCCCTGAGACTCAGCTTAATAAATAATCCATATCATCGAATCATCCCTGCACTACGGCCAAGGATATTCATGTAATCATCAATGGTCATGATTATACTGAATAATCCCTAGTTATAATCATACCAATAACTGTCCATCAATGCACTACGGGCCAATGAGGACTTTTACCACATCATCTATAACATTACGGGTCATGATTATACCAAATGATCCCTGGTCATAATCATACCAATAAATTGTTCATCTATGCACAAAAGCCAAAGATACTCATCAATCAATAGTTCATCTTTGCACGTAAGCCATAGATATACAACAGTAAAACCAATAATTAACAGTCCATCTTTGCACGTAAGCCAAATATATGCAACTGTAAAACCAATAATCAACAGTCCATCTTTGCACGTAAGCCAAAGATATACAACTGTAAAATAAATAATCAACAGTCTATCTTTGCACGTAAGTCAAAGATGACTTTAATCATAATATAAGCATGAGGATGATGGCAATGATATAAGCATTAATCAAACGAAATCAAGGATAAATATTAAAGACTTTAAATTTATCCAAAGTTTAAAAATATCCAAATTGTTAACATGATACTGCTTTGTGGAGTAAAATTCAAGAATAATATTCATGTACCAAAAATAATTTGGACAGAAAAGAAATATATTTTTCGAGTAAATAGTACCCTATGAATAGTACTTCGAGAATAGTACCTCGTGAATAGTACCCCGACATGAAAAGTACCCCAAATACCCGAGTGAATAATATTCAGGTGAATAGTAATTTGGGTGAATAGTAACTCATGAATAGTACTCCGATACAAAAAGTGCCCCGAATACCCGAGTGAATAATACTAGACTGAATTGTAACCGGGTGAATAGTAACCCGTGAATAGTAACTCGTAAAAAAAAAATACCAAAGAAAATGATATTCCATGGCGAGTATGGAAGAAATGATATCTCATACGAGTATAATAGAATATCTGAAACTACAAATGGTTTTCCCGCCACGCGGTAATTCACAGTATGATCATTTCCACAATTTAATAAGGAATGAATACAAAGGATCATTCACCATGTATGCGGTAATCCACATGTAGGCGAGTTATTCCAGCGTAATAATAAAGAATGGAATAATGAAGAATTCACCATGCATGCGATAGACCACATGCATAAAAGTTATTCCCAATGTAATAATAAAGAATGGAACTGTGTCATGCGTAATCCGCATGCAGACGGGATATTGAGCAGAAAAATAAAGAATAGAACCAGGTTATGCGTAATCCGCACTGACAGGATATTCCAACAAAATAATATAGAATGGAATAACAACAGAATTCACCAGGCATGCGATAGACCGCACATATAAGTTATTCCAACAGAATAATAAAGAATGGAATAACAATTGAGAATTCACTGTGCATGCGATAGATCGCACAAAACAAAGTTATTCCAACAAAATAATAAAGAATGGAATAATGAAGAATTTCACCATGTATGCGGTATCAGATAGACAAAGTTATTCCAACATAATAATAAAGAATGGAATAACAACCCTTACGATTATTGAAAGAAAATAACTCTCTTCATGAATACGAAAGAATAATACCCCTTACTAAAATAATAATAATATCCCTTACCTTAGAAGAAAACTAGATACTGGAATAGTGATGTAGCAGACTTCTCTTCTTCTTTCTCTCTATAATTTTTCTGTATAATAACTGCTCTATAGCTTTAGTGAATTGGTGAAAAATAATGAAGGAATGAGCTTCTATTTATAGGAAAATATAGTTTCCATAATTGCACATTTTGGGGCTCGAAATATTACAGTATAATACCTTCATCTTTTCCTTCATTTTTAATTTATTCATGCAAGTATTATCAAACTTGAACCCCCTCCCCTAATAGTAAATCATGTGAATTAATAGTAAATCATGTGAATCAATAGTTATAATCATGCGAAAATACGAATTATAGTATAGTACCTTCAACTATACCTCCATTTTTAACTTAGTCATGCAAGTATTATCAATCTTGCACCACCTCCCCTAATAGTACAAGAATGTGAATCAATAGTACACACATGTGAACAAATAGTTATAATCATGTGAATTAATAGCAATTAATTGCTCATTTATTCGGTTAAATACCTGATTGGTCAATATAACCTCCAGACATCAATTATTATCGAAATAAATGTCAATTTTCACTAACACTAATAATTCCAACACAATGGAACTATCAATTTCATCTTTAATCAACACGAACTTATTCATCATTAATATTACAATTCACAATATTTAACAACCGTGTCGTCGCTCCGTGAAAGAGGGGCTTTTCGATAAGGATTTCTCCTTATTGGTAGCATAATTCGGTGACCAAATCTCTCCTCGATGAACTTCTAGACATTGTCGATATTGCAAATAATAATATGAATAACTTTCCTTCTCAATTATTGACTTAATAATATAACATATTATGCAGATGATAATGTGACAATAATTGAATCAATAATATGAGAGATATGATGATGCAAGAATTATCGTGTAGCAATAATTGAGTATAAATGAGTGACTTCTTATGTAAGTATCAATAATCAATACCGTGTGCTACTACGCAACCACGCCAGAATCTTTGCATTTTTTACTATAGGGTAGTTCAACGGTTTTAACGGTAACACTTTCGCCGTTATTTGTATAAAAGATAATTACGTCGTTTTTTAAATACGACAATATACTTACGTTATGGGGTCCACCAATGATTATGTCGTGCATTTAATATTCCCAGTGAAAATGAATATTCCCCGACCAATCGAATATTCCCCGACACAACGAATAACAACTTGCTTACTTTGAAATTTTTTCAAATATCACCCTTAACTTTAACCCTTTCTCAATTTAACTATTTACTAAATAGAATAATTATAAGAAAATTGAATACTTTCATTTCATAAATTTTGGGGTCTCACAAATACAATTAATGAACCGAAATAACTAACTCAATTAAATAAAAAGACACGAAACGAAACGAACGAAACTAACACAATGACATAATAGGTTGAATCAAATGGCTGGGTGTTATTTCATATCGAGCTCAAAACAAAACAGAAATATACCTTGCCACACAGGCTAGTCAAATAATGCCACACAGGCAAATCAAATAATGCCACACAAGCAAGTCACACAAATTAAACCGCGAATCCAAATGTATGTAAAATCGGAAGGTGTGTTTGGCACAAACATCACCAATCCACAGAACAGAATAGAAAACTAGAGTCGACCCATACGCCTCCCACAACAAAACACCAAATGGCCAACTCCCACCGGAGCACAAAACAGAGACGCCGTGGACTGATCACACTTCCACGGAAGGTGTCATGCCTCGGTGTCAAGAGGACATGCCTGTGGTACCCCCACAGGTGGTTATAGCTCAGGTATACCCTACGACATTCTAACAAAGATACCATGTCACAACACATACAACATAATACCAACAAAAAGGTTTTCTAATATGTACATGTTAAACTGAAATGAATCATCAACTCAAAGTCTCCAAAAATATTAACATGTACTTTCTACGAAAATCAAAATAAATACAAAAGATGATACACTAGATCAAGAGTACAAACACGAGTTCTAAGTATCAATACCAAGACAGAACTATCAAAATAAATTTAGACATATTGTACTAGTCTAAAGAGTACACAAATGAATTCCAACTATGAACGCTAAAATGAACTATCAAAATAAATTGACAAGGAATAATTATGAGAG
This sequence comes from Panax quinquefolius, assembly GCA_020205615.1. Lineage (NCBI taxonomy): Eukaryota > Viridiplantae > Streptophyta > Magnoliopsida > Apiales > Araliaceae > Panax > Panax quinquefolius. The sequence continues at coordinate 217,987 of JAINUW010000329.1, forward strand.
GCAATACTAAATTTCAAAAAGAATAACGAAATGAACAAATCAAAAACAAAAGAGTCTCGCTGAAAGAGTACGGAATCCGTACCTGGAGTAAGCAATGTAATACCCAAAATTTAAATTCCAAATTTGTCTCGTTAAATTCCTTCCGTTCGAACTAATTAAACAAAATAATAAAAAATATAAGTTAATTAATAACTATAATCTATAATAACATGCATTTATTTCCTAATTTACATCAGTTTGGTGACACAAATCCAAATTAAATTATAATTGATGTTTTAATCATTTCTGTGTTTTTTTTATATTGAGATCAATCAAGTAATTCTATTTTATATATATAAATATATAGACTACGAACACAGATTTATAATAAGAGGCTTAAAAATTCAAGTTACTTAATTTTTATCTATTTTTTTAATATATATATATATATATATATATATATATATATATATATATATATATATATATATATATATATAAGCCCATCAACAATCAGCAGGATTTATGATGTGAATTATGCATTATCTAGACTTCAATTGATCAAATCAAGAATTCATAGTACACGATATTCAGTAGACACATAAAAGAAAAGTACCTGATTTGTTTATTGTTCTTAATTCATCACGCCGCTTCTCTTCTTCTTTTCCTCAATTTGTATCAGGGACGTGATGTTGAGTAAATTAGGTTTTAGACATTTATTCACTTAAAAACAGATTTTATTAATTAATATATTTATTAACTCTCCAAATTTTAATAGGATTTTAAAATTACAAAATTATAAATTAAATCCACTTAGTTTTAAAGCCCAATTTTACCAATTTAATTTACCGAACACTTATTAATACATTAGCCCACAAAAATTAAATGACTATTTTGACCCAAAATAAATGACAAAATCCAATAAATATATTTTAAAACAAGATAATTTTTATTATTTAATATTTTTTTTACGGGTATTACATACTATGTTTTGTTATTTGAAGAATATGCAATTACAATTCTCTAATATACAATGCTACTCGTTGAAATAGAGGAGAGTGCATTACATGGATAAATAAAGTAATATAAAATGAAAAAGATAAAGAAACAAGTGAAAACTAGTGGGTGTTTTTGGCAGGAGATGTTGATGGGCATTATGCTGTTCTTTTTCCATTTTAGGTACTCAATGTTGTGACCTTATACGGAAGGGAACAAGAAGAAGAAGAAAGGTAAGAGGGATCCTCTCTCTCTCTCTCTCTCTCTCTCTCTCTCTCTCTCCAATGCAAATTGCAAAGTATGGAGAACTCTAGTACAATAAAGATGTATTATATTATATCTACTACAATAATATTATTCCAACAAACAAGATGTTATAATAAAGTAGGATAAAGAAAAAGAACCAAGAATTAAAAAAGAAAAAGAAAAAACCAAATATCAAAACTTTCCACTAAGCTATATATAGTAAATTTCCAAAATGAAAAATCTTCACGTTAACCCCTCAAGCTATTGGGTAAAAAAATTTGGGAAATATAGTAAAACTCTTGTTAATTCACAATATGTGTAGATATGAGGGGGTCTATTTCAAGTGAGGAAGCATCATTTGTGCACAAAATTTCTTCAAGATTAGCTTGTTTAATGGGAGCCCTTGAATTTGATGATACTATAGGTAAAATTGAAGAACCTGAATTTGAATTAGAAGAACAAGAAGATGACGATTTTGTAAGATCTTTCGCTCGTTCTACTTGTACCATCCAATCTGTTCTGCATAGCACAATGAACATAAGAATGGCACATGAAGCTTGCGCTGCTAGTAGCCCAAGCCAAAGTCCAGTAAATCCCATTTTGGCAACAAATCCCATAACAAAAGCCACTGGCATTCCCACCAAGTAAAATGTGCCTAAATTGATATTTGCCGCAATTGTAGGCCTAGCACTGCCCCTCAACACCCCACAGCCAGTGGTTTGTGGGCAGTTACCAAGCTCGCAAAGGCCGACTATCGGCAATGCCATAGCGGTGAGCTCGAGAATCTCCGAATCCGTTGTGAAAAGCCGGCCCCATTGCTGCCTCATCAATGTGGTGAACAGCATTGCTGTCATGCCTAATGCTACTGCACAGACGAGCGAAATGATCATTGAAATGCGGGCTTTTCCAGGCCGGTTGGCGCCGAGCTCGTTTGCTACTCTGGTGGACACTCCAAGGCTTAGTGCTGACGGGAAAACATAGACTAGTGAAGTCGTTTGGATGAGAATTCCCATTGAGGCAATGGTTGCTCTGGGGTTTACTAATAGTCCACATAACAATATCATAATTTCATACCACCACCACTCGAGGCAAACAGAGACGCAAGATGGGATGGCGAGGGCGAGGAGAGAGGACCATCCACGGATGCAATCTGTGCTCGGAGCCACCCAAGAGTCCTTATAGACCCGGGAAAAATAAACGAATAAAATGAGCAGAATCAATAGATTGAGATTAGTACAAACCATGGCTATTGCCACTCCAGCTATTCCCATCTTGAAGTGCACTACTAGAATGAAATTTAAAGGGATGTGAATGACAACAGAGATAGCAGAACAATAAGTCACTGGTAGTGTGATATTTTGAGTCCTCAAGTAAACGCGAACCGGATGGAGAATGGAAAGAAAGAAAAGGTCTGGAATGGCGAAAACAATGAAAGTATGCGCCATTGATGAGATTTCTTTGTCTTGGCCACACCATAAGAGGATATTGTTCATGTTAAGCCACATGAAGGAAATGGGAATGGAAGTGGAGAGGAGTAAAAGTATAGTTCTTTGTAAAGTTAGGCCAAGAAGTTTCATTTGTTTGGCGCCATAAGCTTGGCCACAAATGGGTTCCATTCCCATGGCTAAACCGGAAATGATCGAGTATCCGGTAATGTTTGCGAAGCCAATTGAAAGGGATCCTCCTGCTAGCTCAAGTTCACCAAGATAGCCAAGAAAAATCATGGAGATCATTCCTCTCGAGTATAGTAGTAGCCCTGTCATTGCTGTTGGCCCTGAGATTTTCCCTATGACTTTGATTTCCTCCAAGGCCTAAATGCAAGAGCACATAAAGATCAAAACATGCAAGAAGTGAGTGCCGTTAGTGATGATTATTAAGTTGTACATATATAGTTAAAAGGGGAATGATTCATAACAAATGTTTGCTATGATATTATTTGGACAAACACATATTACGGTGTCTATAGGAGAAACGGGCGGTCCAGATTTAAAATTTTTAATAGCGGATATCACTTTTTTTTTGAAATCTGGATCGCCCGTTTCTCTTATAATGACCACGGATGTATTTACTCAAATAGCGTCAGCATTTGCTATGGATCACTATACCAGCATAAAAAGTGTTTGTTTATGTTCTTTATTTACCTCAGAAGTGGTTGGCCATCTATGAAGTTCATCATCATGAGTGTGAAGATCCATGGTTTTGTTGGGGTTTATGAAATGGGTTTTCTTAGAAGAGACAAATGATGGAGAAGATGGCTTATGGTTGCACATAGTTGGTTCTTTCTTGTTTGAAAGATCTAACAAATAAAAAAGGTAAAAGGCTTAAAAACAGGACAACCCCTGTTTTTGCTAGCAATTGTGGTTTGTGTTGTTCTTTTTGAGGGAGGAGAGCTTTGAATAGAATGGAAGAATGGGAGATAGAAGTTGGTTATATATATACATGAAGATAGCTATTGGTACATTTCCTTTCTTGCCATTTTGCAAACGTGTCAATATATCTAGACTCAAGAAGGAAGGATGCTATAAAAAAGCGGCTTAATAGTTTTTGGTGCATGAAAGTGGGGTGGGGGCCGAGGTATCTTTTCGCCCCTCCCACCGTGTTCAAATCTACTGTCTCGTCCCATGTACCGATGTTATGTGTAATTTTTAATTTTACTGTTCTTTATAAATGGAAAGGAGTTAAAAAACTGGAAAAATTAGAGATCGAAAAGGAGTGTGGGATAGAAAAGGAATTTTTTTTTTGAGAAAAATGGAAAAAAGATAGGAATAGTATTTAAATAGTGACAGAATTTCAAGAGAAGGGGTTATTTTTTTCCTTCTCTCTTAGTAATATAGATATTGTGTTTTGCCCTTCAGCGAAGCTAATTATTTTGAAGCGCGTTTTTATTTACTAATATATATGTCTGTGTGTGTGTGTGTGTGTATATATATATATATATATATTATTTATGATTCTCATTGCTAAAACATATGTCAGTACCTAAAAAATGAAGCAAGCAAGAGTTATAAAAATGGTGAAGTACTATACAAATGATTAGTGGGTTTTATTTGTTTTTAACGACCCAAACGGTTATGGTGATAATGGGGTGGTACTTTTTGGGGTTAAGATAATCCGTTAAGGTTAAGTAGTGCCGATAATGTATTAAACTTTCACTTTTTAGGTTTTGATTTCTACGAGAGAAATTGAAAAGGGAGAATAAAAGTCGTTATCTTTCGATTTTATTATGCTAAAGTGGGAATGAATGGACTGAAAAGGATTCCAATTCCCTACTAGTTGTAATGGAAATGACTGGGCATATTGACTCGAACATAGTTACTAGACATGGCAATTTTTCTTCATGTCCAAAAAGAAACAGAAAAAAAAGAAGAAAAAAGACATGGCGAACAGAGGGTTATGAAGATAACTGATTTCTGTGGTGGCCTTGGAAATGTTGGCATGTTCTAAGGCAGCCCATGCATTGTTTTTTAACATTCCATGTGAAGAAGATCCTATGCACAAGCATAGAGTTATGTTGTTTTTAATCCTTTTGATCTGCCAAAACGACCCTTTGGCTACTTGCCCTTTTTGAGAGGTACAAGTTTGACGTAAACTCTGTTTTATAGGTCCCATACTCCCATTGGTGTTTTGGCTCTATGTTTTATGTGTTTATGAAATGTTTGAGAGGTACAAGATTGATGATGTTTGTGCTAGACATATATACGTTTCAATTTGCATGCATTTGGATTCGCGGTCCGATATACATCAGAAGACTGGAGTACGGAATTCATTCATACCTGATAATTAAAATTTTACCTTCAAATGCCAACGATATCAAATACAAAATGTTATTCACCACCTAAACATATTCACCTCGAATTAAATATAATCTAAACTAATGATTCCAAAATAATTCATAATCCATTCAAGTTGTCTTTAATTATCGCATTAGATCACTATTAATACTCTAAAACTTAAAAGTCAATAATAAAACTTAAGAAATCTTAAAACCATAATATGAAAATTTATTTTTAAGACTTCTGTACATTGAATCGATCATATCAAATCTGATTTATAATTATTTTCCAAATTAATTAATTTTAATAGAAACTACAATTCAAATACTCCAATTTAGCCTCAAGAATAACTCAAATTGGATTTAAAATCATTAGGTTATATATTTTTTAAATATTAAAACTCATTGCTGAAAATCTGCTTGAAAAATCTCAAACTAGTGTTGGGTGTAATCTAATTAAGCACGGCACGCAAGTATACGTGATCAACAATTAATATAATGATAATGTTCGGGAGCATTTTACCGACCCTCATGTGGGCCGAAGGCCTGACAATGGAAGGGGTTTATGAGCCCATTGGGCCGAAGCCCATGGAGAAGTTAAAGGTATTCGGATTCGGCATCCGAGTCGTTTGGGCCGGAGCCTTACCTTAGTGTATGATGTTCGGGATCGGGCCCTCGAGTCCTTTTGGTCGAGGCTCGGACCCGATGGTGAGTTCGGTTGGGTTAGGCCTGTGCAATGGGCTATCCTGCGTGTATAGTCTAGAGTCCTAACCGTATTTGAATATGGTAATTCCAAAGGTAGTGTTTGGATTGGATTCCACTTCCACCTTTTAAGGAGATTATGTTGGACCTAAATTATGATAGCTACCATAATTAAGAGTCCTATACCGACTCGGAGAAGGATTCTAGGGTGATGAGAGTACTATAAATACAAGGCCAGGGTTACAATTAAGAGGTAATACTTTCTTTGAGCGCTAAACACTTAGCCTCAATTGTTAAACCTTGTGAACGGCCTGTACTCATTCTCACACCGGAGCTATCCCCCGGTGGCACAAGCCGTCAAGCTTCGTGTGTGATACGTTATTGTCTTGCGTGTTCAAGCGTGGATTCGTGATTGGTCATGGCCGAAAACTCAGCGTTAACATTGGTGCTAGAAGGAGGGCTTTTAGTGCTTATTCATTCACAACCAAATTTTCCGGTAAGGGGCCATGGCGAGTAGGGAAAACAGTGCCTCTATCATGGAGAAGGCGAAAACACACTAGACCACCCAGGTGAGAGGGTCGGTTAAAGACAGACTGGGTTCCAGAATTCACGGGAATCAGGAAGAGCCGGCCCCTTCCCTCTGGCGTAAACTGTGACAACCCGAGAAATTAGACAATTTATTAAAATCTTAAATGATTGATTTAAGATCAAATAACAGACCTAGACAGAGAATAAGTCTATGCGTTTAATGTTTTTGGGGAGGAATTTTGAGGATTTCAAAATTCTGTGAAGGATTTAGGTGAATTATTCAGGACTAAGTGTATATGTGTTTATGTTATGTGAATATGGTATTATGTGTGCATAGTATGGGGTTAAGGGTCAAAGGTTGACCGGATAAATTATATTAGTCACAAACCCTAAGAGCCTCGACGTTAAATTAGAAAATCCTAATGATTGATAAGAAACCCTAGAAACCGGTTCTTGAAACCCTAAGTTCAGTTCCGGGAATTTAAAACCCTAATTCGAAAATTTAAAACCCTAGATTGGGGATGCAAATGCTGGTATAAGGTTGAAACGTTATTAAATTATAACTTAATTAGGGAAAACCCTAATGATTCACTTGAAACCCTAATTGATTATTAGGAAACCCTAATACCAAATCTGGGAACTCTAATTTCAGATTATTGGTAATTTGAAATCCTAATTTGGGAACATAACGGAGAATTATAATGCTTAAGTGCTATTAATCATAATATTAATTAGGGTAAAGCTTGATTAGTTAGCAAACCCTAATTTAAGAATTTGGAACCCTAAATTATTGATTAGAAACCCTAATTTATAATTAGGGAAAAAACCTGTTTGTTAGTTTAATAACTTTAATGTTAATTAGGAAACATTAATCCTAATTTTCAAGTTACAAGAAAACCCTAATCTAATTAAGAAATCTAATTTCTAAATTAGAAGTATTATTTTCTATTTTTTAAACCCTAACTCTTGGGTTATAAACCCTAACGTATAATTTTGACCCTAATTGCTAAATTAGCAATTTTAATTAAGAGTTAATAATCCTCATTAGCAAGATTGAATTTCGTGATTTGGAAATCATGTTATAATTATAGAATCCTAATTGCAATTTAGAAAATATTAAATTTCTATTTTTGAAACCTAAATTGGAATTATTAGAAATCAATTTGTCAAAACCTAAAGGGTTAAACCCTAAACCCTAAGGGTTGAAACCTAATGATTATGGAAAATTACCAAGTTGCCTTGCACTTTATGAGCCAAAAGACCAAACTACCCTTTCTAATATTATATTGAGATGGAGTGTAGATCTAGCCCTAGTAAATGGTTGGTAACCAACCCCAAGCTAGCCATGTGCCTATATCTCTCAAAAATCAGATCTCATTGCCAATTAGCATCAATTGTGACCATAGATTAAAAATCTAAGAGCTTTAAAAGTAGGACAAAGCTTACTTTATTTTTCATTTGAGCCAAGTCCATTTTCTCTCTTCCATCCGAATTTTGAGAGTGAAAGTGAGTGAGAAACAAAACCAAAGTCAGCCTTTAGCTTTCTAGGATCAAACACCAAAGATCAGATTCAAAAATTGAGCATTTATGAGGTATAAACCCTAATTCTAGAAATCCTTAGATCTGATGTTTGATGTTGTGATTTTATGTTTAAATGTGTAGTGTGTAGTATATATTAGTGATCTGGGTTGTAATATCACAGATCCATAACACTTAGATGCTCGAAATTGATGTTTTTAAAAATCTGGAAATCTGGAAAAAAAGTGGCCTGATAGCCGAATGTCAGAGCCCATAGATTCATATGTGTTAGTTTTTTGTTGTATTTAAAGTTATAGATCTATTCTATGTTGTAAGGTCTTTGCTCTGAAACTTGAATCAAGCCTAGATCGTGTATAGATCAAAAGTTATTAATGGTCAAAGTACGTTGACCGAACACAAAACCTGTTTTTGGAAAACCCAAAAAATTTCCAGAAAACCCAGAATTTCTGACAACGTTTTGCGTGCACTATATCTTCCTGTAATTTGTTATTTTGGTTATCTTGTTGGTTAAACATTATAGACTGGAATGTAGACTATACACTAGAGTCCTTAGAATACCCAGATCATGTGTAGGATTCAAGTTATTGAGGGTTAAACCTGCGTTGACCACCAGCTTTTGTAGAAATCTGGAAAACCCAGATTTCTAAAGAACACGATTTCTGTCAGAACTTTGACCGTGTCATAACCTATGGATTTGTTTTTTATGGACTGAGATCTTGTTATCTCATTGTTCTTTGTCATGTGTACTACGGTTATAAACCAAGAAACAAGAAAAATAATTACCAGAACACTTTGTAATTTGAGCTCAAAAGTAGACACACGAACTGCCTTGGGTTTCTGGGTTGCCCAGAAAACCCAGGCATGTTCTGACAAGTATTTTGATTGCCCAAATCTAATTGTGTGTTTTTTTTTATTTAGAAACGGGTATCTAGATGTAGTGTTACATATTATCTACAAGATCATGGTTAAAAATTTCCCAGAAACAGTTTGTATCGAAATTTAAAGATGGTCAAACATGGCATGTTGATCACGAAGCTGTCAGTGTTCTTGAGGCTCAAGAACACCAACAACGACGGATTTGTCGCATAAAGCCCCTATAGCGACACTTAATTTCGGAAAATAGAAATTTATTATTATTAAATAGATAAAAATGGTTTTTAATTATTAAAAATACATAATAAATTCTGAAAAATTATTTTAAAGCTTGAAAAATAGTTTTTAATTATTTTGAGTATATTTCAAAAAAATATTTAGTATTTTTGGAATATAAAATGTATTTATTTATTTAATTATTATATTAAATAAATTATTTAAAAATGGTTTTAATTCATGAAAAATCATGAAAAATTATATTATGGTGTTAGAAAATATTTTAAGTTATTTTTGATGACTTTTAATATTTTGTGATAAATTTTATTAATAATTTATTATTAATGGCAATTAATTTATTTAATAAATATATTAAATAAATTATGGGAAAAATAAATTAATGATTTAAAAATCATATAAAATGATTCAAGTGTTATATAAATATTTGAAGTTATAAAATATAACTTTTGATATTTTATCATGAAATGTTAATATTTTAATATTAATATTAATTATCGGATAATTGATTTATCATTTTAAAAATCATATAAATATGATTTTAAGGTATTAAAATACTTTGATATATTATAATATTATAATATTATGTTATGATTTTCATTAATATTTAATGATAAATAAATATTAATGATTAAGGAATTATGTGGTATTTAAATACGTTATTATTGATTGAAAAATCGTGATAAATAGTAATAATTACTTGAAAATTTTTATGAGTCTTTGAAAATTATTTTGACTAATAATATGATTGTCTAAGATATTGTTTAGTGTTTAGGTAGAGTTTAATTGAACTTAAACTCGTTATTCGTCCGACTAGACCGTCGGGATGATAGAATTGTGTCGGTTCCAACTCAGACTTAAATAGTTTGACTTGATGCTATGCCTTATGTGCTGTATAGACTGATAAGATTATGTGGTAATGTGTTAGGTTATTTTATACTGTGATGATAATATTCTAATGTTTGGAGATTGATATTATCTATATTAGGTCTTCGGATAAAGCTAAGTTATATTTCGTAACGATAATCAACGGTGCAGGCAAGTTTATTTTTCTTAACTCTACTAAGAGTGTTTCATTCAGTTATGCTTATGGTTAATCATTACTGATTGCCATGTAGAATTGTACTCTGTACATCTTGTATGTATAAGTCAGGTATGAAAGGCTGATCACCTTCATTACCAGTTGGTCCAGATATATATTGTTCATGTTTAATACTTGTTTAGTCAAAAGTTTGTTCATGCTAATTCACAACTACATTGTGAATTATAACCACCTTATTATTCGAGACTCTTTCAATCATGATATATCCTTAAATTGTATTTAAACTTATTTGGCAACTTTCATGCTCACCCTTGCTATATCATGATAAAAATTACGAGATAAAAAGACTTAATGCTTTGGATCTGAGGAAAGTTAAAGACGATTTGACTTAGAGTTAATATGCTGTGATTAGATTTGTAATAGTCTTGTATGATGATAATATCATGTGTCGAGATAAGTTATGAAATGTGTATAAGTTATGGTTACTCGACCTTGGGGATAGTGTATAATGTTTAATGTATAAACAATTTATGTTTATATCTTATAATATGATTATAGAAATAGCGAAACCGGATCATGGCGATTGGGCGCTACATAAACTCTTCCATGACAGCCAACACACGCCCAACCAGGGGAGTCAGGCCGATGAAAATCACTCTCGGGCTCTCGTGGGGTAGGGAAGAGAGCGAGGAGAAGGTAGCCGAGACCAGCGGGAGTTTATTTTACAGAAGAAGCTGCAACAAAACAAAGATGCCATGATGGCCCTGCGTCTTCAGCAGGAGGAGCTCGAACAGCAGATGGTAAAGATGGTCGGAGAACAGGAGGCGTCCTCAAAAAGGCGTAGGTATCGGAGCCGATCCCGATCACCTCAACGGGAGAGGCCAAAAGAGAAAAGAGTAAGCCCAGAAGCCATTCTCGAGACGGCAGAAGCCGAAGAAGGATTCGATCAGTAGATCGTTGATCAGAACATCTGGGCAGGTCGGGACAGAGGAGGAAGGACGAGTCTCCTGAATACTAGAGGGACAGGCACAAATCGTCCCCTCGTAAAGAGGAGTCCGACCCCCTCACTCGAAGAGTCACAGAGTTGGAGAAGTTACTGGCAGCCAAGAGTTCACCGGGAATGCCTTCGGTTTGTATAAGCTCCCCTTTTTCGCCCGAAATCAACCATGTAACGGCTGACCCCAAAAAGAAGATGCCCCAGATAGAGACATATAACGGGATTGGAGACCCTTATGATCATTCAGACGGGTACGACAGGTTGATGACCTACTATGGCCATTCGGACGCTGCTAAATGCCATATGTTTGCAACAACCTTGAAGAAGCTTGCCCGAGAATGGATGGGCATGTTAGCAGCAGGGTCTATTAACTCATGGAATGATCTTCAGGAGAAGTTTCATGCCCGGTTCGGGAGTAACAGAAGACGAGGAAAGATCACCGTTTCCCTCATGCAGGTTAGACAAAAGTTGGATGAAAGTCTCGGCCAGTACGTCTGTTGATCGTTTTCGCAATCAATGAATACGTGCAAGTGTACACGGTTAACAAGTAATAAAGTGAAAGTAGAGTATCGTTCCCACGAGGAATTATTTAATAAAAATTACCAATTACTAACTCTTAACCAAATCAATTTTATTTAAACAATCACAAATTATGAATTTTCTAGTTAAGAAAACTAAATTAAACAATTAAAAGAGATTAGTCTAAAAGAAAGCCAATAAAAAAAACTAAGATTTGATTAAATTTAGGTAAATAAGGATTAAGACTCCAATATCCCCAATTATGAACTATAAATCAATTATCCAATTATTCTAATTATTATGTCTACTGAATTGTTAAGAGGAATTCTCAAATGCCAAAAACCCTTTCTCAAGTGATCATTTGCCTTCTAGTTAACCCAGATTAATTTTGCTATATCTCTATGCAAAACAATTGAATTAAACTCGTTACAACTCCAATTCCTTATGTGTTACATGCGACAAATAGATATTCTCATTCTATTCACAAACCTAATTATTCAGCTGTGCAAATAACTAAGTCACATGATATCATGCCCAGTTCTAACCCTAGAATTCCTTTCTCAATTTCTTATAGAGTAACAAGGTAATTATTGATCAGATAATTAATCAATAAGCATAAGATAAGATAAACAACTCACTTTGACACAAATAATTGGAATAAATTAAATAACTAATTTATAGCCATAAAAGGTTCAATTGAAATCTTAATAAAAGAGTTAGTTCATAATTAATGAATTAAAACCAAGAATCCACAACTGAATAGATATTAAAAGATAAAAGTATGATAAGAGAAGAGAATATAATCTGTTGTCAGCAAATCTGATACTCCCATCTTGCTTTTGCTCTTGATCCTCAGTGTTCTTCAATTTGCTTCAATCTTCAATGCTTAATTAAGAACTAGGGTTTAGATTCTAATTTAATGGAGTGTTTAATCTAGTCTAATCTATGTATTCTCCCTTTATTTTATGTCTTACATCATGTATTTATAGGTTACAAGTCCAATTTTTAGCTTAGGAACAAACCCAATCCAATTTGGAGTCAAAAAGGTGTCAAAATTCGCCCAAAAAACTGGGCCGTCCGTGCCATCACTAAGCCCTCCCCCCGGCCTGACCTTTGGGCTTGTCGCTCAAACCCTGCCCCCCAGCGCCCTGACGCTGGGCATAAGCCTATTTTGGGCGCCCCAGCGCTGGCACTTGTTCTGACATTTTCTGCACCGATATCCTTTGGAAAAATGACCATAACTTCTTCGTCCGAACTCCGATTTTGATGATTCAAGATGATCCAGAAAGAAGAGAAGTAGATCTACAACTTTCATTATTAAAGTGTTTCAAAATATGGTTAGGAGCTATACTAAAATTGGCTCTGAAGTGACTGCTATGTAAATGACAAGCCGAAAACGCGAATCTAGCCACCCCAAACGTCGATCCAAGTAACTTTTGTCCCAATTCCTACAAAACAACATAAAACATGCATGAATAGACATAAAAACATAAAAACTATTCTAAAAGACTTGAGAACAACAATAAATTAAGCCCGAATGTATCCAATTCATGTGTATAAAACTCACTCATCAACGTCAAAAGATTCCGTGAGATCGTGGGTTTGGTAGCCAAACTAAATTCTCCTCAAGCCCTGGGTTTCTTCACGACTGGATTGGATATTGGGAAGTTAAAGAAACTGATGAAGGATTTGGTGATCAACCCTCTGGCAGATTTGACAAAAGCCTTCCATCGGTTAGAGGGGTTTATTGCGATAGAGGAGGCTATGGTAAATTTCAGATCGAACTCCCAGTCATACGAGAAGTCCAAGGATCGGGATAAGCAGAATTATCAACAGTCAGATAATCAAGGAAGATCTGACAAGATATGACAACTATGGGAGGAAAGGAAACAACGGTAGCGGTTCAGGAAGTGGCCGACCACCTTACCCGAATCGGAATGTCAACAAAGTCTACACTGCCCTCAACAGTGACCGAGCGAAGATATTGGAAAAGATGCGGAACAACCCTTTTTTTGAGCCATGTTCGATGCACCCGAAAGTCGTGGGCATACGACGGAGATGTGTAATGATCTGAAGGACTTGATAGAGAAGAATGTTCAGAATGGGCAGTTGGTATAGTATGTGATCGGTCGGGAAGGTTCAGAAGCACCTCGGGAGGAAAATAGAGGGCCGGCTCGAAATACACAGTCAAAACCGAACCAGCCACCTCGAGGCATGATTGACGTAATTTCAGGTGGTTCAGTAGGATGTGTAACAGGGAAGAAGAGAAGCGGACACCTAGAGGTCGTACTGTCAGTGGTAGGTTCCTCGCCGAAAAAGGATCAGGCTTATCCGGGGACATCCATCTCATTCTCAGACGAAGACTACCCTACAGATCTCATAGAGCCACACGACGGGGCATTGGTAATAATGCCACAGGTCGGACCAGTGGACATAAAAAGGATGATGATCGACAATGGGTCCTCAGTTGACATACTGTATACACACGCCTATCAGAGGATGGACTTAGAAGGAAAGAAGATGGAGTTGGGGGGAGAAGGCCCGCTATATGGTTTCAGTGGGGACTCGATACATGTGTCAGGCACCATTGAATTACCGGTCAGGTTCGATACGACACCCCATCAGGTAGAAATACTGGTCAAATTCTTTGTGGTACAAGTAGATGAAAGTATTATGCATACAAGCCAATCATGTTTGATGATAAAACATATACTGTGTAATCAATCTTATTTATTTATTAATAAAAGAATTATTTATTAAAGGCATTTATTATCTACATGGTGCTGTTTTAATAATATGTGATAAACCCATAGTTTTAAGCAACGCTTTTAGAATAATGATGATGATCATTCTAATGAGATCTAAATTCTTAGAAAGCTTAAAACTAAAATAGTTCCCAATCATTGGATTACTAAATTGGGGATTAGTGAATCCGGATAGATTGGTACATACGTTGCTTGCTCATTGGATGAGGATGATTGATCTCATGATCATTTGTGTGGAGACACTAAAGCAAGTATGTAGGTGCTTATTAGAGAATAAATTCACTGAACGTGACTCGCTAAGAAATACCTAATGGAGTTTTACTTACTTGTCAATAGGAATTCCTGTAGTGATCGTAGTACAAATGATCCTTAGACTTGAGATCATCATAGTATCTTATATATAATGAATTACACTTTGACTTATTCCTTAAGACTCTTAGAGTATATCGAAGGGTATGCTTGGGTGTAATAAGTTATATATGAAGATAATGAATGATCAATAAAGAATCTACCACTTCTAGTAAAAGAAATGTCTATGTGATTCGATAAATGACAACCCAGGAATCCTTGGCCAAGGTGGATTAAAATTAGAAAGTAGTTTCTAATTTGCATTCATTAGGAGTTGTGCATTTAGGAATCGAAATACATATGATTAAATAAAATAAGACTTTGACAAGAATTCCATGTCTTATATTTAATTGGGACATTGTATGGTGGAAGGATTGAATTGTGCGAGTAAACTATTTACTCAAAGGTTCTTTTATGATTAATGTTGAAATCTATATTATCCGGAAAGTCGTTGATCACTTTAGGAGGCTTATCCCTATTGTAGAATAAATATTATTTATTTAAATAAATTATTTGTTTAATTTATTTATTTAAATGAGATTAGAATTGTTCTAATTGATTTATTCACAATAGGTTTAATATGGAGAACCTAAAGGGTCACACCATAAAAGGAAGAATAATTATTTAAGAAGTTAATGGCATAATTGTAATAATATGTTAAGTATATTTAATTTAATCTATGGTGATAGAATAAATTAAATAGCTTAATATTTATTATTTAATATTTTAGAAATATTAAATATAAATTAATAAGAGGAGTCTTATTAATATTATTACAATTATTATTATTTTAATTTCTAAAAGGTTTAGGAATTAATTTAATATAAGTACTCTCATTTATTCCTAATTGGATTAGGAAAGAAAATTAGTTAAAGGAGTTTAATTAATTACCCCTAATAGGATTAGGGAGCCCATTTAATTAAAAGAGTTTAATTAAATAAATAATACCTTATTTTAATTAAAATAGAGTTACATGATATCTTTATAAGAGTAGTCTTATATTAGATATCTAAAAAATACGCAATTCCTAGAGTTGGAGAGTACGCCTCCTTTTTCCTATACAGATAGAAAAAACTAGGGTTTGAGCCAATACCCCTTCTTCTTGAAAATTCTTCTTCTTTGGTGGATCACCTCTAGAGGCCATACACTTGGGTGGCTTACATTGATTAAAGGAAGGAATCTACAGGAGATTCAAGAAGATCAGGAGAAGTAGGAGGTGAACTTCGTACACGAGGAAGCTTCGTTTCTACAAGGGTATGATTTCATAATTTCTTATTCTTCGTTTAATTAATAATATGCATAAAGGATGATCCGGATAATTGATTTGTGAAAAATTTTAAAATCTGATTTTATTTTCGCTTCCGCTAATTTTTCAATTTGATTGCTACTTTAATTTTCACAAAACCTAACAGTGGTATCAGAGCCAAACTTTATGCGAATTATTAATTATTTTGATTCCATATATGTTTGGGTATGTATTTTGAATAATTTATTGGGCATAATTTGTTGTATAAAATTATTATTTTATGAATTTTTTTTTTTATATGAATTCGTGGGTGACTTGTTTTCAATAGGAATCCGTGGGTAAATTTTTTTTTTTTTTTTAAAAGGGCATGATCCCCGAAAGGAAAAAAATAAAAAAATAAAAACCGTAATACTCACGGATTACTTTGAAAACCGTAGCTTGAATATATATAAACCGTAGCTTGAAAACCGTACCTGCTAATTTTATTTTTTTTGGTCGCCTGTAAAGTTCAGGTATGGGTATATATATTATATATTATATGTATATATATATATATTATACACTGCCACGTCGGAAAGCTTCAGGATATAAAGCATGGTCCTGCCGTTTTTTTTAAAAAATTGAGTAGGACTTTTATATATATATATATATATAATTGTTATATATATATATATATATTAATCTTAATAATTTTATAATTAAAATAAATGAGTTTATTTTAATCTTGAAATTGGATTTCATGCAACATAAAATTGCCCATTAAATGATACTCATATATATATGGAATGATTTTATTTATTGATACATATGATGATATGTATGATAATAAATGGAATTGATTATGACAAATTGACCAATGTGATTGGATTTATTTTAGTTGGATGTTTGAATGAATGGGTTTTATTAAATGGGGTCTGCGTACCTCATCTTCTTTTACAGTTTTCTTCTTGATGTAAATTCTATCTCTCTCCATGTACTTCCCTTCGATGGCGATCAAGGTTTCTATTTAAATTAAATTGTTTATGTAATAGGACTAGTTAGAATTTTTCTAAGAACCGAAGATCAAGGAGCAAAGAGCGCTAAAAGACCCGTTTGTAATGGAGCCCGGGTTTAAATGTAATAGTTATATTTAAATGTTTATTCTTTGCACCCTAGGGTTTGACCTTTTGGTTCACTTGGTGGCTCTAGTGAACCAAACTAGAATAAAAGTCCATAATCAATCAAGGGTAGAATATAGTATTCTATATATGCATGCTAGTATTATATATATTATATATTATGCAAACATGCTTCGAATGTTTAATAATATGACGCGTATTTATATATATATATATATTTGTATGCTGCTAAACAAGATGAGACAAATAATAACAAATCCCTCAAAGTTTTTTTTTATATTAAGTCTTAAGCGTTCAAAGATATTTAGAATATCGAGCGTCGCCTTTCTAGCATGATAAAATTAATAGAGTATTAAATATTTAATATGAGTTTGTTGTGTCACCACAAGGCAAGTATTAAGTATTTAAGATGTTAATTTATCACATTTGATGCTTATAAAGAAAATTGAACAATATTATTTTTGTTGTGTCACCACAAGGGCGATATTTTTCTTTTTGAATATATGGAAGTGCTAGGTTGGACTTAACTTAGATAATTTTGATTCGGATGTGCCACCACTTGATCAAAATAATCTAAGAGGCAAAACATAAGGAGTTACATGTTGATGTAATTGACAAAGAGTTGTCTACCTATTTATTTATATATAGTTTGTTGTGTCACCACAAGGCTATATATATTTGAAATGGGATCCTTATTCTCACTAGCAAAAACTTTAATTAGATTTTCTTAGAACTATATAAATGAGGGTAATATAGTTTGAAGAAAATAGTGGGAGATACCAATATAAAATAAGACCTAATTTATTTTGGTAATTAATTAAATGAATGTTTGCTAAAATATTGTCTTTTACATGCGAATTTTGAAAATGTCACATTCACTAATTTCATTTGCGTAGCATACTTGATGCTAACAAACCTGATTGGGACCAGAACTACGAATTTGGTTAAGGAATCTGAGAATTGTTCTCACTTCTTTGAAAAGATTTCTTATGTCCTAAATTCGCCATACACTGTAAAAGTTGTTGAGAGAGCGACCTACGAGGAAGAGATTGCTACTTTTAAGCGGTGGCAAAAATGATGCATCGTGGCTCAATGCATCATGCTCGTATCCATGAGTAATGAGCTTCAGTGTCAAGATGAAAACATGGATGCTCCTACTATGCTCTCTTGCACCTTGAGAGTTGTATGGTGAGCAAAGTAGGACTGCTAGATATGAAATATCTAAGGAGCTCTTCCGATCTCGGATGACCGAGGGCACTACCGTTGAGACTCATGTCCTAAAGATGATCAATTTGATTGAGCGTCTTGGGAATGACTTGGGTTAAATCATGGATGGGGAATTGAGTCAAGATATAGTCTTGCGTACTACTCCTAGACACCTTCTCACAATTTGTTGTGAATTTTCACATGAATAAGTTGGATGTCGACTTGCGAATTACTTAACATGTTGAAAAGCTGTTGAAGGTCACTTCCCATCCAAGAAGAACCATGTCTTCTTGGTGGATGATTCTTCCAAGAAAGAAAGAGGCCCAAGGTATCTTCTCGAAAGAAATCCAAGAAGGCTAAGGGAAAGGCGAAAGTGAAGGATCAAAAGAAACACGATCCACTAGCAAAGAAATTTGCTTCCATTGCAATAAAGTAAGGTCTTTGGAAGAGGAACTACAAGGATTATCTCGCAGAACAAAAGCGAGAAAAAGCTTGAGAAGCTTGAATCCTAATCAAGGTTTGTTTATGATTGAAATTAATTTTTCCGAAAGTCAATCTTCTACTTGGGTATTGGATCTTTGGATGTGGTTCTCACATATGTAATAATATACGGGACCGGTCGAAGTAGAAAGTGAAAGCAAGGATGAGGTCGCCCTGAGTGGGAAATGGAGCAAAGGTTGCATTATTAGTCGTAGGGACTTATTGTTTAGCACTTCCTACGAGGCAAGTTCATTAATTTAAATAATTGTTATTTTGTTCCAAATATCATTAGAAACATTATTTCTATCTACGTATTGGATATGGATGGTTTTAATATTATAATAAAGAACAACAGTTGTTCCATTTATAATGATAATGTTTTATATGGTGTTGGTAATTTGCGAAATGGACTTTATATACTTGACTTGCATGAAAATATATTTCAAATTGAACAAACTAAGAAAAGGAAAAGAGATGATGTTAATTATACCTTCATGTGGTACTTTGTAGACTAAATTCCATATTAATGAAACAAGATTATCCAAGTTGCATAAAGATGGGCTCTAGAGCTATCTCGATTATGAATCATATCAACACTGTGAATCTTGTCTCATGGGTAAAATGACTAAATCTCCTTTTAGTGGAAAAGGAGAAAGAGTTCTGAGTTGTTAGCGTTGGTACACACAGATGTATGTGGACCTATGACAACGACCGTACGAGGAGGGTATTCTTATTTTATTACATTCACTAACGACCACTCAAGATTTTGATATGTGTATTTAATGAAATACAAATCTGAATCATTTGAAAAGTTCAAAGAGTTCAGAAGTGAAGTTGAGAAGCAAACTGGTAAGAGTATTAAGATTCTTGATCCGATCGAGGAGGAGAATACTTAAGTGGTGAGTTTCTCAACTGTCTCAAAGAAAATGGTATAATCTCACAATGGACTCCACCAGGGGACGCCACGGATGAATGGTGTATCCGAAAGGAGAAATCGAACATTGTTGGACATGGTTCTATCTATGATGAGCTTTACCGACCTTCCGGTTTCCTTTCCGGGATATGCCCTAGAATCATTTTGCATACCTACTTAACAAGGTACCTACAAAATCCGTCCCCAAGACCCCATATGAGTTATGGACAGGGAGGAAACCAAATCTTAAGCATGTTAAGACTTGGGGTTGTCCAGCTTATGTCAAAAAGTTTGAAAACGATAAGCTGCAGACTAGATCTGACAAATATAGATTTGTGGGATATCCTAAAGAAACATCGGGGTATTATTTCTATCATCCAACTGATCAAAAGGTGTTTGTTGTGAAACATGCTGCCTTCTTGGAAAAGGAGTTTATCCTTGAAGGGGTCAGTGGGAGTAAGATATATCTTGAAGAGGTTCAAGAACCACAAAATACTACTGAGATCAAAGTGAGGTACCTAACCAAGTAGAGATTCCTTACATACCACACCCTATTCAGTAAATCGGAAGAGTACCAAAGATACCAGACATATATGGACTTGTCATAGAAGATGACAATGAGGTACGATCATAGATGATGATGATCCATTGAATTACTGAGCAAAGCTATGAGTAGTAAAGACTCGGAGAAGTGGCAAGAAGCCATGAAATCGAGATGGACTCCATGTATGAGAACCAAGTATGGACTTTGGTCTCACCACCAAGGCATTAAGCCTATTGGGTGTAAATGGGTCTTTAAAAGAAAGATGGAGCGGCAGGCAAGGTAGAGACCTATAAGGCCCGACTAGTTGCAAAAGGTTTCAAACAAAGACAAGGAGTTGACTATGACGAAACCTTCTCACCGAAGAGCAATGCTCAAGTCCATTTCGATTTTGCTTGCGATTGCGACTTACAATGATGACTACGAAATCTAGCAGATGGACGTGAAAACGGCCTTCCTCAATGGGAAACTTGATGAGGATGTGTATATGACACAACCGGAGGGATTTGTTTCAAAGGTTGGAACAAATCAAGTCATAAGCTTCAACGATCCATTTATGGATTAAAGCAAGCTTCTCGTAGGTGGAACATCCGTTTTGATGAGACAATCAAAGAGTTTGATTTTATCAAAAATGAGGATGAACCATGTGTGTACAAGAAGGTTAGTGGGGAATATTTGTTTCATTCCTTGTATTATATGTTGATGATATATTACCGATAGGGAATGATATTCTATCTCGCAATCAATTAAAATCGGTTATCTAAACACTTCTCCATGAAGGACTTGGGAGAAGCATCCTATATTTTGGGGATAAAGATCTATAGAGATAGATCTAAAAGGATGCTTGGCTTATCCCAAGGAACATACATTGACTTGATGCTAAAAAGGTTTAGCATGGAAGATTCCAAAAGCGGTCTCATGCCGATGAGCCATGGAATACATCTCTCCAAGAAACAAGCCCCAAAGACACGAGGAGAGAAACAGTATGAGTAAGATTCCTTATGCTTGACAATAGGATCTATCATGTACTGTATGATATGTACTAGACCGGATGTCGCTCATGCACTTAGTGTAACAAGCGAGATATCGGTCGAATCTAGGAGAAGAACCTTTGAAAGGCGGTGAAAAATATCCTAAAGTACTTAAGAAGAACTAAGGATGTATTTCTTGTCTACGGTGGAGTGCGAATTAAAACTAGAGGGCTTCACAAACTCAAGTTTTCAAGCAGATCAAGATGATGATAAATCCATTTGGGGTATGTGTTTACCTTAAGCGGTGGCGCAGTGATGAGTTGGAAAAGTTCAAGCAAGTAACGATTCTTGATTCGATGTGTGAGGCGAGTACATAGCTGCAAGTGAAGCTACAAAGGAAGCTGTTTGGATGAAGAATTTCATTACCGAACTTGGTGTGGTTTCTAGCATTAAAGGACCAGGGCCTTTATTCTGTGACAACACTGGAGCTGTTGCGCAAGCTAAGGAACCCAGGTCTCATCAGAAATTCAAACACGTGTTGCGGCGATTTCATTTGATCAGAGAGATCAGTGAAAGAGGAGACGTTACCCTGGAGCGTGTGGACTCTCAAGACAATATTGCAGATCCATTTACTAAAGCGTTAACATAACAGCAGTTTGATCGTCACTTAGAGAAGATGGGTATGAGATACCACGACGATTGGCTTTAGTGCAAGTGGGAGATTGAAAGTATTATGCATACAAGCCAATCATGTATGATGATAAAGCATATCTTGTGTAATCAATCTTATTTATTTATTAATAAAAGAATTATTTATTAAAGGCATTTATTATCTACATGGTGTTTGTTTTAATAATATGTGATAAACCCATAGTTTTAAGCAACGCTTTTAGAATAATGATGATGATCATTCTAATAAGATCTAAATTCTTAGAAAGCTTAAAACTAAAATAGTTCCCAATCATTGGATTACTAAATTGGGGATTAGTGAATCCGGATAGATTGGTACATACGTTCGTTCTTGCTCATTGGATGAGGATGATTGATCTCATGATCATTTGTGTGGAGACACTAAAGCAAGTATGTAGGTGCTTATTAGAGAATAAGTTCACTGAACGTGACTCGCTAAGGAATACCTAATGGAGTTTTACTTAACTGTCAATAGGAATTCCTGTAGTGATAGTAGTACAAATGATCCTTAGACTTGAGATCATCATAGTATCTTATATATAATGAATTACACTTTGACTTATTCCTTAAGACTCTTAGAGTATATCAAAGGGTATGCTTGGGTGTAATAAGTTATATATGAAGATAATGAATGATCAATAAAGAATCTACCACTTCTAGTAAAAAGGAGAAATGTCCTATGTGATTCGATAAATGACAACCCAAGAATCCTTGGTCAAGGTGGAATGAAATTAGAAAGTAGTTTCTAATTTGCATTCATTAGGAGTTGTGCATTTAGGAATTGAAATACATATGATTAAATAAAATAAGACTTGACAATAATTCCATGTCTTATATTTAATTGGGACATTGTATGGTGGAAGGATTGAATTGTACGGTAACTATTTACTCAAAGGTTCTTTTATGATTAATGTTGAAATCTATATTATCTGGAAAGTCGTTGATCGCTAGGGAGGCTTATCCCTATTGTAGAATATATATTATTATTTTAAATAAATTATTTGTTTAATTTATTTATTTAAATGAAATTAGAATTGTTCTAATTGATTTATTCACAACCGGTTTAATATGGAGAACCTAAAGGGTCACACCATAAAAGGAAGGATAATTATTTAAGAAGTTAATGGCATAATTGTAATAATATGTTAAGTATATTTAATTTAATCTATGGTGATAGAATAAATTAAATAGCTTAATATTTATTATTTAATATTTTAGAAATATTAAATATAAATTAATAAGAGGAGTCTTATTAATATTATTAAAATTATTATTATTTTAATTTCTAAAAGGTTTAGGAATTAATTTAATATAAGTACTCTCATTTATTCCTAATTGGATTAGGAAAGAAAATTAGTTAAAGGAGTTTAATTAATTACCCCTAATAGGATTAGGGAGCCCATTTAATTAAAAGAGTTTAATTAAATAAATAATACCTTATTTTAATTAAAATAGGGTTACATGATATCTTTATAAGAGGAGTCTTATATTAGATATCTAAAAAATACGTAATTCCTAGAGTTGGAGAGTACGCCTCCTTTTTCCTATACAGATAGGAAAAACTAGGGTTTGAGCCAATACCCCTTCTTCTTGAAAATTCTTCCTCTTTGCTGGATCACCTCTAGAGGCCATACACTTGGGTGGCTTACATTGATCAAAGGAAGGAATCTGCAGGAGATTCAAGAAGATCATGGAGAAGTAGGAGGTGAACGCACGTTGAGGAAGCTCGTTTCTATAAGGGTATGATTTCATAATTTCTTATTCTTCGTTTAATTAATAATATGCATAAAGGATGATCCGGATAATTGGTTTGTGAAAAATTTTAAAATCTGATTTTATTTCGCTTCCGCTAATTTTTCAATTTGATTGCTACTTTGATTTTCACAAAACCTAACAGTAGATTCGACATACAACGCTATATTAGGAAGGCCGACGTTAGCTGTACTGCAGGCAGTTACATCCATCCCTCATTTCAAGATCAAGTTTCTGACACTGAACGGGATAGGGGAGGTAAAATGGGATCTTGATATCGCCCGAAGGTGCTATAGGAATACACTAATTTCGTTGGGGGTCGGCGTTAGCAAGCAAAAACAGACAATGGCCATTGAAATAGAGCTGTTCACGAAAAGTAGCACGAAACCGCTTGCCCTACCTGCCGAAGAGACGGAGGATGTAGAGTTGATACCAGGGAATTCAGAGAAGTTGATCAAGATCGGGGCGGGATTGACAGAACCGTTCAGAACAGGGTTGATAGATCTTCTTCGGGTATATGCTAACACTTTTACATGGGAGCCTAGTGACATGCCTGGGATAAGCGAATCGGTGGTAGTACACAGGTTGCATATGGATCCAAAGAAGAGGCCAGTTATACAAAAATGAAGGATTTTTGCTCCAGAAAGACAGAAGATCATAGACGAAGAAATCACCAAACTACTGGAAGTAAACTTCATCTTCGAGATCAACTATCCCGAGTGGTTGGCTAATGTGGTATTGGTTCAGAAGCAAAATGGGAAGTGGAGGCTATGCATCGACTACACAGATCTGAACAAGGCATGCCCGAAAGATTTTTATCCTCTGCCCAACATAGGCCAATTGATTAATGCCACTTCGGGGTACGATATGTTAAGTTTTATAGACGCTTTCTTGGGATATCACCAAATCTCCATGAGTAAGGAGGACATCCCGAAGACTAGTTTTATCACACATCGAGCAATATATGCTTATCGGAAAATAACCTTCGGACTACGGAACGCCGGGGCAACATATCAACGGATGATGAATTTCATTTTCTCAAAGTAGTTAGGAAGGAGCATGGAGGTGTATGTGGATGATATGATTGTTAAAAGCATCTCAGTCCAGGACCATCTGGAGGATCTAGAAAGCTGTTTCGAGACGGTCAAAAGACACAAGCTGCGGTTGAATTCGACCAACTGTACTTTTTGATTGGGATCAGGGAAGTTTCTGGGTTATCTGGTCAGTAAGAGTGGCATTGAGGCAAACCCAGAAAAGATCCAGGCAATCTTAGACATGAAGTCGCCGAAGACATACAAGGACGTGCAACGGTTGACAGGGCGAATAGTTGCCCTTCGGAGATTCGTGTCAAAATCAGCCGAAAGATGCTTACCCTTCTTCGACACCCTCAAGGGGCCAAAGAATGAGAAAAGTTTTCAGTAGACATCGAAATGTGAAGATGCGTTCCAAGGGATCAAAAAATACCTATCTTCAGCACCATTACTGATGAAACCGATCCCTTCTGAAGCCTTATACCTGTACTTGGCCTCAAGTTTGATGGTAGTAGGGGCAGCACTGGTACTAGACAAGGGAGGAAGGCAGTTCCAAGTGTATTACGACAGCCATGTTCTTCGGGATGCAGAAACAAGGTACCCGAACCTGGAAAAGTTTTCCTACGCTCTAATCATTGTGAGTAGGAAGCTTAGGCACTATTTCTAAGGTCAGCTAATAATGGTGTATACGGATCAGCCATTGAAAAAGGTCCTACACAGACCGGAGGTGTCGGGTCGGCTCGCTGCATGGGCCATGGAGTTGACACAGTTTGCCTTAGAATATCATCCTCGAATGGCAATCAAAGGGCAGGCCTTAGCAGATTTTATGGTAGAGTGTTCCTTCACAGAGCCTGACGTGAGCACAATGACCGAAACTCAATAGGGGTCGGCCTCATGGACTCTATACATGGATGGATCATCTACTTCGGACGTCAGCGAGGCAGGAGTTATTCTGACAAGTCCCGAAGGTTTCAAAGTTAAACATGAGATTCGGTTTTAGTTCAAAACCACAAACAACGAAGCAGAATATGAAGCCATTCTAGCCGGACTACGGTTGGCCCGAAGCCTGGAAGTGCAGAAGTTGGTCATCTACAGTGATTCACAGCTGGTGGTCAAGCAGTTATCGGGGGAGTATAAGGCTTGGGGGGCAAGGATGTCAAAATATCTGGCCGAAGTGAAAGATAAGCTCATGTACTTCAGCTCACATAGCTATCAGGGAGTCGATCGGTCAGAAAATATGGTAGCAAATGCTTTAGCCAGGTTGGCAACTACCGAAGCAAGATCCTTCAATGGGTCGGTGTATGTAGAGGTCATAGAACAACCAAGTGTCCCAAAGACGGATGTGCTAACTTTGGACCAACTTGACTGCTGGCTCACACCTTATATCTTATATCTGACGGATGGGGTTCTACCTTCGGACCGTATCTTAGCAAGGAAAATCAAGCATCGAAGCTCAAATTTCATCCTCATTGACGGAGATCTGTACTGAAGGGCTTTTAGTTCCCCTTTGCTCAAATGCCTAACTCCACCGGAAGCAGATTACACACTTCGGGAAATACATGAAGGAATTTGTGGGGATCACATGGGGGCCAAGTCACTGGCACACAAGATTTTGAGGCAGGGGTACTATTGGCCGACTATCTATACAGAGGCTAAAGAATTCGTCAGAAAATGTCCCAAGTGTCAGCTGAACAACACAATCCCACATCAGCCTCCCGAAGATCTGTACTCGGTCTTATCTCCGATTCCCTTTGCTGTATGGGGAATCGACATCCTGGGACCTCTACTGAAGGCCAAGGGACAAGTCAGTTTCGTGATCGTGGCTATCGACTACATGACGAAATGGGTGGAAGCTAAACCTCTGCAGAAAATCACCGAACAAGAATGTCAGAAGTTTTTTAAGGAGGGAGTTGTTTATCGATTCGGTATCCCGATGGCGGTAGTCTTAGACAATGGGAGGAAATTTATGGGGTCAAAATTCGAAGCCTTTCTGAAAGAATTGGGAATTCAATATCGAAAGACCTCAGTTGCCCACCCCCAGTCGAACGGTCAAGTAGAGGTCACCAACCGAACTCTGCTTAATGGCATTAAAAGAAGGTTGAACGAATTAAAGGGTCAGTTGCTCGAAGAATTACTAAGTGTTTTATGGGCGTATCAGACTACTCCATGAACAACAACTGAGGATTCACCATTTCGATTGGTATATGGGACCGATGCACTCATACCTGTTGAGATCGGGTCTCCTACCCTTCGGGTCAGTCAGTATAAGGAGTTGTACAATGACCAAGGGCTACGATTAAATTTGGACCTTTTGGAGGAAGTTCGGGATTCAGCTCTACTAAGGTTAGCTATTTACCAGAAGCGAATGTAACAACCCGATATTTTATATACAAATAAATTAGAAATTTTGCGTATAAATTTATTTATTAAAATAAATATGGGGAATATGTGTCAAGATAATGTGTATATGTATTAATGTGATATATTTATTACATGAATGATTTTAAATAATTTTATTTTAGAATTATTGATTGTTATAAACTATATTATTATAATAATTAATTTTATAGTAGAAATGTTTTATTAATTATTTTCCATGAAAATATAATCATGTATTATATATGAAATGATTTTTAGAATTATTATAATAATTATTTTATTATATTTATTTTAGTACAGATTATTCAGTTAATTATTTTAACTTAATTAATAATGTTAAGTATGACCGATAAATCAGATATGGAATCCAAACCCTAATTTTTTGGATTTTGATCAAGGAATGAGAATAATAATATAATATTATTTATATTTTAATTTTTCAGTGATATAATTATATACTGTATGTATGTGGACTGACAATGATTGGTCAGTTATGGTGTATTATGGCAAACCCTAGTTTTACTGTGGGAAACCCTAATTTGAAACTCAATTATGAGTTTAAGACTATTATATAACTATGTTATATGATTTTATGATTAATTAGGTCAACCCTAATTACCATTTAGATATATTAATTTCTTGAAATCCTAATTATTAATTATAAACCCTAATTACTAAATTAGCAAGGATAATTATAATTATTATATAATACCCTAATGTTCACGTATGATTAGAACCCTAATCAAATTAAGAAAACCCTAATTATAAATTTTAGAAACTAATTTTATTTTATTTTAAACCCTAAATAAACAATTTGGGTAACATATATTAAAATTGTTAAACTATGTTTATTATATGGCCAAAAACAATTAAAGGAGAAGCCCAAAAGAAATAAAATGGAAGCCCAAAACTTAGCCCACTTGATTAAGGGTAATTTAGACCTTTGATTTATTTAATTTATGCATTAATAAAAGCTAAAAGAAGGGATTAGTGGGCATATATATAGCTGGCCACTTTAGGCCTTTTAAGGCAACAAATTAAGCTAATCAATGTCCAAAAGTAGAAGTCTTACACACAAGTACATGTGTGTCAATCTACCATTGGTTGCACATCTATTAAGCACCTTTAATCACATGATTAGGCTAATTGAAGAGACAAGGTGTAGTCTTTTATCCATGGGATAATAAAAATATGAGGGTTAATAGTTATATCACACATTTACTAGACTTCTATAAATAGATTAGAGAGAGAAAATAAGTCATTTGCTAGCTCATTTTGTATCAACTCTCAACCTAGACTCTCTCTCTCTCTCTTAAACTAACGAATTTTCTTAGCATATCAGTCCCAAATTCAAACCCCACTAACACCACAATCAAATCAGAAAGCTTGAAATCAAGATTTGTCATATAAAGGTATAAACCCTAGCCATGAAATCTGACCATAAATCTGTTGATAGATGTTATGATTCTGTGTTTGAATATATTGTTAGTAGTGTATAATGATGATCTGGGTTGCTAGATGTTAGATCCATAACATCTAGAGGCCCAGATTTGAGTTTTTGAAAAATCTGGAAAAAATCAAACTGTGGTCTGACAACAAATGTCAGTGGCCACAGATCTTTGGTCGTTTATGATTTTTGTTGTTTTTAAGTTGTTATGTGTAGTCTGGTATGTGGTCTTTGATCTGGAACAAGAATCAAGTTCATATCTTAGCGAGGTTGCAAGATATTGTTAGTCAAAAGTCGTTGACCGACCATGATTGGACAAAATCTGGGTAACCCAGATCTTGCCCAGAAATGGTCGGACAAGACTTTTGTCGCTTTAGATCTTGTTATCTGTTATATATTTGTGTTGTTTGTTGTATTAAGGTTATAGTATGATAGATATACAACATGTTAAAGGTTTTATATCTCTTATATCACAAACATCATGGAATTGAGGATTGGTCAAACCAAGCAAAAAGTTCACGGATGAACTTTCTGGGCAACCTAGAAAGTTCATAAGCGTGGATTCTGACAAGGTTTGACCGGTCGAGATCTTGATATTCCGTTGATGTTTTGCTTATGTTTTGTATTAGATCTGTAGTCGTCCATGTTGGTTGATTACCTTTGAAGTCGATTTTGATCAAAAAAAACATTACAAGATCATCTTGTCAGTAGTGGAGCCCCAAAGTGGCCGTCAAGATCTGTTCTTCATTTCTAGGCAAACCCAGAAATGAAGAATAGATCTAATGACAGCCACTTTAGGGGCTCAGATCTTCTTTGTTATGTATTATATGATCATGTTTGTTGTTGGGTCTTATAGTGGTGCATTTGTACTACATGATCGGATCAACAACAAGTCCAGATACACTTTGTGTGAAGATTAATTAGTTGTCAAACATGCTTACGCGGTAACTGTGTATAAAGATATGGGTTTTCATGATGAACATAAAGAACACCTATAGTGACGGTTCTATCACTATAGGTGGTCTTTAGCGACATTTAATTATAAAAATTATATTTTCATTAAATAATTATAGAAAATTAGTTTTTAATTATTAAGAAAACATAATAAATTATTAAAAATTATTTTAAAGTCTGAAAATTAGTTTTTAATATATTTCATAAATATTTAATATTTTTGAAATATTAAAGGTATTTAATTTATTTAATTATTATATTAAATAAATTATTTAAAAATGATTTTAATATTTGAATAAATCATTAAAAATTATATAATGGTATAAAAAATATTTTAAGTTATTTTTAATGACTTTTAAATATTTTATGATGAAATTCATTAATAAATTAATATTAATGATAATTTAGTTATTTAATAAATGAATTAAATAAATAGATAAAAATGATTTTATTATATTAAAAATCATTTTAAATAATAATAAGGTATTTAAAAATATTTTAAGTTATAAAATATAACTTTCAATATTTAAAGGTAAATTTAATTAATTAATTAATTATTAATGATATTAAAGTTATTTAATAATTATATTAAATAATTTAGTTTAAAATGATTTTATTATTATAAAAATCATTTTAAATGAAAATAAATTGTTTAAAGATATTTTAAGATATAAAATATAACTTTTAATATTTAAAGGATAATTTCATTAATAATTTAATATTAATGATATTTGTTTAACATTAATGATATTAAATTTATTTAATAATTATATTAAATAAATGGTTTAAAAATAGTTTTATTAATTTAAAAAGTATTTAAAAGGATATAAATGAATTAAAAATATTTTAAGTTATACATAATGACTTTTAATATTTTGATAAATAGTACATTAATAATTAAATATTAATGGTAATTATTTATAAATGATTTTACATGTTTTAAAAATCATTTAAGGGTAATATTAATACTTTAAAAATATTCTAATTTTTTATAAATAACTTTAATATTTTGGCAATGGTTTCATTAATAGTTTAATATTAATCAAATATTAATGATAAGAGAATTGTTTGATATTTAAATCATTTAATAATGATTTCGGTGTTTGAAAATTCATGATAAGTTATGATGAATGTTATAATTTTTTTTTATTATAAGTCATTTAAAATAATATGACTGATATTTACAGATATTGAGTTACAGAATAGAGTCTTAGACTCGATAATTACCCGATAAAGCTGTCGGTACACCGACATATTTCAGAAATTGATCTAGACTTAGATATTTTGACTGTATTAATGTTTGTTTGTGATGCAATAACTGTTGAACATGTGTGATAATGTGATTAGGTTATGTGCTGACTGCGAAATGCAGTACTATATGTTATAGTATATTGTTCTAATAGAACGAATGATCTGATTAATGATAGGTCGTGATATAAAAGATAAAACTAAGTTGCGTATTGTAAGCAGCGCATCAGGTAAGTATCCTACCTTTGAATTTTCTTTATGCAATGGACATGAGTAAAAATGTTTCAGAATTATATTATTACTGTATAGATTATTAACCCTATATTATATACGCTCATTGATTATCAACATGTTAGTATATGGTAATTCTGATATATATTTTGTTCGTTAATTTCTATAAATGGTTATACAAGTGTCCCCACTTGGATAATCATTGCATTTAACTATGTTGATACACCTTTGTCAATTATCCGTATATATATATGTTGAATTATTGATTATTGTTGAACAAGATAAAACCTTATTATTATCCAACCGAATTGCTTTGGTTTGGAACCCCGACAAGTATGAACATCCCTTACATGGGAAAATTTTTATGCACCCAAGGTGGACAGAGTGAACGATAACATCATTCTTGCATGTTGTATTGATCAATACAGGGTACAACGGGATGATCACTCTCCGTGCCCATAAGTTATGACGGTTTACAGATGAAGTTTTGTTTAACCTTTTCAAAAATGAAAACAATGTTCATAGTATGTCTCCTTAAACCTATTTATAGCCAGTACGTAGTTTCAAAAATTTGATAGAGAGTTGTTATGTTATTATTATCGGTTCAGATTACTTCATAACTACTGATTTGTTGTAGAACGGTAGTATAAAGAAAACATTTAAATTCTTTTATATATATATATATATATATATATATATATATTTATTACTTACTTTAGGCACTCAAATGCTCATCCTTGCTTAATTTAAATATTTTCAGCTAAGTGTGAACAACCTGAAGGCTCTACTAGGAATAAGGGAAAAAGGAAAGGTTTCTGAATGATTTCAATGTTATCTTCTGTAATAGTTTAATATTATTAAGACAATGTTATATATTTATTATTACGTATTGTAAGGAATGATTAAAGGTTACGTACTTGGGAGTTAGACTTTGATAATTATGTAAATTAAGTTTAATATTTATATTATTGCTATTATTATTAGTATTATTTTGCTCATAGAAATTGTATCATAAAGCACCGAGTTCGGGTTTCAAGTACCTGGATTTGGGGCCTTTACAGGTCGGTATCAAAGCTTTTGGTGGGATAAACCTTAGGCTATAACCTTAGAACAGAGGAAAAACGTTGAAAATATAAATAACTCATATAGAGTTTATAAAGAGATGAATTAACTAAATTCATCGTCAAACAAAATAAAAGATAACTTATATAAAACTATTATTTGCTGTGTGTATATACTATATGCTAATCAGGATAATTTATGTGTGTAGATGTCTGGTGGAAAAGGCTTGTTATATGCTTATAGCATGAAGATGGATCAAATCCATACCCCCGAGCCAATATCGAAGCAAATAGCTGAAATAGAGGCTCACAATGAAAACAACTCAGACGAAGTGGTTATTGTAGAAAACGTAGTACCAGATCCGGAGATGGTGGAGCTGACAGATAGTGATTCGGACACTAAAGTTGAAGCTGAACAAGCATCAACAGAGGTGCAGGATCTGAGGAACAAGGTTTCTTCTCTGGAAAAGCTGTGGGAAATAGAAAAGCTGTTAAATAGTCAACTGCGTCAGGTGTTAATAGAAACAATGGAAGAACAAGATAAGCTTAAAATCCAAATTGATCAGATGGGAGCCACAAGCAACACATCGTAATGCGACTCGAGTAAGAAGGGGAAAAGAAAGATAGAAGACCATGACTTAGGAAAATCCGATAAGAAGAAAGGGAAAAGAATATGTTACCTTTGTGGCTATGAGGGACATACCACTCTGTATTGTCCCGACTATAAATCAGGAGCATGTTTTATCTGTGGGATAGAAGGTCATCAGGCGAAAGGTTGTTCAAGAAAAAGGCGTAGTGAATAGGTAGTATAGGTTCTGTTGTGTAAGTCTATTTAATGTAATATAAATGATTAATATGTTGTGTAATGAAATGTTCCCAACTTTTGGTATTAGTCAAGGCTGTAAATCCTGACTTTTGTAGTCACAAAGGGATGAAAGATGTTTAAAGCAGTATGTGCTATGCTATGTAAAGTATTCGCTAAATGAATATGAATCTAAGTTTGAGTAATGAAATGAGTTAATATACTAAACTTATATGATAAGATTTAGAATGTAAAGAATAATTTATAGTTTTATTAACCATATAATGCCGCCAAGACGTCAAACTCGAATCCAAAGGGCAGAAGAGTCTGTCAATAATGTTGAGGGACAACAATAAGCAGACCCGATGCAGCACTTTGTAAACATGGTAGCACAAGCTATGCAGCAAGTAATGCCAGTCGTAGGGAACCAGCCAGAAAATCGCTTGGCAAACTTTAAGGACTTCAAGGTAGTAGGACCGCCAGAGTTTAGAGGGACAATTGACCCTGTAGAAGCGCAGACTTGGGTTAAAGAGATTGAGAAGGCGTTCGTAATAGCTAGGGTAGCGGAGGGGCATAAGACCAGTTTTTCCACCTACATGATGAAGGGAGAGACAAATTTTTGGTGGAAAGCGAATCAGGCGAGGGCAGGAGAAGGTGTAATTACATGGGATAGGTTTAAGACACTGTTCTTCGAAAACTATTTTTCATCTAGTATGCAGGCTAGGATGGAGGTAAAATTTTTAGAGTTGAAGCAGGAGAATATGAAGGTGTCAGAATACGTCACAAAATTCAATGAGTTGGCTAGGTTTGCTCTGCATCAAGTTGATAGGGAGGCTAGGAAAGCTAGAAGGTTTGAGCTGGGATTAAAACCCTGGCTCTATAACAAGTTGGCAGTGTTACAGATCCCTACATTTGCAGCATTCATGGAGAAGGCTATTATTGCTGAGGAGGGGAGTGAGGCCACGAGCCTCTACAACAAGGAGAGAAAGAACAAGAGTAAGGTCGAAGGAGCTGGGAAGGTGGAAGTTAATAGTGGGAGTAGCGGTGGTAGTAGCAAAAGGAAGGGAAGCAATTTTGGAAGTGTGCAGGTAAAACTAGAAAGGAGTTAAGAAGCAAGCTGTGCAGTGTGGAAACTGTGGAGAGGACCACACTAGAGAATGTTTGAAGGGGAAATTTGTATGCTATAAGTGCGGGCAGGAGGGCCATATCTCTCCCAACTGCCCCAATCCTAGGATGAACAATGGGTGTTTTCTGTGTGGATCAATTGAGCACAAGGTGAAGGATTGTTCGAAGAGGAGGATGGAGGCAGGGAGTGTGAATACTGGTAAGGGCAGTGGAACTCTGGCAATCACTGGACCAACGTCATCTAGCAAGCCGACGAAATCAATAGCAAGGGTCTACAACATGATGGTCCAGGATACCATAGCAGCTGGTGGTGAAATTCCAAGTATTATTTGTATAACTTTTATTTTCTTATGCCTGATTTCATATATATAGTAAACTATTTTATAAAGAAATTTTGAAGGAGGAATTTAAGTTCTTTTAGAAATTAAATTTCTGTTTAATCAGATAGTCAAGCTTTACGTGAATAAGTTAAAGATCAGTACGATCATTTATGATCAAGATCTACTTGCAATGATTGTATATGCTACATACACTTGTATGTGTAGGTTTTAAAACGGTGATTAAGGGGACAGAATCTTTATAAGGGAGGGTGAATGTAACAACCCGATATTTTCTATACAAATAAGTTAAAAATTTTGCGTATAATTTTTTTATATTATTTATTTATTAAAATAAATAGGGGGAATATGTGTCAAGATAATGTGTGTATGTATTTATGTGATATATTTATTACATGAATGATTTTAAATAATTTTATTTTAGAATTATTGATTGTTATAAACTATATTATTATAATAATTAATTTTATAGTAGAAATGTTTTATTAATTATTTTCCATGAAAATATAATCATATATATTATATATGAAATGAAATTTTTAGAATTATTATAATAATTATTTTATTATATGAATTTTAGTACAGATTATTAAGTTAATTATTTTAACTTAATTAATAATGTTAAGTATGATAGATAAATCAGATATGGAATCCAAACCCTAATTTTTTGGATTTTGATCAAGGAATGAGAATAATAATATAATATTATTTAAATTTTGATTTTTTAGTGCGTTAATTATATACTGTATGTATGTGGACTGACAATGATTGGTCAGTTATGGTGTATTATGGCAAACCCTAGTTTTACTGTGAAAAATCCTAATTTGAAACTCAATTATGAGTTTAAGACTATTATATAACTGTGTTATATGATTTTATGATTAATTAGGTCAACCCTAATTACCATTTAGATATATTAATTTCTTGAAATCCTAATTATTAATTATAAACCCTAATTACTAAATTAGCAAGGATAATTATAATTATTATATAATACCCTAATGTTCATGTATGATTAGAACCCTAATCAAATTAAAAAAACCCTAATTATAAATTTTAAAAACTAATTTTATTTTATTTTAAACCCTAAATAAATAATTTGGGTAACATATATTAAAATTGTTAAACTATGTTTATTATATGGCCAAAAACAATTAAAGGAGAAGCCCAAAAGAAATAAAATGCAAGCCCAAAACTTAGCCCACTTGATTAAGGGTATTTTAGACCTTTGATTTATTTAATTTATGCATTAAAATAAAAGCTAAAAGAAGGGATTAGTGGGCATATATATAGCTGGCCACTTTAGGCCTTTTAAGGCAACAAATTAAGCTAATCAATGTCCAAAAGTAGAAGTCTTACACACAAGTACATGTGTGTCAATCTCCCATTGGTTGCACATCTATTAAGCACCTTTAATCACATGATTAGGCTAATTGAAGAGATAAGGTGTAGTCTTTTATCCATGGGATAATAAAAATTTGGGGGTTAATAGTTATATCCCACATTTATTAGACTTCTATAAATAGATTAGAGAGAGAAAATAAGTCATTTGCTAGCTCATTTTGTATCAACTCTCAACCTAGACTCTCTCTCTCTCTCTTAAACTAACGAAATTTCTTAGCATATCAGTCCCAAATTCAAGCCCCACTAACACCACAATCAAATTAGAAAGCTTGAAATCTAGATTTGTCATATAAAGGTATAAACCCTAGCCATGAAATCTGACCATAAATCTGTTGATAGATGTTATGATTCTGTGTTTGAATATGTTGTTAGTAGTGTATAATGATGATCTAGGTTGCTAGATGTTAGATCCATAACATCTAGAGGCTCAGATTTGAGTTTTTGAAAAATCTGGAAAAAATCAAGCGTGGTCGACAACAAATGTCGGTGGCCCACAGATCTTTGGTCGTTTATGATTTTTTTGTTGTTTTTAAGTTGTTATGTGTAGTCTGGTATGTGGTCTTTGATCTGGAACAAGAATCAAGTTCATATCTTAAACAGGTTGCAAGATATTGTTAGTCAAAATTCGTTGACCGACCATGATTGGACAAAATCTGGGTAACCCAGATCTTGCCCAGAAATGGTCGGACAAGACTTTTGACGCTTTGGATCTTGTAATATGTTATATATTTGTGTTGTTTATTGTATTAATGTTATAGTATGATAGATATACAACATGTTAAAGCTTTTAGATCTCTTATATCACAAACATACTAGAATTGGGGATTGGTCAAACCAAGCAAAAAGTTCACGGATGAACTTTCTGGGCAACCCAGAAAGTTCATAAGCGTGGATTCTGACAAGGTTTGACCGGTCGAGATCTTGATATTCTGTTGATGTTTTGCTTATGTTTTGTATTAGATCTGTAGTCCTCCATGTTGGTTAGTCACTGAAGTCGTTTGATCACAAAAACATTACACGATCGTGTTGTAGTGGGAGCCCAAAGTGGCCATGTCGCACTGTTCTTCATTTCTAGGCAAACCCAGAAATGAAGAATAGATCTGACAGCCACTTTAGGGGCTCAGATCTTCTTTGTTATGTATTATATGATCATGTTTGTTGTTGGGTCTTGTAGTGGTGCATTTGTACTACATGATCGGATCAACAACAAGTCCAGAAACACTTTGTGTGAAGATTAATTAGTGGTCAAACATGCTTACTCGGTAACTGTGTATGAAGATCTGGGTTTTCATGATGAATATGAAGAACACCTATAGTGACGGTTCTGTCGCTATAGATGGTCTTTAGCGACAGTTTAATTATAAAAATTATATTTTCATTAAATAATTATAGAAAATTAGTTTTTAATTATTAAGAATACATAATAAATTATTAAAAATTATTTTAAAGTCTGAAAATTAGTTTTTAATATATTTCATAAATATTTAATATTTTGAAATATTAAAGATATTTAATTTATTTAATTATTATATTAAAAAATTATTTAAAAATGTTTTTAATATTTGAAAAAATCATTTAAAATTATATAATGGTATAAGAAAATATTTTAAGTTATTTTAATGACTTTTAAATATTTTTGTGATGGAATTTATTAATAAATTAATATTAATGATAGTTTAGTTATTTAATAAATGAATTAAATAAATAAATTAAAAATGATTTTGTTATATTAAAAATCATTTTAAATAATAAAGTATTTAAAAATATTTTAAGTTATAAAATATAACTTTCAATATTTAAAGGTAAATTTCATTAATTAATTATTATTAATGATATTAAAGTTATTTAATAATTATATTAAATAATTTAGTTTAAAAATGATTTTATTATTATAAAAATCATTTTAAATGAAAATAAATTGTTTAAAGATATTTTAAGTTATAAAATATAACTTTTAATATTTAAAAGATAATTTCATTAATAATTTAATATTAATGATATTTGTTTAACATTAATGATATTAAATTTATTTAATAATTATATTAAATAAATGGTTTAAAAATGGTTTTATTAATTTAAAAAGTATTTAAAAGGATATAAATGAATTAAAAATATTTTAAGTTATACATAATGACTTCTAATATTTTGATAAAGGGTACATTAATAATTAAATATTAATGGCAATTATTTATAAATGATTTTAAATATTTTAAAAATCATTTAAGGGTAATATTAATACTTTAAAAATATTCTAATTTTTTATAAATAACTTTAATATTTTGGCAATGGTTTCATTAATAGTTTAATATTAATCAAATATTAATGATAAGAGAATTGTTTGATATTTAAATCATTTAATAATGATTTCGGTGGTTGAAAATTCATGATAAGTTATGATAAATGTTTTAAATTTTTTTTTATTATAAGTCATTTAAAATAATATGACTGATATTTATAGATATTGAGTTACATAATAGAGTCTTAGACTCGATAATTACCCGATAAAGCTGTCGGTACACCGACATATTTCTAAAATTGATCTAGACTTAGATATTTTGACTGTATTAATGTTTGTTTGTGATGCAATAACTGTTGAACATGTGTGATAATGTGATTAGGTTATGTGCTGACTGCGAAATGCAGTACTATATGTTATAGAATATTGTTCTAATAGAACGAATGATCTGATTAATGATAGGTCGTGATATAAAAGATAAAACTAAGTTGCGTATTGTAAGCAGCGCATCAGGCAAATATCCTACCTTTGCATTTTCTTTATGCAATGGACATGAGTAAGAATGTTTCAGAATTATATTATTACTGTACATATTATTAACCCTATATTATATATGCTCATTGATTATCAACATGTTAGTATATGGTAATTCTGATATATATTCTGTTCGTTAATTTCTATAAATGGTTATACAAGTGTCCCCACTTGGATAATCATTGCATTTAACTATGTTGATACACCTTTGTCAATTATCCGTATATATATGTTGAATTATAGATTATTGTTGAACAAGATAAAACCTTATTATTATCCAACCGAATTGCTTTGGTTTGGAACCCCGACAAGTATGAACATCCCTTACACGGGAAAATTTTTATGCACCCAAGGTGGACAGAGTGAACGATAACATCGTTCTTGCATGTAGTATTGATCAATATAGGGTACAACGGGCTGATCACCCTCCGTGCCCATAAGTTATGATGGTTTACAGATGAAGTTCTGTTTAACCTTTTCAAAAATGAAAACAATGTTCATAGTATGTCTCCTTAAACCTATTTATAGTCAGTACGTAGTTTCAAAAATTTGATAGAGAGTTGTTATTTTATTATTATCGGTTCAGATTACTTCACAACTATTGATTTGTTGTAGAAGGGTAGTATAAAGAAAATATTTAAATTCTTTCAGCTTATATATATATAGTTGTTATTACTTGCTGGGCATTCAAATGCTCATCCTTGCTTAATTTAAATATTTTTCAGCTAAGTGTGAACAACCTGAAGGCTCTGCTAGGAATAAGGGAAAATGGAAAGGTTGCTGAATGATTTCAATGTTATCTTGTGTAATAGTTTAATATTATTAAGATAATGTTATATATTTATTATCACGTATTGTAAGGAATGATTAAAGGTTAGGTACTTGGGAGCTAGACTTTGATAATAATGTAAATTAAGTTTAATATTTATATTATTGCTATTATTATTAGTATTATTTCGCTCATAGAAATGGTATCGTAAAGCAACGAGTTCGGGTTTCAAGTACCTGGATTTGGGGGCTTAACAGCGAACAACTCAACACTATAATCGGAAGGTGAAACAAAGGAGATTTGAGGTTAGAGATTTGTTCCTTCGGGAGTCGAAGGCCTCAACTCTCCAGAACACCGACAAGTTGATGCCTAACTGGGAGGGACCCTATGAAGTGATAGAAGTGCCGAAGCCAGGTATATACCTGCTTCGAGTAATGGATGGTTTAGAAGTAAAAAATACATGGCATATTGGAAGACTTAGAAAATATTACCAATAAAAGCTATGTCATTCTTTCCTTTACTTATGTAAGCCATTTTATTTATTGATGAAATACATTAGATTTTTCCTCGGATGCATTCATACTCCATTTATATTCATATTCTTTTATACACCCGATCAGATAAGCTTCGGGATTAAACCAATCAGAAAGTCAGAAAGGATATAACTGATCGGTAAAATTCACAAGTATAACAGATCAGGAAACTATTAGATCGAGATAGATAAGCTTTGGACCTAAACTGATCAGAAAAGTGCTCAACACCAAACTGATCGGTAAAAGTCACGGGTATAACTGATCGAGAAAACTATAATTTTTAATCAGACAAGCTTCAGACATAACACGATCAGAATGTTCGAGATAACATAGCTGATCGGGAAAAGTCACAAGTATAACTGGATTTACAAATACAAAAATTTTGTATTTCATTCATAATTTCAAATTTTTTACAAAACCCGATCGTATAAGATTCAGGCAAAGTACAAATATAGAAGAAAAATGAAGACTACCAAAGAAATTACATTCCTAATCGAAGCTAATCCCGAGGAGTCTTATCTCCAGCTTCAGATTCTTCGTCCGAAGTGTCTATGACGGAAGCATCGAGACCAGCGACAATTAACTTGGCCCGAGCCTTCTCCCGATAGGTTTTATAGCCTTCAACGAACTGAGCCATGATCTTATTGGTCAAGGCCGGGGATTCTTCATATCCTTCGATTGCACGCTATATGTCCTTAGCACGTTCATCCTTCAAGGAGTTGTTCTCACGGATCAGGTGCATCATCTTGCTGTGAACCCCATCGAACTTCTCCTCAAGAGAATGAAGTGCCAGCAACCGGTCATTGCTTTCTCCAGATAGATGATCTCTCCCCTCAAGAAGCCTCTTGGCATGACCTTCGAGACCGACGAACTCCTGCTGAACTAGCGAATATTGTTCTTTGAGTTTGTCGGCCTGTCGTTCAGCCTGGGTCGCCCTATTACGGGTCTCCGCATGAAGATCCTTCTCCTTCTTTAAGTCCGAGTTCAGGCCCCTAACCTCAGCCTCAAGTAGCAGCACATCCGACCTCAGCTGAACTTCCTTTTTAGTGGTTCGGGCGAGAAGAGGAATGGCTCGAGCAAGAATGTCATTGGCCTACAACAAACACATACATAACCTATGGAAATCAAAGCATAAGTTTACAAAACCAAGTTAAACTGTAACGCTGTTGGGTAAAATCTAATTACGCACAACACGCAAGTATACATGGTTAACAAGTAATAAAGTGATAAGTTGAGTATCGTTCCCACAGAGAATTAGTTAATAAAAATTACCAAGTACTAACCCGTAACCAACTCAATCTTATTTAAATGAATGAATTTCAAATTATATAAATTAAACTACTATTAAATTTCACTAATTAAATTAAGACTATGAAGATTTAAGATCACAACTTCACTTATTGCTTCATTTAAGTTAACACACTTCTCATCAATTATTCTCTATCCTGAATTGTTAATCAAGAACACTAAAGTAGTATTAACCACCTCTCGATGCACTAATACCGTATTAACGTCAATCCACAATTAAGATAAAAATCCATTAAACACCTTAATCAACTAACCCACTATATCTCTATGTGAATTACAATTGAAGAAGGTTTAAGAACAAGTTCTCTATCCGATTACATGCGGTGTTAAGCATATCTCTACCTTAACACTCATCAAGTTTAAGCTACTAACAAAATCCTGAACACATGCAATCATGATCAGATCTAAATCTATAATTCATCTCTCGAGTTCATATAGATTATCACGGTAATTGATGGCCAGTTAATTAAACAATTAAGTCCAAACCATAGTAGACAATTCTCACGATAGAACATAATAATTGATAGCGAAACATATTAAAATAAACTACACAATAAGATCCATTGTAATCTCAAACAAAGAATTAGTTCATTGAATTAAAACTAAGAATCCACACTTGAAATAACATTAAAAGATAAAAATAAGAGTAGAGTAAAGAATTGAATCCGTTGTCAGCAAATCTCCATCTTCCTCAAGCTCCTGCTCTTGATCTTCAATGGTCTTCAAGTTGCTTCAATCTCCAAAACTATTTAGAACTAGTGTTTTGATCTAATTTACTCTAATCTAATCTAATGGAATGCTCTCTCCCAATCTCTCCAATCTCCCCTAATCCTTATTATTCTCCTCCTTTTATAAGCCTTTTTACATGTCTTTAAGTCATCTTGGAAGTCCTTGAGTCAATTGGATCGAAAACAATCCTTCCCGAACTCAAATTTGGCCAAAAACCACTTCTTTTACGTTGCGTACCTTCCTGGCCGGGGTCTAGGCTTGTCAAGGGCCCGCTTGGCCGGCTATAGTACTGTTTTTTTCAGCTGTTACTCGCCCTACGGGTTTTAGTGAGGAAAGCCCGCCTGTGGCATCATTTTTTTCATCACAAGTGTCCTCCGTAAAAACAAACCATAACTTTTGATCCGAGAGATGTTACGAGGCCTGCCACCTATCAAATCGAAGATATCGACGATCTCTACAATTTCATTCTTTGAGGATTGGAAAATTCTGGATAGATGAAGGTTGAAATTGGGCTGGAAGTGACTGCTACGCAAATGACCACCCAAAACCATGACGTTCGACATCCGTTGGTACAACGATCATAACTCTTGCATCCGAACTCCGATT
This sequence comes from Panax quinquefolius, assembly GCA_020205615.1. Classification (NCBI taxonomy): domain Eukaryota; kingdom Viridiplantae; phylum Streptophyta; class Magnoliopsida; order Apiales; family Araliaceae; genus Panax; species Panax quinquefolius. The sequence continues at coordinate 260,179 of JAINUW010000329.1, forward strand.
AGAATGATTCAAGATGTTCCAGAAAGCTACGAAGACGCTCTACAATGTAAACTAAGTTTTAAACCAAGAACATGAAGTAAACATGAAAACCCAAATGATGTCCGGATTGCTTTTCTTTGTATTTTCTTTGCTTTTCCTTACCAATAATCGCTCACACCGCTCCCAACGTATAACCTACAAAATGAATACAAAATGCATGAAAAGTAACTAAGACACATAAATATAAGCAACTAATTCAAGTAAAAGATACCGGATAAGTGTATATAAAATCCACTTATCAAATACCCCCAAACTTAAACCGTTGCTTGTCCCCAAGCAACACAACATAATGCAATGCAATGAACCGCAACTAATCTATATGCCTACGAATCCAGCAGTATTGATAGAATCAAATCTATTCACTGGGCCTTAGATCAATCAAGCAAACACGATAATACTTCATATCAAAACCAATCAACAATTTCCTAGTCAATCATCAAGTCTTAAACTGTTATCAATGATATAATGGGTGTGTGCTCCACAACAATGTTAACTGATATAAAATCAAATTTAACACATAACAAGTCTCTTCGAAGGCATCGTACAATGTAAAATCAAGAAATCCAAAAACAAGCTAGATCCAACTAAAATCAAACAATTACCAATATCGAGGGTCAACATGGGATACTTATGCTTTATTTTCATCTACGGGGGCTTTTTGCTCTTTTCCCATTTTATTCATTTTTTTCTTTTTTTTATATATACACATAGCTATGCGATGTCTTATTCCCTTAGGCTTTTTAATGCTACCTTAACGAGCTTTTGACCAATGACTCCCAGACCATTAAGACCTTAGGGCGCTAGGTGTAAAGACAATCCCCTCGGGCTTACTTACTCAAGTAACAAAGGCCACAAAACTAGACAAGCACGCCACAGTGTTTATTCATACTTTTTTTTCTTTTTTTTATAGCTTATATACCCCAAATATTCCCCCAAACTTAGGTTCTTGTCTATCTTTAGCCATCACTACTTATTCTTGTCATTCTTTCATTCAAACTAACATTATCCTTTAGAGTCCCATTATGTATCAGTTTAAACTCAATCAACCAACAAGTTGTTTTTACTGTGCTATCCTTATTACACCAGTTTCAAACAGAAAATGATTCAATTTATAACAAGAAATCACGTCAAAGTTCTAATATTTAGTACTATACTTGTCTACTCAATTCTAATCTCATCATTGGCCAAAATAAACTGAACTATCTAATAGCTGGACTCATGCAAGATGAACATAGTAACTAACTATTATTTTTAAATTTTTGGTTTGATTTTTTTTTAATAATAAACCTAAACTAAATTAACCACATATGCAAAATTACATAACATAAACATGAAACTACACATGCAATAATGAACTAAACTAAACTCCCCCAAACTTAGCAATTACAATGTCCTCATTGTAAGAATATAACGATAAGTAGAAGAGAACTTCCCTGTAATCAGCTAAGCGTGAAGTGATGGTGGCAATGGCGGCGACGGTCATTTTCCTATCCATTGAACCTCCAATACCTGCAATGAACAGGGACAACGTGGATTAGATTATAAGAGAACTTAATAAGAAAATTAATTTCTATCTACTAAATAAACTAGTAAAGCATATAAATATAAAAATTCCTGGGTTGCCTCCCAGTCAGCGCATGATTTATAGTCTTTCAGCCTGACTTTGTCTGATCAATGCTATCCAATTCCTCGTCGATAATTGAGGAACCCTCCATCCATCAGAAATAATGTAGCTTTTGGTAGGTTCCCATTTGTGATATCCATTGCATTAAAGTAACCTAGCATGCTTTGTTTACATATGTGCCCAATTAAGAATGTTGAATAACTAGGTGCTTTTCCGTCCGTTGAGCCTATGATTCGATTGGGGCTTTGAGGCTTGGCAAGAACAACGGGCTCTTCTTCTATCTTTTCCTCCTCATCCCACCATGGCTTCACATTTGTACTAGCTCTCATGTCATAAAGAGCCTTGCCAACGACATGACTACCAAGCGGGCACGATTTTGCAAATCTAATTGGACCCTTGATCTTTGGCGGAGAAGGAACTTGGGGCACTAATAACATTGGTTCCTCCTCGTTGGTACTCATAGTTAGTTCTTCACCGACCTTATTTTCATTATCCCCACTTGTCTCCTCTTTTTCAATATCTCGTGTCTCATCCAGTTGTAGATTTGGCTCGGGCACTTCATCAATCTCAGAATCCTCGTCATAACACCAATTGTTTTGAGGACAGTTGTTCAAGGCTTTGAGCATTTGATCTATCATGTTTTGCAAATTTTGACGTGATATCTCTTGATTCTGAATTGACCACTCTTGATTAATCCTCCTCTCCTCATTTGATGCTATGAACTTGGACAACAATTCCTCCAACTTTGACTTTTCTTCTTTTAATGGAGGTTGATATGAGAAATCCGGCGTGTATGTTGGATTTGGAATAGAGTACTGGTCTTGATAGTTGTAGCTCCATGAAGAATCCGGGTGATACCCCCAAACTTGATCATAATTATCATATGCATACTGATTGAGGTAGTTACCACCATCTCAAGTGATCGCATTTACCAAGATTGATGGTGCATTGATTACTCGGTGATTGCTAGCACAATAGTCACAAATAACCGCCATCCTTCGACTCTTTGAAAGTGTGCAATAACGCCTAACTTCCTCGAAAGTTCTTCAATCTGGCCGACATCCAAAGAAGTGCATTAAGTCCATCAATCCTGTATTTCCCTTGGTTGAGTCATGTTTTGTGTATGGCCATTGCCATTGATCATGCAAAGTCATCCATGGTACCTGAAAAGAGAGAAATATAGGAAGAGAATTAAAAATAAAAATTAAAATATTTAAATTAAGACTAATTTGATTGAAATTAATATTAGTAAAAAATATTAAACTAATTCCCCGACAACGGCCCCAAAAACTTGTTGGGTAAAATCTAATTACGCACAACACGCAAGTATACGTGGTCAATAAGTAATAAAGTGATAAGTTGAGTATCGTTTCCATAGAGAATTAGTTAATAAAAATCACCAAGTACTAACCCGTAACCAACTCAGTCTTATTTAAATGAATGAATTTCAAATTATATAAATTAAACTACTATTAAATTCCACTAATTAAATTAAGACTACGGAGATTTAAGATCACAACTTCACTTATTGCTTCATTTAAGTTAACACACTTCTCATCAATTATTCACTATCCCGAATTGTTAATCAAGAACACTAATGTAGTATTAACCACCTCTCGATGCACTAATGCCGTATTAACGTCAATCCACAATTAAGATAAAAATCCGTTAAACACCTTAATCAACTAACCCACTATATCTCTATGTGAATTATAATTGAAGAAGGTTTAAGAACAAGTTCTCTATCCGATTACATGCGGTGTCAAGCATATCTCTACCTTAACACTCATCAAGTTTAAGCTACTAACAAAATCCTGAACACATGCTATCATGATCAGATCTAAATCAATACTTCATCTCTCGAGTTCCTATATATTATCACGGTAATTGATGGTCAGTCAATTAAACAATTAAGTCCAAACCATAATAGACAATTCTCACGATAGAACATAATAATTAATAGCGAAGAATATTAAAATAAACTACACAATAATATCCATTGTAATCTCAAACAAAGAATTAGTTCATTGAATTAAAACTAAGAATCCACACTTGAAATAATATTAAAAGATAAAAATAAGAGTAGAGTAAAGAATTGAATCTGTTGTCAGCAAATCTCCATCTTCCTCAAGCTCATGCTCTTGATCTTCAATGGTCTTCAAGTTGCTTCAATCTCCAAAACTATTTAGAACTAGTGTTTTGATCTAATTTACTCTAATATAATCTAATGGAATGCTCTCTCCCAATCTCTCCAATCTCCCCTAATCCTTATTATTCTCCTCCTTTTATAATCCTTTTTACATGTCTTTAAGTCCTCTTGGAAGTCCTTGAGTTAATTGGATCAAAAACAATCCTTCCCGAACTCAAATTTGGCCAAAAACCACTTCTTTTACGCGTACCCCCGCCCCGGCGGGGGTCTAGGCTTGTCAAGCGCCCGCCCCGGTGGGCTATAGTACTATTTTGCAGCTGGTACCCCCACCCTAGCGGGGGTTTTACTAAGGAAAAGCCCGCCCCGGCGGGCATCATTTTTCTATCACAGCGTCCTCTGGTAAAACAGCCATAATTTTTGATCCGGGAGAAGTTACGAGGCCTGCCACATATCAAATCGAAGATATCGACGAGCTCTACAACTTACATTCTTTGAGGATTGAGAAATTCAGGCTGGATGAAGGTTGAAATTGGGCTGGAAGTGACTTCTATGCAAATGACCACCCAAAACCATGACGTTCGACGTCCGTTGGTACAACGATCATAACTCTTGCATCCGAACTTCGATTAGAATGATTCAAGATGTTCCGGAAAGCTATAAAGACGCTCTACAATGTAAGCTAAGTTCTAAACCAAGAACATGAAGTAAACATGAAAGCCCAAATGATGTCCGGATTGCTTTTCTTTGCATTTTCTTTGCTTTTCCTTACCAATAATCGCTCACACCGCTCCCAAACGTATAACCTACAAAATGAACACAAAATGCATGAAAAGTAACTAAGACACATGAATATAAACAACTAATTCAAGTAAAAGATACCGGATAAGTGTATATAAAATCCACTTATCAAACCCCAAAACAGGTATACATCACCCATCTTGAGTCGCCAAATACATGGTAAAAAATTCAAATACAACTTAATTATACAATAGTCGTGTAAAATATGACAAAACATAATCTAAGAGTTTTAATAAGAATATTGTCATCTAGACAATATCCACACTCAATGTAGTCCTCATTACATTTATTGTCACACTATTTAACAGAATAGTGAGGACTACTAATGCTATCATCTGGACCGTCACTCCGTTTTTCGACTAGTCCCGGCTATGTTCTCATTTTCTGAAGAGAACAGTGGAAGAAAGGGTGAGCTCAACTAGCCTAGTAAGAAATATTATGACTAAGATAATGCAGAATAAATTATCATTAACCTTCAACAATGTTAAACTGATAGAATATAATAGATAACAAGTTTAACTGCAGCGGAACAAGCAATCCATTAGAAGAGTCAAGTAGAGCATAAAATCTACTATCTTCTATGATTTAAAAAGTTTTTCATCAACTTTATCACTGAGACTCAGCTTAATAAATAAAATTGAATCATCCCTGCATCACGGCCAAGGATATTCATGTAATCATCAATGGTCACGACTATACCGAATAATCCCTGGTCATAATCACACCAATAACTATCCATCAATGAACTACAGGCCAATGAAGACTTTTACCACATCATTCGTCACATTACGGTCATGATTATACCGAATAATCCCTGGTCATAATCATACCAAGTCCATCTATGCACGTAAGCCAAAGATGACTTTAATCAAAATATAAGCATGAGGATGATGACAATAACATAATAATTCAATAAAACAAGTTCAAGGATATATTTTAAAGATTTATAATTTAATTTATCCGAAATCAATAATGTTCAAATTGTCAACATGATACTTGCTTTGTAGAGTAAAATTCAAGAATGCTCAGAAGAATATTTTCATGAAAAGATACTGGATGAAGCGCAAATATCAAGGATATTCCACTAATTTCATGGAGTATAGAAGCCAAAACATTAACTAACTAAGTATAATAGAATATATGAAATTGCAAATGGATTTTCGTCCGCCATGCGGTAATCCACATAGACAGATCATTTCCACAATTTAATAAGGAATGAATACGAATGATCATTCACCATGCATGTGGTAATTCACATAGACATGTTATTCCAACAGAATAATAAAGAATGGAATAACAGAAGAATTCACCATGCATGCGATAGACCGCACAGACAGGTTATTCCAACAGAATAATAAAGAATGGAACCAGGTCATGCGTAATCTGCACAGATAGGATATTCCAACAGAATAATAAAGAATGGAATAACAACAGAATTCACCAAAGCTTCTTGCGATAGATCGCATGAGCATGAGTTATTCCAACAGAATAATAAAGAATGGAATAATAGAAGAATTTCACCATGTATGCGGTACTCAGATGTATGCATTATTCCAACGAGTAATAATAAAGAATGGAATAACAACCCTTACGAGTATTGAAAGAAAATAACTCTCTTCATGAATACGAAAGAATAATACCCCTTACCTTAGAAGAAAACTGGAATAGTGAGGTAGCAGAATTCTCTTCTCCTTTCTCTCTATAATAATTGCTTTATACCTTTAGTGAATTGGTGAGAAATGAAGGAAGAATGAGTTTCTATTTATAGGAAAATATAGTTTCGATAATTGCACGTTTTGGGGCTCAAAATATTACAGTATAATACCTTCCTCTTTTTCTTCATTTTTAATTTAGTCCTGCAAGTATTATCAAACTTGCACCACCTCCCTTATTAGTAAATAATGTGAATCAATAGTTCAATCACGTGAATCAATAGTTATAATCATGTGAAAATATGAATTACAGTATAGTACCTTCAACTATACCTCCATTTTTAACTTAGTCATGCAAGTATTATCAATCTTGCACCACCTCCACTAATAGTACAAGAATGTGAATCAATAGTACACACATGTGAACAAATAGTTATAATCATGTGAATTAATAGCAATTAATTGCTCATTTATCCGGTTAAATACCCGATTGGTCAATATAACCTCCAGACATCAATTATTATCGAAATAAATGTCGATTTTCACTAACACTAATAATTCCAACACAATAGAACTATCAATTTCATCTTTCATCAACACGAACTTATTCATCATTAATATTATAATTCACAATATTTAACAACCGGTCGCTTCGGGAAAGAGGGGCTTCCGATATGGATTTCTCCTTATTGGCGTGCAATTAGGTGACCAAACCTCTCCTTGACAGAACTTCTAAACATTGTCAATATTGCAAATAATAATATGAATAACTTTATCATCTCAATTATTGATTTAATAATATATTATACAGATGATACTGTGACAATAATTGAATCAATAATACGAGAGATATGATGCAAAGAATTCATGTAGAAATAATAATGAGTATAAGCGAGTGACTTCTCACGTAAGCATCAATAATCAATACCGTAGTGCTACTACGCAACGACCGCCAGACATTATTCTTTTTACTACTCTGGGTAGTTCAGCGGTTTTAACGGTAACACTTTGGTAGTTATTTTTATAAAAGATAATTACATCATTTTCTAACTACGACAATACTTCCATTGTGGGGTCCACCAATAATTGTGCCGTCGTACGAATATTCCCTGTTAAAACAAATATTCCCCGACCAATCGAATATTATATAACCACTTGCTTACTTTGCAAAATTTGTAAATATTACCCACAACTATAACATTATATCAAATCCACACCATAATATTCAAAAATATATTTCGAGAAAATTATTCTTTATTCATAAAAGTTGGGGTCTTACATAAACGCCCTCGGAATTACCTGGCATTGAGCCCGGACGTAAGCCACCAGATACTCTTCGGAAGAAAATTCCTTAAACCATTCGTCATCACCCGAAAGCTTGAAATGATCGAACAGAGTAAAGGGAAACACTTCCGATGGGCTCTTCGGCCAACAGGTTGTCGGCATTCCTTGGGATGAACTGGCCTTAGATGTGGGCGTCGAGGTAGGAGGAGGGTCAGCACCCATAACTTGCAATTCAGGGTCCTTACCCAAACGTGGTTTCTTGGTTTGAGGTTCGAGAGGAGCCTCTTCGGTGTCCTCTGAATCGTCGATCATGGCCACTTGTGTTGGGGGTGGAGGAGATGGCTTCGGCATGGTAGAGACCGTCGCCACTTGTATAGTGGGTGGAGGAGTTGGTTTCGGCATGGCTGAAGAGGAGACCTTGTGGGGGGATTTGGTGGAAGGTTTGACAGAAGGCCTCTTCGTCTTCTTCAACAAGGCCATCTTCTCAGCCTGACTCATCTGCAAAACTGACTTGCCTGCGGGTTCGGCAATGGAGGCATCCGGAAGGGCAGGACCCGAAGCAGAACCAATCAAGAATTCAGCAATCGGGATGGTCTCCCCTTCGTCTGCATCATCAGTAATGGGGAGGCGGATTGGTCTGGCCTCGATTGGTGGAGGGGTTAAAGACTCATCGGCCCCCTCGGGCTTGAAGATCGTCACTGCACAAAGAAGAATTTATCAAGACAAAAGCTTTTGTAGTGAGAGGAAAACGAATTAAATGAACTATAGACAAGCCAAGATCGAGTTACTTACACCCGTGTTTGTACAGCCAGGCTTCGTTGGACAAAACTGCCAGACTCCATTCGGTCTTGCTCAACTTCTTGTAAAAGGCCTTGAAAGCGTCTGCCCTATCCTTACGAAATTTGGATACCTTCACGATAGGATCATCGGGATGGGCCCAGCTAGGCAAGAGTTGGAGATCGGTCCCTTTCATGAAGATCCACTGGTTGTGCCACCCCTTGTTGCTTGAAGGAGTTTTGATGAGGACAGAACGGTTGGGTTGTTTGTTCAATTGTCGAAGGCCAGGCTCCTTCGACCTGCCGATAGTGAATAAGGCAAAGAAGAAATCGAGGCCAGGAGTGATCCCCATCTCCTGACACAAGGATATGAAGGATATCAAGTGGATGTATGAGTTCGGCACGAGTTGTGCGAACTCGATCCCCACGAAGCATAGAAAAGAAGAGATGAATTCGTGAAGTGGGAATCGAACCCCGTACTTTAAAACATACAGAGGTACGGCCACCCATTTGCCCTCGGGTCTCCAAAACATCCGTTCTCCAGATTTGGGCACCCGAAGCTTGTACTCTTTGGGGATATTGAAAAGGGTTCGGATATCAGAGATTTAAGAAGGGGTGACGGTGGATACGGTGTTGATATGGGAAAACTCCATTTCAAAGTGGTAGGCGTTTCAGACCTTGGCTTCGGCATAGATTGGGGTAGGAAGAACAGAGGAGGTAGTGGTATCAATAGGAGCTACTGGCAAATCAATCAGAATCAGATCGCCGGTGGTGACAGAAGGCAGAATTGGCTCAGTGGTGGGGAGAATGTTGGAATCTGCCATTTGAAGTGGAGGAGATATGAATGTAGAGTTTCAGAAGCTAAAATGAACAGAAGGAAGCTGGAAATACGATGATTTCAACTAGAAAAATACGAACAAGGAGAAGTTTGAATGGCTTGATAGCTCGTCAGAAATCGCCTTCGCTGGAAAAGTCGAGAGCAGATTTTAAAATAAAGAAGTCTGGGAAAAATGACAGAGTGGGGTGGAGAGGGGTTTTTATAAGTAGGGCTGCACGAAACCCAAGGGCGTCTATTAAATGTAGTTGGGGCCCACTCCTGGGAAGACGTGTAGTGCCTCAAGAAATGAAGAAAAACTGCTTATATTCCACTGGCGACTCATCATTAGCTGTCGCGACTCATTGAATCCATGACCTTTCAAGTCTCTAATTATAAAAAGATTATCACAAGAGACTAGGGGCAATGTTCGAGAGCATTTTACCGACCCTTATGTGGGCCGAAGGCCTAACACTGGAAGGGGTTTATGAGCCCATTGGGCCGAAGCCCATAGAGAAGCTGAAGGTATTCGGGTTCAACATTCGAGTCCTTTGGGCCAGAGCCTTACCTTTGTGTATGATGTTCGGGGTCGGGCCCTCGAGTTTTTTGGGCTGAGGCTCAGACCCGATGGTGAGTTCGATTGGGTTAGGCCTGTGCAGTGGGCTATCCCGTGTACAGAGTCTAGAGTCCTAAACGTATTTGAATATGGTAACTCCAAAGGTAGTGTTTGGATTGGATTCCACTTCCACCTTTTAAGGAGATTGTGTTGGACCCAAATAATGGTAGCTACCATAATTAAGAGTCCTAAACCGACTCGGAGATGGATTCTAGGGTGATGAGAGTACTATAAATACAAGGCCAGGGTTACAATTAAGAGGTAATACTTTCTTTGAGCACTAAACACTAGCCTCAATTGTTAAACCTTGTGAACGACCTATACTCATTCTCACACCGGGGCTATCCTCCTGCGGCACAAGCCGTCAAGCTTCGTGTGTGATCTGTTATTGTGCAGGTTCAAGCATATGGATTCTGTGATTGGACGCGCCGATGAAACTTGGCGTTAACAGATAAGTTAAGTATCGTTCCCATAGAGACAAATATCAATTTTAATCTAACAATTACCAGCTTTATATTATCTCAATTTTATTAAACTAATTGATTTAAGGATGAAAATAATGAAAAATTAATAAGCCAAATAAAAATAAAATATCAACCACAAATTTTACTCAGATAATGGAGAATTATGCCTACAATTTTACTTTATGCTTCACTCAGATTATCATGCCTCTTTTTAATCCAATTTAACTATTCCAGTTCATTAATCAAGAACACGAAAGTAGATGTAGCCATCTCTCGATGCAATAAACCCATATAAACTTAAATCCACAGATGATAGAATTAAGACAAACACACAATTAACTAATTCACTATATCTCTATGTGAATTACAATTAAAGAAGGTTTAAATCTTTTGACTTGTTAATATTCTAAACCTTGTTGTTTTGATGATAACTTGATATGATGGATAATTTGTTTATTATGAAATTTCAGGAAGTTGATGAAAGGATTATTGTCAAAAGACTTTGAAGATTTGAGCCTTAAGAAAAATATGTAAGTTCATTGCAAATATTTAATTTTTCAATACAAGGCTCTAGGACATGTTATGTGTGCATTAAAATGTGATTAAATATTTTGTGCATGCCTAAGAATTTATACTAACTGTTATTACATGATTTATTTTAGTTGGTTAGTATTTATATTATGCATGCTTAAGATAAAAAGTTGAATAATTATTGCCCGGATTAATTGACTTACATTTGCCATATGTTATGAAATTTTAAGAGTTTTGTTTTTATAGAAATATTTGTATAACACGTGTGCATCAAACTTGTTGGAAATCTAAAAGGTGTTGGTAACTTAAAAGTGGTGGCGGTTGAAGATATGATTACTTAGATTGCATGAATCTTGGAAATACAATATAATCATTATCTTGGAAAATGATTTACACTACTTTTTTAAATACCAAACTAACACTTCATTATCTGTTTAAGTTTGAAGAGTCAGTGATATTCATAAGGTGGCAGTTATTATGGACTATTTGAGTTTTACACGGAACCTATTCATGGGTTATCTTTGACATAGTCTATATCTTTTAAGAAATGTTTCCAACAGAAATAAAGACGTTACTTATCTTTGGGAATTTTGTTGGCAACGTAAATATTTTTACAATGGAACTGTGTTGTATAACAACGATAATATATTTTTTGGGCTATAAAAGAAGATCTGAAGTCAGTGATTAAAATACAACACTTAAATTAATTATTGCACTCATAAACTTGAAAAGCTACTTCATTATTCTTGGTGCAAAATTTGCAGCTGCTGTGCAATTATATTCAGATTAATTATCAGCTATTTTCATAGGCATAATATTGGTGATATCTCTCACTTTTTCTAGTTGATCATTGCATTCATTAGTCGGGCCTTGCATTGTTAAATTATTTATTTGCTTTGATCATTAGACCTCTATATTGTAATCTTAAATTTTTAGACTAAGTGTTGTCTAAGGAAATTTAATCCAGGTGGATTAAGATTTGTTTACAAACAAGTTCAAGGAAGCATAGGTTCTTAAGGGGTGCATTGGTGCACAAGGAGCAAGTGTGCTCAAGAGAATTATTGTAATTCAATTTTTGATAGAATCTGTTTTGTAACAAGGGTCATTTTAAAGAAATAAAAGTGAGTCTCCAATACTAGTTGGTATTGGACGTGGACTAGGCTATTATTATAGAGGGTAATAGTTGAACCATGTAAAAAATCTTGGTGTTGTTTTTTATTGCATGCTTTACTTTAATATCTCTTAAGATAGTTAAATTTATTAATAATTAAAATTTAAATATTTGATTCATCTTGAGATATTTTGTTAACACCAAGTGATCACTTTGACTTATAAATTCATCAAAATATTTTCTTAAACTAAAAGTCAATTCGATAGGCCATATTTATTCAACAAGCTGCATTTATCAATATAGTAGGCTATATTCGATAGTTTGGTTTAAAGTTTAAAAATTGATCATAGTTTGTTCCCACACTTATTCAACCCCCCTTCTAAATGTGCCTTATCTGAATTTCATTTGGTATCAGAGATTGGCTCTACTTACTTTGTCTTAAAGGTGACTTGTAGGGAAAGATTCTGACATAGCACAGTTCGGGAACAACAATCAAGAAGGTTAATCAACCAATAGACCTCCTTTACCGTATGGAATAGAAAACTATAATTTCTGGAAATTCCGAATGAGGATCTACCTTAAAAGAGATCCTTGGGAATGGTGGGTTGTGGAGAATGAACCAGTTATTCCAAGAAAAGATGACGGTACTCCAAAGACTTTGCTAGAGATGGACTCAACTGAAAATTTCATGGTTTCCTTTGATTCAAGGGCTATGAACACACTACTTAGTGGCATGGTACAATCCTAGATTGACAAAGTTTCCTCATGCAACACAGCTAAGGAAATTTGGGACACTCTAGTAGTGAGCCATGTAGGAACTTCCATGGTTCGAAAAGTGAAACTAAGCATGCTCATGCACGATTATGAAATGTTCAAACTCGAGAAAGATGAAACTATAAATATGGCTCAAGCAAGGTTCCTTGTTCTTCTGAACTCCTTAAAGCTACTGGACAAATCCATTCTTCAAAGTGAGATTAACCATAAGTTACTTCGGGCTATGCCCAAGAGGTTTGCTTCTAAAATCACTACTCTTCAAGATTCCTCTACTATATCTACTATGGATATACTAACTCTTTTTGGTGAACTTGAGGAATATGAACATCAGTTAAAGAGGTATGATGATGAGGAGGAAACTCCTCAAAGAAAGGTTTTAGCTCTTAATGCAGGAAATAAAGAAGAGCTTGATGATGATTCGAATGAAGAGATAGCCATGATGTCAAGTAGACTCAAAGGACTTCTACAAAGGAAGAATAAACAAAAGAATACCTTCAACTCGAATAAAGCCAAAGGAAAGCAAACCAAGGAGACGTGTTTTGAATGTGGACATCCAGGGCACTTCAAGAAGGACTGTTTTCAACTAAAGAACAAAGGAAAAATAGGCTTCAAGGATAATAAGAGAAATAAGGCACTTGTCACTTGGAGTGATGAAGAAGAATCTGAAGTTGAGGTCGACGCCAAGGATGAAATAGCTCAAGTATGCTTCATGGGAATAGAAGGTGAATCAAATGAGGTATCTAATTTTGAGGTTATTTCTTTGAAACAAGAAAATGATAAATTGAAAGAAAATAATGCATATTTAAAAGACTTGGTAAATACATTAATGAGTGAGGTAGACTCTTTGATAGATGAAAAGAAAGATATTGAAAAATAATCTACATGTAAAGAAGAAAAAGTTTTAATTGCTAAAATTGATTATTTAGATAATTATAACAAAATACTTTTCAATAAGGTAAATTTTTTGAATAATGAAGTCCAAAAATTGACTAATGAACTAAAAATGAGAGATGTATGTATTGATGCATTTAGTGATAAATCACTTGATAAAACCCTTCCTAATAATGAACTCTAAAAAGAAATAGATTCATTAAAATTATCTCTTACTAAATTTGTTCAAGGTGAAGAAAATTTAAATGTCATATTAGGTAAACAAAGACCTAGTTTTGATAGACAAGGAATTGGTTATACGTCTATGCATAAAAAGGGAGATGTAAAAATGCTAAAATCAAAATCTCGTTTTAGATTAAATTATTGTTCTCCTTTCACAACATGTAGAAACTGTGGTATTAAAGGTCACTTGGACATAAATTGTTTTAAGAAAAATAGAATTAAAAAGGTATGTGTTAAAAAGGATGATTTACGTGCAACTGACATTAAAGGACCCAAAAAGATGTGGGTACCAAAAGGATGAATTATTTTTTCTTGAAATGTATGTCTCAAAGCAAGGGTTCCATCTCAAAAATGGATTCTTGATAGTGGATGCTCTCGTCACATGACTGGTGATAAATCAAAGTTCATGGAGCTAAAAGTCAAGAAGAAAAATGGGACAGTCACATTTGGAGATAACCGAACCTGTGAAATAATCGAAAAAGGTAAAATATGAAATGGTAAGGTTAATATTGATAATGTACATCTTGTTAGTGAATTTGAATTTAATCTTATTAGTATAAGTCAATTGATGGATAATGGTCATCAAGTTAGTTTTGAAAAAGAAAAATGCACTATCTCTCATGGTACTAACAATGTTACTCTAGTTGCATAAAGAGAAGGAAATATATATACTATTGATTTTGAGCAACATGGTGAAGAACTATGTCTTGCATCTGTACAAGATGAGGCTAATTTATGGCATAAGAGGATGGGACATGTTCACATGGATTTTATCAAGAAATTGTCCTGAAAGAATATTGTCAAAGGGTTGCCAAAGATAAAGTATGAAAAGAAGGGAATCTATTTTTCTTGTCAACTTGGGAAACAAGTAGAACATCGTTTACGGCAAAGAAAATGGTATCAACTTCTTCTCCTTTACAACTACTTCATCTTGATTTATTTGGACTAGAAAGACATGCTAGTATAAATGGTAAGTTTTATGCATTTGTAATTGTTGATGATTTCTCTAGATATAAATGGGTACTATTTTTGAGAACTAATGATGAAGCTTTTAAAGAATTTGAGAAATTAATAAGAAATTTGGAAACAAATTATAGCCTCAAACTTGTAAAGATATAAAGTGATCATGGTACTGAATTCCAAAAAGACTTTATAATGTTTTGTGATCAAAAAGGAATTAGTCATGAATTTTCAGCTCCTAGAACCCCCTAACAAAATGGAGTAGTGGAATGAAAGAATAGAACATTACAAGAAACAGCTAGAACTTTACTACAAGAAAGTAAACTTCTAAAAGTTTTTTGGTAGAAGGCTGTAAACACCTCTTGCTATGTTTTAAATAGAGTACTCATTAAGTCAATTATTTTGAAGACTCTTATGAACTTTTAAATAATAAGATTCCTAATATAGGTTATTTCAAATTTTTTGGATCTAAATACTTTATATTAAATACTAGTGATAACTTGGAAAAATTTGATGCTAAATCTTATGAAAGAATTTTCATTGGTTATTCACAAAATAGTAAAGCTTATCGTGTATTTAATACTAACAAGCTATGTGTTGAAGAGTCTGTTCATATTACATTTAATGAAACTCAAAATGATCTTCCAAAAGAAAGAGATGAGGATGCAGGAAATTTGGAAATCTCAGTGAATCCAGGAAACCAGAAAAATCTATTCAGCAAGCCGAATGGACAAATCCAACAAGAAAACTCGCAAGAAGTCGAACAAGGAACAACACAAGAGCTTGAAGTTGATATCCCTCAATAAGAAGAAGTAATACATGATATGCGAATGCCAAAGACTGTAAGATATCTCAAGAATAATCCACCAAAAAATATTATTGGAGATATAAACAAAGGAATCACTACAAGGAGAGGATTGCAAAATTAATGTGCATTTTCTGCATTCCTATCACAAGTTGAGCCAAAGAATGCTAAGGAAGCTATCCTAGATGAAAGCTGGCTAATGACAATGCAAGAAGAGCTTCAACAATTTGAACGATGCCAAGTCAGGGAAATTATGCCCCCTCATAAAGATGTTTCCATCATTGGAACAAAATGGGTATTCAAGAATAAGCTTGATGAGCATGGCTAGTAGCTCAAGGTCACATGTAACAAAGTAAAGCTAGTAGCTCAAAGATACAATCAATAAGAAGGGATTGACTACAAAGAAACTTATGCCCCAGTCGCTAGACAAGAGTCCATCCACCTCTTGTTAGCATTTGCTTGTTACAAGAAGTTCACACTCTATCAAATGGATGTAAAGAGCGCCTTCCTCAATGGATACATCAATGAAGAGGTATATATAAAATAGCCTCCTGGATTTGAACATGAAAGGTATCCAAACCATGTTTACAAGCTCAAGAAAGCTCTCTCTGGACTTAAGCAAGCTCCAAGGGCTTGGTACGAAAGGTTGAGTAAGTCTTTACTTTCAAATGGTTTTATTAGAGGAAAAATTAATTCTACATTATTTATAAGGCATGAAAATAAAGATATTATCATTGTACAAATATATGTAGATGATATAATTTTTGGTGCTACTAATGATTTCCTTTGTGAGTGGTTTTCTAAGTGCATGCACAAGGAATTTGATATGAGTCTAATGGGAGAACTTAACTACTTTTTGGGACTTCAAATCAAGCAAACAAAGGAAGGTATATACATCCATCAAACCAAATATACAAAAGAGCTACTCAAAAGATTTGGTTTCGAAGGATCAAACTTTAAGGCTACACCTATGAGTACTTCCATAAAGCTTACGACTAACGAAAAAGGTATAGATGTGCAGGTAACTAAATATCGAGGTATGATTGGATGTTTATTATATTTAACTGCATCTAGACCAGATATTATGTATAGTGTTTGTTTATGTGCACGATTTCAAGCAAAACCTAAACAATCTCATTTACAAGTTGTTAAAAGAATTTTTAAATATTTAAGTGAAACAATCAATTTGGGATTATTTTATCCAATTTGCAATCATTTTGAACTAATAGGCCATTCAGATGCTGACTATGCATGATGTAAAATTGATAGAAAAAGTATCAGTGGTGCTTGCACATTTTTAGGTCACAGTCTTGTTACGAGGCATAGTAAATAGCAGACATCGGTTGCTTTATCAACCACTGAGGGAGACTATCTATCTGCAGGAAGTTGCTATTCTCAGATATTATGGTTAAAACAAACTCTATGTGATTTTGATATTTTATGTGATAGTGTGCCTATTTACTGTGATAATTCTAGCGCTATCGACATTTTGAGAAATCCTGTTTTCATTCACGCTCAAAAAACATAGAGGTTAGGCATCATTTCTTAAGGGATAATGTTTCAAAAGGTTTGATTAAATTAATTTTTATTCCAACAGAAAAACAATTGGCTAACATTTTTACTAAACCCTTAAGTGAAGAAAGGTTTTGCATGTTAAGAAGAGAACTTGGAATGTGCATGGTATAATACGATCACGTACTAAAATAGTTCATGCATAAAATATTTCAAATATACAGTATATCTTTATGTTATGATTTTAAATGGGTCTTGTTGATATACGTTATTTGTTCTTAAGTGAAGACCAAGGGAGACGTATCTGCTCGGCACAATTTACGGTTGATATCATTGTGATTTTTGAAATTTGAAAAGAAAAAAATCTAAGGAGTCCTTTCAGCGTCCAACACTTCCATATTAAACATAGAGCGCCTTCTCTCTCAATATTCACTCAGAAATTTTTCTACTGTTCTTCAACGCTATACTTTTCTCACTGATAATGAAGACTCTAGCCAACAAAAGATCTTTCGACATTACCATCAAAGAAGGAGACCATCCCTGATCTCCTTATACTATGCGATCTCCAAAGAAGTCTAAGAGACAACCACGCCAGACATCTGTTCATGTTTCTTCTGATGATTCCGATGGGTCTGATTCAAGCCTCTCTTTCCTAAAGAAGTCCCCACAATCTCCTGGTTCGGAGCCTCCATCTTCTCAGCCAGAGTCACCATCAAATCTGGTAAACCCTTTCTCTGCTACTTCAGATTTGCCAGATAATTTCTTTAGGGGTCAAAGTTTCGGAACTCATTTCAAAACTTCTATTGCTACCAAGCAGTTTGTTTATGAGAAAATTTTAGATCTATTTTATTTCAAAAATTCTTCTTTGGAAAAACTTTTTATCTCTTGTGGTATTTCTGCTATGCTCTTTCCCCCCACTAAGGCATATCCCGTATAGTACAACAGTTTTACACAAATTTAGAGTGTAATGGGGATTGTTATACGTCCTTTGTAAATGGAAAGTCTTTGTTTTTCACGGTTGTTGATTTTGGAAGTATTTTTAATATTCCTTCATCTGGTCCTTGTCCGTTTACTCTCAAGGGTGCTGCAAATATACCCTTTCCTCTTCTTGAACAACTTTAAACTGTGATGAACGATTCATCTCTGAAACTCTATTTACCCCCAAAACTGTTGATGTATGTCCACTTGCATGTGTTTTGCATAAACTACTTCGTTATAATCTATTTCCACGAGTAGGTAGTGGAGCAGATTTTACTTACCAAGATCTTGTAGTTATTGCAATGATTTTAAAAGGTGTCGGTTTTAATTTCTCTGTTATGATGTTTTCCTACATGATGAGTTGTATTCGACAAGTAAAAAGTGTCTGCCCTATGGTTTGTTTTTGACAAAAATGTTTCAGCATTTCAAAATCTACGTTAATGTTGAAATTGTGGTGTCACAAACTGAATTCATTGATTCTGCTAATTTAAAACAATCCCATATTTCTTTTGTTGATGGCTCATTTGTTCGAATTGTTCCTAATCCTATTCCTACTCCACTGAGTTCTATTTCATCTGATTTACTATCTGATAATCCTACACTTCCTACTTCATCAGTCTCTTCTCCAACAGTAGTCGATATGTTGACTCAAATCCTCAAAAATCAAGAGCTTATGCGTTCTGATATTCTTGATGTTAAACAGAGGCTTTTGGTTTTAGAAAAAGGAAAACTGCCTATTCGGGCCAATGATTTGAACAAAGAGAAATTGAAGATGAATTTATTGATTTACAAGACGGATTTGAGTTGCACATAATGACTATGGTTGAATCTCTTCACATGATGATCAAAAGAAATTCTTGTCAATTAAGTCAAGAACTGAAGTTTGTGAGTTATCAAATTGGAGAATTTTCCGATTTTATATCTCATCGTATGGATGCTATTAGTAGAAAGCAACACTTTGATAGGATGCGCTCTCCAGTCCCGAAATGGCCTCGATGTAATTAGATGGCCAAATACATTGGAGATTTTCTTGACTTGCCTCTACCCAATGAGACCTTTATTCCTTGCTCTCCTAGGTTTGCTCATGAATTTTCTATGGAAGAATGGATTCATCGTCTTCTCCATCGTCCATATTTCACTTCTCATCCTCTGCTTGCCATACACGTTGATGATATTGATATCTGATGATCTTTTTGGCGATGACAAAGGGGAGACATATTGTTGATGTTGCTGATGTGGTTGCTGTGAAGACGTATTGAATGATTTTGGATTTGTTAGTTGGATTTTGGAATTGTTGGTTTTATTTTTAAAACAATTTGGTTGGCACCAATGTTTAAGTTAATATTCTGTTTTGTTTGGTTGTTTAAAACGATTTGGCTGGAGCCAGTATTAGATATTATTATTGCTTAATCTTGTGTTATCTAATATTTGTTATAGCTAATAATTTTTGGAGGATAAATAATGCCTAAACAAAAGGCATGGTGGTAATTAGTTTGGATTATGTTTGTTTCTTTCTGAAATTTTAAATATGCATAAATTTAGGGGGAGTTATAATTTTTGGTGTTGTCATCATCAAAAAGGGGGAGAATATTGATTTGTTAATATTTTAAACCTTGTTGTTTTGATGATGACTTGATATGATGGACTAATTTGTTTATTGTGAAATTTCAGGAAGTTGATGAAAGGATTATTGTCAAAAGACTTTGAAGATTTGAGTCTTAAGAAAAATATGTAGGATCATTGCAAATATTTAATTTTTCAATACAAGGCTCTAGGACATGTTATGTGTGCATTAAAATGTGATTAAATATTTTGTGCATGCCTAAGAATTTATGCTAACTGTTATTACATGATTTATTTTAGTTGGTTAGTATTTATATTATGCATGCTTAAGATAAAAAGTTGAATAATTATTGCCCGGATTAATTGACTTATATTTGCCATGTGTTATGAAATTTTAAGAGTTTTGTTTTTATAGAAATATTTGTATAACACGTGTGCATCAAACTTGTTGGAAACCTAAAAGGTGTTGGTAACTTAAAAGTGGTGGCGGCAGAAGATATGATTACTTGGATTTCATGAATCTTGGAAATACAAGATAATCATTATCTTGGAAAATGATTTACACTACTTCTTTTTTAAATACCAAACTAACACTCCATTATCTGTTTAAGTTTGAAGAGTCAGTGATATTATGGACTATTTGAGCTTTACACGGAACCTATTCATGGGTTATCTTTGACATAGTCTATATCTTTTAAGAAATGTTTCCAACAGAAATAAAGATGTTACTTATCTTTGGGAATTTTGTTGGAAACGTAAATATTTTTACAACGGAATTGTGTTGTATAACAACGGTAATATATTTTCTGGGCTATAAAAGAAGAACTGAAGTCAGTGATTAAAATACAACACTTGAATTAATTATTGCACTCACATACTTGAAAAGCTACTTCATTATTCTTGGTGCAAAATTTGCAGCTGCTGTGCAATTATATTTAGATTAATTATCAGTTATTTTCGTGGGCATAATATTGGTGATATCTCTCACTTTTTCTAGTTGATCATTGCATTCATTAGTCGGGCCTTGCATTGTTAAATTATTTATTTGCTTTGATCATTTGACCTCTATATGTGTAATCTTAAATTTTTAGACTAAGTGTTGTCTAAGAAAATTTAATCCAGGTGGATTAAGATTTGTTTACAAACAAGTTCAAGGAAGCATAGGTGCTTAAGGGGTGCATTGGTGCACAAGGAGCAAGTGTGCTCAAGAGAATTATTGTAATTCAATTTTTGATAGAATCTGTTTTGTAACAAGGGACATTTTAAAGAAATAAAAGTGAGTCTCCAATACTAGTTCATATTGGAAGTGGACTAGGCTATTATTATAGAGGGTAATAGCTGAACTACGTAAAAAATCTTGGTGTTGTTTTTTATTGATTGCTTTACTTTAATATCTCTTAAGATAGTTAAATTTATTAATAATTAAAATTTAAATATTTGATTCATCTTGAGATATTTTGTTAACACCAAGTAGTCACTTTGACTTATAAATTCATCAAAATATTTTCTAAAACTAAAATTCAATTCAGTAGGCCATATTCATTCAACAATCTTCATTTATCAATATAGTAGGCTATATTCGATAATTTGGTTTAAAGTTTAAAAATTGGTCATAGTTTGTTCTCACATTTATTCAACCCCACCTTCTAAGTGTGCCTTATCTGAATTTCAAAATCCCAAGTTCTCATACGATTACATGTGATGCATAGGTATATCTCTATTCCTAACATAAATTATGAATTCAATTAAAACGCAAAAATCACAAACACATGCTATTATGACTAAGTCTAAAATCATATTTCATCTCTCGAATTCATACAAGTTCATGTAGAATTGGTAATTAAGAAATTCATAGATTACGCACAAATCATAATAGATGAATGAAAAATAGAATCATTGAATTACAACCAACGTCTGATAATCATCGTTACACTTAAAGATCCATCATAGACTTAATAAGTTGATTAGTTCATAATAAATGAAATAAACACTGAAAAGATTACAGATATCAACATCCCGATTACAGAACTAAAATTAAAGAACAAGAATAGAAATAGAACAACCCTTCTCTTCACTCCAATATGCAATCTTCGTGTTCCTTGCTCATTTCCTCTGTTCCTCCAAAATCTCTGAAATTATGGCTTGAAAGTTGTAATTGATGATTTTTTTGTTGTTGGAATTGAATGAATAGAATAGATTAATTCTCTATTATTGTAACTGGATACGTCCTCTGTTAAGTCCCAACCACGTCCAAAGTCCACCAAGCCATGCCACAACAGTAGTAGAATTGCTTCAGAACTCCTTTTTTTTGGTCGCGTACCCCCTCCCCAGCGGGCTTGTTATGCTTGGAACCCCCACCCCGGTGAGGTGTTAAGTCTCTTAAATATGTACACCCCACCCCAGCGGGGTGTTTGCTTTGTAAAAGGGCCCGCCCCGGTGGGGTACTATCCTATACTTGCTGATTCTCTACTGAATTACTAGCCTTTCTTTCCACCATCATGCTCTAGCCACATGAACTTACCTTGCACACAAACACATACAAAACAAATAAAACCAATATAAAATTAGATGGATTAAGCACTGTTTAAGCTTGAATAGGTTTCTGATTCGTAGTTAGAAAAACTACTCATCAAATTACCCCAAACTTAAACCGTGATTGTCCTCGAGCACAACAGAATGCAATTCAATGCAACTCACAATTCCCCCAAAACTCTCACTTGTGAAATTTTTCAAACACTTGGTGTGCGTATGCCACAAAGAGTACCACAGTTTCTCAAATTGAGCACAACAATTTCTGACTATGATGAAAAATTAACCAAATATGCTTAGCCAAACTTTTATTGCTTTACTCTGTGATGATATTGAAGTGGTTTACTACCAATTACAAAGTTTTCCCCTCCTTCTTTGCTTGAAAAACAAAATTGAAGACAAACCCTAGGTTGTGTGCTTGAAAATTCGAGAATTTGATATGTATTTGGCGTAGAATGGAAGGGGGTGTAGTTAGGTTTATATAAGAATGATATATAGGGTAAATTTGGTGTGAAGTTGAAGGTTATGGGGAGAAATCATGGGTATTGTGTTGCTTTGGTTTTAGTTTTAAGAGATAGAAGTGGAGAGGGCACGATCTGCAGAGTGTTTTTTTCAAAACTGGATTCCCATACCCCCGCTGGGGCGGGGTCCTTTTTGCCTACAAAAGCCCGCCGGGGTGGGCATGTCAGGTCTTGTTTGGGCCCGCTGAGGCGGGCATGCTTGTCCTATACCAACTTTGATTTACTGCTATTTGACCCGCACGCATATACAAATTCCTTCTTTGTTCCCGAAAACCATTATAACCCATGATTTAAGTTAATCGTAGACAAATTGAGTAGGAATGTTGTTATTTACTTACAAAGACTAACTAATACATAACTAACTACTATATGAATTGAAAAATTTGAACTACTACATACTAACGTTAATAACTAAGCTACTGAACTACACAATGTAAAACTAAATACTGTAATGAACAAGAAAATTGGGTTGCCTCCTAATGAGCGCTAATTTTTAAGTCTTTCAACCTGACTACTCCCTGTGTCATGGCCCCTCAGCAAGAGTGATCGTGGTGGCTTGATTATTGATGTCACCACCCCAATAGTGCTTTAGACATTGCCCATTGACTTTGAATGTTTCTAGCGGATCCCTGCTATAGAGTTCAACTACGCCATGTGGGTAGACTATTTTTATAGTGAATGGCCCAGACCATTGTGATTTAAGTTTCCCGGGAAATAATCTCATTCGAGAGTTATACAATAATACTGTTTGTTCTGGTTCAAACTTTCTGTTCAAAATCTTTTGGTCGTGTCACTTCTTGACCTTTTCTTTATACAACTTAGAGTTTTCGTAAGCTTGCAGATGAAACTCATCTAGCTCGTTAAGTTGCAATAGTCTTTTCTCGCCCGCAGCTGTTTGATTTAACTTTTGAATGGCCTAGTATGTTTTTTGTAAAAGTTCAACTGGGAGGTGACACGCTTTTCCATAGACAAGTTGATACGGAGACATACCAATTGGTGTCTTGTATGGTGTGCGATAAGCCCATAAAGCATCATCCAATTTTAGAGACCAGTCTTTTCTGTTTGGATTCAATACTTTCTCAAAAATTCGTTTCACCTCTCTATTTGAAACTTCGGCTTCGCCACTCGTTTGGGGATGATAGGTCATTGCAATTCTATGATTTACCTCATTTTTTCCAAGAGAGCTATAAAGAACTTATTGCAGAAGTGACTTCCCTCGTCACTTATAATTGTTCTCGGAGTGCCAAATCTCATAAAGATGTTTTTTTGTTGGAATTTCAAAACAACTTTGGCATCATTTTTAGGGAGTGCCATAACTTCAATCCACTTCGACACATAGTCCATAGCTAGCAAGATGTATAAATTGTTGTATGAAGGTGAAAAAGGTCCCATAAAATCAATCCCCCCATACATCGAAAACTTCGACTTCTAAGATTGTGTTGAGAGACATCTCATTCCTTTTTGAAATATTGCCTACCCTTTGACATCTATCATAAATTTTAACAAATTGGTGGGCATCTTTGAACATGGTTGGCCAATGAATCCTACTTGAAGAACTTTTGCCACCGTTCGCTCACTTCCATAGTGTCCCCTATATACAGATGCGTGGCATGCATGAAAGATATTATTAACTTCACTATGGGGCACACATCGATGAATCATCTTATCCACACACTGTCTAAAAAGATAAGGCTCATCCCACATGTACTACTTGACATCATGTAGGAATTTATCTTTCTGCTGATGTGTTAAGTCTGGAGGAAGGATCTTGCTTACCAAATTGTTAGCAAAATCTGTATACCATGGAAATTATGAACTTACCCAAAACGACTGT
This sequence comes from Panax quinquefolius, assembly GCA_020205615.1. Classification (NCBI taxonomy): domain Eukaryota; kingdom Viridiplantae; phylum Streptophyta; class Magnoliopsida; order Apiales; family Araliaceae; genus Panax; species Panax quinquefolius. The sequence continues at coordinate 284,626 of JAINUW010000329.1, forward strand.
TCATCCAAAAATGACTCATTGATCAAAACCTTATCTGCCTTGTCCTTATCCAGATTTTCCAACCATTAAAGATGATCAACTACTTGATTTTCTATCCCCTTCCTATCCTTGATTTCCAAATCAAACTTTTAAAGGAGTAGAATCTAACGAATAAGCCTAGGCTTTGCATCTTTCTTGGAAATTAGATATCGAATCGCTGAGTGGTCTGTGTATACAACAAACTTTGTTCGTATCAAGTATGAGAGAATTTGTCAAAGGCATACACAACCGTAAGTAACTCATTCTCAGTAGTTATGTAGTTCAATTGTGCATCCGTGAGGGTTTTACTTGTATAGTATATAACATAAAATCTTTAATCTCGACGTTGTCCTAAAATAGAGCCTACCACATAATCACTAGCATCACACATCAATTCAAACAACATTGTCCAATCCGGTGCTAAGATTACGGGAGCTGTTGCCAACTTCTTCTTCAACTGATCAAAAGCTATTAAACATTCTTCATTAAATCTGAAAATTACCTCTTTCTCTAAAAGACTACATAGTGGTTTTGCAATCTTCAAGAAGTCTTTGATAAATCGACGGTAAAATCCAGCATGCCCAAGAAAATTGCGAATTCCTTTAACTGAGGTCGGAGGTAGAAGATTCTCAATTGCTTCCAACTTTGCCCTGTCTACTTCCAACCCTTTCTTAGAGACTTTGTGCCTAAGGATGATTCCTTCCTCAACCATGAAATGGTATTTTTCCCAGTTCAGCACAAGATTGGTTTCCATGCATCTTTTTAATACTTTAACCAAATTTTCTAGACAACTCTCGAAGATATTCCCATATACTGAAAAGTCATCCATAAAAACTACCACATTGCGTTCCACCATGTTTGAAAATATCGCCATCATACATCTTTGAAAGGTCGTCTATGCATTACACAGTTCGAATGACATCCTTATGAAAGCAAAGGTGCCATATGGGCACATGAATGTCGTTTTCTCTTGATCTTCTAGTGCAAACACTATCTGATTATATCTTGAATACCCATCCAACAAGCAATATTACTCAAGTCCAGCCAAACGGTCCAACATCTGATCGATGAAAGGTAAAGGAAAGTGATCCTTTCGGGTTGCCTTGTTGAGCTTCTTATAATCCATGCATACCCTTTAGTCGGTCACTATTGTGAGACCCCAGATTTTATAAATAAAGATTTAAATTTCTCGAAATATTTTTTTGAATATTATGGTGTGGATTTGATATAATGTTATAGTTGTGGGTAATATTTACAAATTTTGAAAAGTAAGCAAGTGGTTATATAATATTCGATTGGTCGAGGAATATTCGTTTTAATAGGGAATATTCGTATGACGACACAATCATTGGTGGACCCCACAATGGAAGTATTGTCGTAGTAAGAAAACGACAGAATTATCTTTTATTAAAAATAACGGCGAAAGTGTTACCGTTAAAACTGTTGAACTATCCGGTAGTAAAAGTACAGTAACACGCGTGGTTGCATAGTAACACACGATATTGGTTATTGATGCTTACGTGAGAAGTCACTCAGTTATACTCAATTACTGCTACAGTAATTGCTACATCATATCTCTCATATTATTGATTCGATTATTGTCACAATATCATCTGCATAATATGTTATATTATTAAATCAATAATTGAGACGACAAAGTTATTTATACTATTAAATTGCAATATTTATAATGTCTAGAAAAGTTCTGTCAAGGAGAGGGTTGGTCATCTAATTGCACGCCAATAAGGAGAATCCTTATCGGAAAGCCCCCTCTTTCCTGGGAACGACCTGGTTGTTAAATATTGTGAGTTATAATATTAATGATAAATAAGTTTGTGTTGATTAAAGATGAAATTGATAGTTCAATTGTGTTTGGATTATTAGTGTTAGTGAAAATCGACATCTATTCCGATGATAATTGATGTCTAGGGGTTATATTGATAAATCGGGTAATTAATCGGATAAATGAGCAATTAATTGCTACTAATTCACATGTTTATATAACTATTTGTTCACATGTGTGTACTATTGAATTACATTCTTGTACTATTAGGGGAGTTAGTGCAAGATTGATAATACTTGCATGACTAAGTTAAAAATGGAGGTATATATGGAGGTACTATACTGTAATTCGTATTTTCACATGTTTATAACTATTGATTCACATGATTGAAGTATTGATTCATATTATTTACTATTAGGGGAGGTGGTGAAAGTTTGATAATACTTGCAGGACTAAATTAAAAATGAAAGAAAAGTTGGAGGTATTATACTGTAATATTTTGACCCCCAAAACGTGCAATTATCGAAACTATATTTTCCTATAAATAAAAGCTCATTCTTCCTTCATTTCTCACCAATTCACTAAAGCTATAGAGCAATTATTATAGAGAGAAAGAAGAAGAGAAGTCTGCTACCTCACTATTCCAATATCCAGTTTCTTCTAAGGTAAGGGGTATTATTTCTTTCGTATTCATAAAAAGTGCTATTGTTATTTCATTCCTTATTATTCTGTTGGAATAACCTATCTATGCGAAGTACCGCATACATGGTGAAATTCTTCTGTTATTCCATTCTTTATTATTCTGTTGGAATATCCTGTCTGTGCGTATTACGCATGACCTGGTTCCATTATTTATTATTCTATTGGAATAACTTGTCTATGCGGTCTATCGCATGCTTGGTGAATTTTATTGTTATTCCATTCTTTATTATTCTGTTGGAATATCCTGTCTGTGTGGATTACGCATGACCTAGTTCCATTCTTTATTATTCTCATTGGAATATCCCGCATGCGGATTACGCATGACACAGTTCCATTCTTTATTATTCTATTGGGAGTAACACATCGTGTGGTCTATCGCATGCATGGTGAATCCTTACGTTATTCCATTCTTTATTATTCGTTGGAATAACTTATGTCATGTGAATTACTGCATGCATGGTGAATGATCCTTTGTATTCATATGAATAATATTTTCATTCAAAGGTGTTTTCGCGAAGGCGCTTCATAATTATTTTGACCCTAAAAAATTCTTGAAAAATTTGAAATGATAATTTGATGAGTTTTCTAGATTGTGTCTAAAAATGGCGATTTTTGGATGTATAGATTAAGTGTTATGGATTTTATGGGAAAAGATTTTTTGAAAAGTAAACCCTTATAACTCTTTGTGGTTAGCTCCAAAATTGGTGAAATTTTTATTGGGAGTACATGTATATAACAGGAGTATACCCTGTAAATTTTGGAATTTTTGGACAAAAGTACAATTTATGATAAATGTCTAAATATTCGGCAGTTTTGGCCATATGAAAAATAGTAAATGAATTTTAAAAATTTTGAGAGAAATATATGTTCAATATGAGACTATATCCTGCTAAATCCCAGAAAAGAAATATTTTTGGGTCTGATTTGTTATTTTTCATAAAAATGAACTAGTTATGAGTAAATGAATTAAATATGTTATGTGAAGTAACAAAATTGAAAAATATGATTTTATGGCTTGGGAATCCTATATAGGGTATATGCAGATTTTTGATGAGGGATTTGATCATTGGTGATGAAATCTTATGAGTATGACATTTTTGAATGATTAAATGCATTATTTAGTAAAGTGTAATAAATTGAAATAAATTGTTTATAAGTTTAAGAAGTGATTAAAATATTGTTATAATATTAATAATATTAGATTATGAGTTTATTAAGTGATTGATAATATTTGGATAAATTTAAAGTCTTTAATATTTATCCTTATTTTCGTTTGATTAATGCTTATATCATTGTCATCATCTTCATGTTTATATTGTGATGAAAGTCATCTTTGGCTTACGTGCATAGATGGACTTGGTTTGATTATGACCAGGGATTATTCGTTATAGTCATGACCATTTATGATTTAATGAATATCCTTGGCCCATAGTGCAGGGATGACTAGATGATGTGGTTTATTATTTATTGTCGAGTCTCAAATGATAAAAATTGATGAAAACATTTTAAATCATAGAAGATAGTAGATATCATGCTCTACTTGACTCTTCTAATGGATTACTTATTCCGCCGCAGTTAAACTTGATGTCTATTGTATTTTATCAGTTTAACATTGTTGAAGACTAATGATAATTTATTCTGCATTATCTTAGTCATAATATTTCTTACTGGGCTAGTTGAGCTCACCCTTTTGCTTTCATTGTTCTCTTCAGGAAATGAGAACGTAGCCGGGACTAGTCGGGGAACGGAGTGATGGTCCGAGATGGTGTATTAGTACTCCTCATTATTCTATAAAATAGTGTGACAATAAATGTAATGAGGACTCCATTGAGTGTGGATATTATCTAGATGACAATATTCTTATTAAAACTCTTAGATTATGTTTTGTCGTATTTTACACGACTGTTGTATAATTAAGTTGTATTTGAATTTTTTACCATGTATTTGGCGACTCAAGATGGGTGATGTATACCTGTTTTGGGGGCGTCACTGTTGGTATCAAAGCTTAGGAATATGATCCCTGGCTGAGATGTGAGACAAGAACTAGGAGGGGAGAGACGGGGAATTCCTTCGCTAGTATGACCTACCAAAGTTTATTTGGTATTTAATTGGTCAGTCAGAGTTTAAGGATAATATGTGATATGTTAATTAACCCTTGTTTTATGACAGTGTTTGAAAATGGCATCTGAAAATGTTGAGATTAGCAATGAAGCACATGAGACCGTTGAGTCACCAACGATCAATACCTAGGATAATATGCAACAGGAAGACAATAATCCTCAGGTAAATAACAACACCGATCAGATGATGAGTGATGGGATGTTCAGAGGCTTTATGCAATTCATGCAACATCAGGTAAGAGAGACTCCTGTTCAAAATATAGGTGGAAATAATGGCAACCCACGGTCGGTCACCGCTAAGAGGTTCAAGGAGCTGGGACCACCGGAGTTTTTGGGAAAGCCAGAACCACTTAAGGCGGAGACGTGGTTAAAGTAGATCACCAAGATATTTGATGTCTTAGGATGCTCCTAGGAGCAAAAGGTTCCCTTTGCCACCTTCATGTTGCGTGAAGAGGCAGATTACTGGTGGGAATCTGTAAAATGTACCCAGCCTGATGCACTCAAGATGTCTTGGGAGAAGTTCCAAGAACTGTTCAACGATAAGTACTTTCCCGAATGTATTCGTCACATGAAGGAGGTGGAGTTTATCAAGTTGGAGCAAAATAATATGACCGTGTCGTAATACGATGCTAAATTTGCAGAGTTATCCTGGTTTGCATCCCATTTGGTCGATAATGAGGAGCGAATGACGCGAATGTTTCTAAGAGGTTTGAAACCCGATATATGTCAATACCTCATTTCTCATAAACTTTGTTTATATTCAGATGTAGTGAATAGGGCTCAGTTATTGGAGCGCGATAATGAGCCAGCCCAACGAAAGGATAAGGAGCAACAACACGATAATAATCGTACCGGTGACAACGACCATCGGAACAATGATAACCATCGTGGGGAAATTATCATGCCAAGAATGGTAACCACTTCGGTGGTAATCATGGCCAAGATAATAGGAGTGGAAATTTCAAGAAGAGAAGGTTCAACAACGATGGGAAGACAGCAGCACCAACGCCCGTTTTCAAGGAAGGAAAACGACCACCAATTGTATACTTCAAATGCGGAGGGGAGGGATATATCTGTCCAAACTGCGTGATGCAGTTCAAAAGCATGTTACAATTGTGGAAAAGAAGGTCACCTAGCCCGATTTTGTCGTGCACCAAAGTCAAGTTCAGCTAGGACGGTGGCACCAAAGGCGGATACGGACAAAATAAAGTCGGTGGTTTCAGGAAGAGCATTTTTCGTGACTTCTCAAAAAGCGAGTAACCCGAATGAAGTTAGCACGGGTTAGTTAATTATAAATTCTTGCGAAGTTTATACCTTATTAGATACCGGTTCTACCCATTCTTTTATCTCCCTTGCTTGCATTCAACATTTAAATTTAACTCTGGAGAAATTAAATTTTGACTTATTGGTTGAAACTTTGTTAGTAGAAACCTTCGTTACGTCCACTGTTTATAAGTCTTGTTTGATTCAAATCGACACTTTTACGTTACCTGTCGATCTTATCTCTTTGAAAATACTCGTCTTTGATGTAATTTTAGAAATCAAATTGTTAACTACTCATCATGCTTTTCGTAAGGTTGTTAGCTTTCATATTCCTAACCAACCTGTTATGCGAACTAAAACAACCAAACCACTAAAGTCAATCATTGTCATATCAAGCCATAAGTAATGAGCTCCGAGCCTTTCGCTGGTGACTTCCAAGTCTTGGAATACACCGAAGCCAGAATATTCGTAGGGGACATCGTGAATAACGGTGACAAGTTGATAGGTTCCAATGTGACGTGCTATCCAAGTCTTGGATGAGAGTCACAATTTTTTTTTCTATCGTTAATAAATTTCCTAACGTATTCTTGAAGAACTTCCTAGCTTACCCCTAGAGCGTGAAATCTAATTTTGTATTGACCTCAGTACAAAACCCATTTCTAAAACACTTAAATATTTCTTCACCTAGAATAAACGTATTATGCGCCAAAGACGTTGGCTTGAGCTGTTGAAGACTACGACTATACCATTCAATATCATTGTGGAATAGCGAACGTGGTAGCTGACGCGTTGAGTAGAAGATCGTATGTGTTTACGAGTACGATGTTGTTAACACAAAAACCAATTTCGTATAACATACAAATGATGAAGATAGAGTTAAATGTTAGGTTTGTAATATTCATAACGCAATCAAATTGCAAAAATAATGCGGAAGCGTGGTAAAATCAGAGTTTAAAAATTTACAAACCATATACCCGGATCATCCTTTATGCATAATTATTAATTAAACGAAAAGATAAAGAATAAATCATACCCTTGAAGATCGAGCTTCCTCGTGTACAAGTTCACCTCCAAATCCTTTCGCTCAATCTTGAATCCTAGGGTTTGGTTCCTTCCTTTGATCAACGTTAGCCACCCAAATGTTTGGCCTCTAGAGGTGATCCACCAAGGAAGAATAAAATTCAAGAAGATGGGTTGGTTGGCTAAACCCTAGTTTTTCTATCTCTATAGAAAAGGTGTACTCCCAACAACTTGGAATTATTACGTATGTTGAAAAATCAACAACCCATACCACCCATAATAAGACTCCTCTTATTTATAGATGTGGGCAACCCACCTTAACAATTAAGGAATTGGGTTTTAATTAATTAATTCTTTTAATTAATTAAGCTCCCTAATCTTATTAGGGATAATTAATTAAACTCCTTTAATTAATTTTCCTTCCTAATCTAATTAGGAATAAATGAGAGTACTTATATTAAATTAATTCCTAAACTCTTTTAGAAATTAAAATAATAATAATTGTAATAATATTAATAAGACTCCTCTTATTAATTTATATTTAATATTTCTAAAATATTAAATAATAAATATTAAGCTATTTAATTTATTCTATCACCATAGATTAAATTAAATATACATAACATATTATTACGATTATGCCATTAACTTCTTAAATAATTATTCTTCCTTTTATGGTGTGACCCTTTAGGTTCTCCATATTAAACCTAGGTTGTGAATAAATCAATTAGAACAATTCTAATCTTATTTAAATAAATAAATTAAACAATTAATTTATTTAAATAATATTTATTCTACAATAGGATAAGCTCTCCTAGCGATCAACGACTTTCCGGATAATATAGATTTCAACATTAATCATTAAAGAACCTTTGAGTAAATAGTTACCGTACAATTCAATCCTTCCACCATACAATGTCCCAATTAAATATAAGACATGGAATTATTGTCAAGTCTTATTTTATTTAATTATATGTATTTCGACTCTTAAATGCACAACTCAAATAATGCAAATTAGAAACTCCTTTCTAATTTTATTCGCCTTGGCCAAGACTCTTTGGGTTGTCATTTATCGAATCACATAGGACATTTCTTCTTTTATTAGAAGTGGTAGATTCTTTATTGATCATACATTATCTCCATGTACAACTTATTATACCCAAGCATACCCTTTGATATACCCTAAGGGTCTTAAGGAATAAGTCAAAGTATAACTCATCATACACAAGATACTATGATGATCTCAAGTCCAAGGATTACTTGTACTACTATCACTACAGAATTCCTATTGACAGCAAATAAAACTCCATTAGGTATTCCTTAGCGAGCCATGTTCAAAGTGAACTTATTCTCTAATAAGCACCTACATACTTGCTTTAGTGTCTCCACACAAATGATTATGAGATCAATCATCCTCATCCAATGAAAGCAAGCAACGTATGTACCAATCTATCCGGATTCACTAATCCCCAATTTAGTAATCCATCGATTGGGAACTATTTTAGTTTTAAGCTTTCTAAGAATTTAGATCTCATTAGAATGATCATCATCATTATTCTAAAAGCATTGCTTAAAACTATGGGTTTATCACATATTATAAAAACAAAGATCATGTAGATAATTAAAAGCCTTTAATAAATTAATACTTTTTATTAATAAATGAATAAGATTGTTACAAAGTATATGCTTTATCATCAAACATGATTGGCTTGTGTGCATACTACTTTCAATCTCCCACTTGCACTAAAGCCAATCGTCATGGTATCTTATACTCTTCTTTTCTAAGTGGCGATTATCCCTTCGTTGGATAAGCTTTAGTTAATGGATATGTAATGTTGTTCTTGAGAGTTCACTATCTCTTTAGTGATTTCCCATCTTTCAATGATTCTAATAATCAAATGAAAGTGCCACAACACATGTTTAGATCCAAGATGAGACTTAGGAACTATTCCTAGTTACGTAATGAACTTTTAATCCAAACAATCAACTTGCGACTTCATTTATAGCTATATACTTTGTCTTTATCACTAAACCAAAGAACTCTTTGCTATTTGGAACCTTTCCAATTCATCGCACCCTTTATTCAAGATAACGTTTTACCTTTAAGTGGATTTTTCGTCATCTTGGTGCGTCTCGAAAAACTTGAGTCTGTTAAGCCCTCTAGTTTTAATTTAGACCCACCATGAATATGATCACATCCTTAGTGCTTAAGTTAAGCACTTTAAGATGTTTTTCAACGTCTTCGTTGATCTTCTCCGAAATATGACCGATCAACATCGGATCTCGTATATTTCATTGCATACATGATTGTCACTCATGCGATCTCTCTTCTTTGGAGTCTATGGGGACTATTAAAAGAGATACACTCCATGGCTCATCGACATGAGACATCTCTTGAGTTTGCCATGCTAAAGCGACTTTAGCATCAAATGAATATCGTTCCTTGGGTTAAGTCGAGCATCCTCTTAAATCTATCTATATAGATTTATATCCCCAATTAAGATACTCTTCCAAATCATTCATGGAGGAATGTTTAGACAACTTTATCTTTCTTGATTGTAGCATTGGTATGTCATTCCTTATCCGTAGTATATCAACATATAATACTAGGAATGTCACGACGCCCCAATCGACCCTTTTGTACACACTAGAAGTCTTACCTCATCGAATGTAATTGGATCATCATCTTCTATGATGCGTACCTCATCATCATCATCTATGATGAATCCATACCTTCTAGGTATCTTCTGTACTTATTCCAAATTTACGATTATCTTATTGTGGTACATAAGTTCTATCTACGAGTTCCTCTTATTTGACTTATAATGTTTTGTGGTTCTTGAACTTTTCAAGATCTATTATCCTCCCACTAGCCCCTTTAATGATAAACACATTTATCTTAGAAGGCGTGTGTTTCAGAACAAACACATTTTTGCTAAGTAGGATTATAGAACATATACCCTAAACTTACTTTAGGATGTCCCACAAATCAGACATGTCAAATTTTGTCCCAAGCTTATCCTTTGAAACTTTTTCACATAAGTTGGACAACCCTTATCTTAACATACTTAAGATTATGAATCCTCCTTGTCCATAACTTTTATGGAGTCTTCAAATGGATTTTGAGGTTACCTTTTCAGAGATATGCGTACCATTTCTAGGACATGATCCTGAAGGGATGGAATGTCGGTAAAATCATTATGGACCGTACCATGTCCAACAAGGTATGATTTTTCCTTTCGGATACATCAATCAATTATTCACGTATCTCGAGGCGTCCATTGTGAGAAACCATTTGAGATGATCTAAAACTTATCAGACAAATATTTATTCCTTGATCTAATCAATGAATCTTAATACTTTGCCAATTTGTTTTACTTCAATTCTTTGAACCTTTCAAATAATTCACACTTGTATTTCAAAGAAATACACACATTCAACTCTTTGAATGATCATCTCCTTTTCTTATACTAATTTGTTCAATATGCAAAATTATTTTCATGTAAGTCAAGTATACAAAATTTATTAAGTAATATTCCAGTTCTATACAAAACATTATTATTATAAATAGAACAACAATTGTTCTTAATTATAATACCAAAGATTTCATTGTCCAACAATAAAATGGAAATAATATTTCTTACAAGAACTGAAATACAATAACAACTTATTGACTTAATAGATTTTCCCATATGCATTGCTAAACTATAAGTTTCTATGGCTAATGCAGCAACCTTTGCTTCATTTTCCACACATAGGATTACTTATATTTGTTTAGCTTTCTACTTCTGTTTGGTCCCTTCATAAATCTATATTTATGATAACCAAAGTCGGTATCCAATACCCAAGTAGAACCTTGACTTAAAGAAAAATTTATTTCAATCATGAACAAAAGCGTATTAAATCAAAACTTCACTAAGCTTCTTTGGTTAACCTCTCGCAAGACGCTTCTCGCAGCTTTCTTTCCAAAGGTCCGGGCTTATTGCGGTGGAAGCAAACTCCTTTGCTATCCATATCGCTTTTGTTCTTGTTATCCTTTATTTTGCCTTTCTATTTACCTTCTTTGAATCTTTCTTCTTTTAGGAAGATCCTTTGGCCCCTACCAAGAAGACTTGGTCTTTCTTGGTTGAAAGTGACTCTCAACATTTTTCAACATGTTAAGCAAATCGGCGAGGGCGATATTTAGCTTGTTCATATGAAAAATTCACAACAATTGTGAAAGGAGTCCGGAGTGAGTGAAAGATCAAATCTTGGCTCAACTCTCCATCCATGACAAAACCAGTTGTCCTAATTGATCAATCAAATTGATTATGTTAAGAACTTTTTGTGCGTATTTATAGTGCCATTGGCCATTCTAGATCGGAAGAGCTCCTTAGATATCTCGATATCTATCGGCCTACATTTTCCTCACCATCAACTACTGATGTGCGGGAATATAGTAGGAGTATCCATAGTTTCATCTTGATTTCAAGCTCGTTACTCATGGATGCGAGCATGATGCATTGAGCCAATGTGCATCATCTTGCCACTTTCTAAAAGTAGCAATGTCTTCCTCAGAGGTATTGTCTGCAACCATTGCAGGGATAGGCGTATTAAGGACATAAGATAGCTTTTCAGCTATGAGAACTATTCTCAAATTCCTTAACCAATCCGTTTAATTGGCCCGTTAATTTAGCATCTAATATGCTTCGCAGTGATAGTAATTTTAGACATTGTAAAATTTTGTAAATGAATTTGTAATTAACAACATTTTAACATACATTCTTTTATTAATTACCAAAATAAATTAGGTCTTGTTTTAAATTGGTATCTCCCACTATTTTCTTCAAACTATATTACCCTCACTTATATAGTTCGGCAAAATCTAATTAAAGATTTGCTAGTGAGAATAAGGATCCCATTTCAAATGTATATAGCCTTGTGGTGACACAACAAACTATATATAAATAAATAGGTAGACAACTTTTGTCAATTACATCAACTATGCAACTCCTTGTATTTTGCCTCTTAGATTATTTTGATCAAGTGGTGGCACATCCAGAATCAAAATTATCCAAGTTAAGTCCGACCTAGCACTCCATATATTCAAAAAAGAAAAATATCATCCTTGTGGTGACACAACAAAACAATATTGTTCAATTTTCTTTATAAGCATCAAATGTGATAAATTAACATCTTAAATACTTAATACTTGCCTTGTGGTGACACAACAAACTCATATTAAATATTTAATACTCTATTAATTTTATCATGCTAGAAGGCGACGTTCGATATTCCAAATATCTTTGAACGCTTAGGACTTAATATAAAAATTGAGGGGTTTGTTATTAATTTGTCTCATCTTGTTTTAGCAGCATGCATATATATATATAAAATACGCGTCATATTAATAAACATGCGAAGCATGTTTGCATAATATATATATAATATATATATATATAGTATAAGCATGCACATATAGAATACTATATTCTACCCGGATTGATTATGGACTTTTATTCTAGTTTGGTTCACTAGAGCCACCAAGTGAACCAAAAGGTCAAACCCTAGGGGTGCAAGAAATAATATTTAAATATAACTATTACATTTAAACCCGGGCTCTATTACAAACGGGTCTTCAAGCGCTTCTTGTCCCTTGATCTCTAATTCTTCAAAATTAATTCTAAATATTCCTATTACAAAACTATTTTAAAATAAATAGAAACCTTGATCGTGATCGAGGGAAGTACATAGGAGGAGATAGAATTTACATTAAGAAAAATTAGAGAAGACGAGGTACGCAGACCCCATTTAATAAAACCCATACATTCATGCATCCAACTAAAATAAAATCCAATCGCATTGGTCAATAGTCCTTAATCAATCCCATTTATTATCATACACATCATCATATGCATCAATAAATAACATTCATCATATGAATAATAAACATTTAATATATATATTGATATCATTTAATGGGCAAATTTAGTTAGTATAAAATCTATTTTGAATCAAAATAAACTCCTTTATTTTAATCCAAATTTAAATCAAAATAAAACTATTTTATTTTAATTTATCCAATTTTGAATAAAATAAATTATTTTATTTTAATCAAAATTTTAATCAAAATAAACTCCTTTATTTTAATTAATTATGGAATCCAATTCCATGTAAAAAAAAATCTTTAATTAAAATAAACTCTTTTATTTTAATTAATTATGGAATCAATTCCATAAAAAAAAATCTTTATTAAAGGAAACACGGATTATTCTTTCCTATTCACAAATAAACTCTTTTATTTTGAATAATATGAAATCTATTTCATATCTAAATAAACTCCTTTATTTAAGGAAAGATGGATTTACTTCCTATTCACAAATAAACTCCTTTATTTTAGGAAAAATAAAATCCAATTTCAACTCCAATTAGTTATCATGGAATCCAATTCCAACTCTAATTAGTTAGCATGAAATTCTAATTAAAATAAATCTTTTAATTTAATATTAAAATAAACCTTTTATTTTAAGATTAAAATAAACCTTTATTTTAATTATAAAATTATTAAAATTAAAATAAAACTTTATATTTTAATATTAAAATAAACCTTTTATTTTAAAATTAAAATAAACTTTTATTTTAATTATATAATAATTAAGAATATATATATGTATATATATATTAAGTAATATATATATATATATATATAACCATTATATATATATATATACATATCCGTTCCTTTTAATTTTATAAAACCGTGCATGCTTGAAAAACCGTGCCTCGATTTTCGTGCCATGCAAACAAAAAAATTTCTTCTACGGCGGTTTTGTTTCCATGAATTAGTGAGTAATAATTAGCTAATCATTAACAATCATTGGCCATCATTACCTCGATTTCGTGTGGTGTAATAATTAGCTAATCATGCTAATCATTCACCTATCATGCTATCATAATTAGCCTTGATTCGTAATTTGGTGGTCTGCTTTGGACCTTGATTTCCGTGCATGCAAAAAAAAAAAAAGCAAATTTCTTTCTTTAAAAATTTTTCATTGTTATTCGCCTTTGTCACGTACATAGAATATATATATATAATAAACCGTTCCTTTCCTTAGCATAGACCGAACAGCAACTATGGGTTTACATGCACATGAATATTGAGCACATGAATTCAAAGTATATATATATAAAAAAAGCATTTTAGAAAAACAAAACAGCTTTTTTTTTTTTTTTTTTTTTTTTTTTATACAATAAAATTATGCCCAATTAAATTGTTCTAAACACATATCAATATACATATCAAATTAAAATAATTAATAATTAGCATAAAGGTTTGGGCTCGATGCCAATTGTTAGGTTTGTAATATTCATAACGCAATCAAATTGCAAAAATAATGCTAAGCGTGGTAAAATCGAGTTTAAAATTTACAAACCATATACCCGGATCATCCTTTATGCATAATTATTAATTAAACGAAAAAGATAAAGAATAAATTATACCCTTGAAGATCGAGCTTCCTCGTACAAGTTCACCTCCAAATCCTTTCGCGTTCAATCTTGAATCCACCGGGTTTGGTTCCTTCCTTTGATCAACGTTAGCCACCCAAATGTTTGGCCTCTAGAGGTGATCCACCAAGGAAGAATAAAATTCAAGAAGATGGGTTGGTTGGCTAAACCCTAGTTTTCTATCTCTATAGAAAAGGTGTACTCTCAACAACTTGGAATTATTACGTATGTTGAAAAATCAACAACCCATACCACCCATAATAAGACTCCTCTTATTTATAGATGTGGGCAACCCACCTTAACAATTAAGGAATTGGGTTTTAATTAATTAATTCTTTTAATTAATTAAGCTCCCTAATCTTATTAGGGATAATTAATTAAACTCCTTTAATTAATTTTCCTTCCTAATCCAATTAGGAATAAATGAGAGTACTTATATTAAATTAATTCCTAAACTCTTTTAGAAATTAAAATAATAATAATTGTAATAATATTAATAAGACTCCTCTTATTAATTTATATTTAATATTTCTAAAATATTAAATAATAATATTAAGCTATTTAATTTATTCTATCACCATAGATTAAATTAAATATACATAACATATTATTACGATTATGCCATTAACTTCTTAAATAATTATTCTTCCTTTTATGGTGTGACCCTTTAGGTTCTCCATATTAAACCTAGGTTGTGAATAAATCAATTAGAACAATTCTAATCTTATTTAAATAAATAAATTAAACAATTAATTTATTTAAATAATATTTATTCTCTGATAAGGATAAGCCTCCCTAGCGATCAACGACTTTCCGGATAATATAGATTTCAACATTAATCATTAAAGAACCTTTGAGTAAATAGTTACCAGACAATTCAATCCTTCCACCATACAATGTCCCAATTAAATATAAGACATGGAATTCCATCAAGTCTTATTTTATTTAATTATATGTATTTCGACTCTTAAATGCACAACTCAAATAATGCAAATTAGAAACTCCTTTCTAATTTTATTACGCCTTGGCCAAGGACTACTGGGTTGTCATTTATCGAATCACATAGGACATTTCTCTTCTTTTATTAGAAGTGGTAGATTCTTTATTGATCATACATTATCTCCATGTACAACTTATTATACCCAAGCATACCCTTTGATATACCCTAAGGGTCTTAAGGAATAAGTCAAAGTATAACTCATCAAAAACAAGATACTATGATGATCTCAAGTCCAAGGATTACTTGTACTACTATCACTACAGGAATTCCTATTGATAGGCAAATAAAACTCCATTAGGTATTCCTTAGCGAGCCATGTTCAGTGAACTTATTCTCTAATAAGCACCTACATACTTGCTTTAGTGTCTCCACACAAATGATTATGAGATCAATCATCCTCATCCAATGAGCAAGCAACGTATGTACCAATCTATCCGGATTCACTAATCCCCAATTTAGTAATCCATCGATTGGGAACTATTTTAGTTTTAAGCTTTCTAAGAATTTAGATCTCATTAGAATGATCATCATCATTATTCTAAAAGCATTGCTTAAAACTATGGGTTTATCACATATTATAAAACAGCATCATGTAGATAATTAAAAGCCTTTAATAAATTAATACTTTTTATTAATAAATGAATAAGATTGTTACAAAGTATATGCTTTATCATCAAACATGATTGGCTTGTGTGCATACTACTTTCATTAAAGACTCTAGAGACCCACGTGAAGATAACGAATATAAGAGTAGAATCGACTTTAATTGATAAAGATAAAGCCGCTCAAGCTTCAGACCCGGAGCTGATGAAAATGAAGAAGAAGGTTCAAGAAGGCGTTATCTCAACCCTCGATTTAATTGGCCCATTTGAAATCCTCGATCGAGTAGGACCAGGGATTATTCGGTATAATCATGACCGTAATGTGACGAATGATGTGGTGAAAGTCCTCAGTGGCCTGAAGTGCATTGATGGACAGTTTTTAGTATGATTATGACCAGGGATTATTCGGTATAGTCATGACCATTAATGATCGGGGCGGGCCTGTCGCGAAGAAAAAGGATTTTTCATAATTTGAGTTCGAGGATGTAAGACCCCGAATTATATGAAATGAAAGTATCCCATTTTCTTATAATTATTATTCTATTTAATTAATAGTTAAATTGATAAATGGTTAAAGTTAATGGTGATATTTGAAAATTTTGCAAAGTAAGCAAGTTTATATAAAATATTCGTTATCTCGGGGAATATTCGTTTGGTCGGGGAATATTCTTTTTGTTAAGGAATATTCGTACGATGACACCATCATTGGTGGAGCCCACAACGGAATAACTGTCGTAGTTAAAAAACGACAGAAATATCTTTTATAAAAATAATGGCGAAAGATTTACAGTTAACTGTTGAAATACCCGGTGGTAAAAATATAGTAATACGCATGGTTGCATAGTAACGCACGGTATTGGTGCTTACGTAAGAAGCCACTTAGTTTACTCAATTATTGCTATAGTAATTGCTGCATAGTATCTCACATTATTTGATTCAATTATTGTCACAGTAACATCTGCATAATATTTAATATTATCAAATTAATAATTGAGATGACAAAGTTATTCATATTATTATTTGCAATATTGACGATTTCTAGAAAATTCTGTCGAGGAAAGGGGTTTGGTTACCTAATTGCACGCCAATAGGGAGAAATCCTTATCGGAAAGCCCCCTCTTTCCTAGGAATGATCTGGTTGTTAAATATTGTGAGTTATAATATTAATGATGAATAATTGTTAATAGATTAAAAATATGTTTATTAAAGAGAAATGATTTGTGGTAAATATGTATTCAATTTTTGATATAAATATAAGGATTTGTTATAAGGCATTTGTTGTAAGTTTGACTTAGTATTCCATGGGAAGATTTACTAATTTTATGGTCCGTCAATGTTAGTTTTTATAGATAACCAATCTGGACCATTGATGGTGGTTTTAATAGTTAATCAATCTGGACCATTGATGGTGGTTGTAATAGTAAATTAATCTGGACCATTGATGGTGGTTTTAATAGTAAATCAATCTGGACCATCGGTGGTGGTTTTAAAATAAAATCAATTTGGGCCGTCGGTGGTGGTTTTAAAAGTAAATCAATCTGGACCGTCGGTGGTGATTTTAAAAGTAAATCAATCTAGACCGTCTATTGTGATTTTAATAGTAATCAATATGGACCGTCCATTCTAATAGTAAATCAATCTGGACCGTTCGTGAATCAGTTACTATTTAGTCCATTCTCCTATAAATAGAAGCTTAATTCTTCTTTCATTCTCACCAATTCACTGAGATTCACAGTAGACACTATAGAGAGAGAAACTATAGAGAGCAAGAAGAATAGTATTCTGCTACTTCACTATTGCAGTATCTAGTCTTCTACTAAGGTAAGTGATATTATTTGTTGTATTCGTAAGGGATGTTATTTTCGTATGGTAAGGGGTATTATTTCTTTCGTATTCAGATGGAATACTATTTTTCGTATTCATCCTTTAATATGTTGGAATAACACAATACATGCGGATTACGATCGCATGACGTAATGATGAAAATCCATTTGCAATTTCGTATATTATTTCGTTTCATATTCTTAAATCTAAACTTACTATGGTAAGTATTGCTTCTATAATCCCTGAAATTAGGTGAATATCCTTGAGTTTTGCGCTTCATCCAATATCGTTTCATTGGAATATTGATATGAACTTTCTAATTAAATATCAATATTTTTCCCGGGATACTATTCATGAGTTACTATTTACCCTGGTACTATTCACTTTAGTATTATTTACTCGGGGATTCAGGGTACTTTTTATGCCGGGATTACTATTCATGGATTACTATTCACCCAGATACTATTCACTCTAGTATTATTCACTCGGGGATTTAGGGTACTTTTCATGTTGGGGTACTATTCATGAAGTACTATTCACGGGGTACTATTCACCCGAAAAATTTATTTCTTTTCTGTCCAAATTATTTTTGATATATGAATATTATTCTTGAATTTTACTCCACAAAGAAGTATCTTGTTGACAATTTGGACATTATTGAATTCTAGATAAATTAAATTATAAATCTTTAAAATTTATCCTTTGCTTTCATTTAATTGAATTATTATATCATTGTCATCATCCTCATGCTTATATTGTGATGAAAGTCATCTTTAGCCCGTAGTGCATAGATGGACTATTGATTGGTATGATTATGACCAGTGATAATTCGGTATGATCATGACCATTGATGATTACACAAATATTCTTGGCCCGTAGTGCAGGAATAATTTGTGGACGTGATACTAATGAATATCCTTGGCCCGTAGTGCAGGGATGATTCAATGTTTTGATTTATTTATTAAGCTGAGTCCCAGTGATAAAATTGATGATAAAATGTTTAAATCATAGAAGATAGTAAATATCGTGTTCTACTTGACTCTTCTAATGGATTACTTATTTCGCTGCAGTTAAACTTGATGTCTATTGTGTTTTATCAGTTTAACAATGTTGAAGGCTAACGATAATTTATTCTGCATTATCTTAGTCATAATATTTCTTCCTGGCTAGTCGAGCTCACCCTTTTGCTTTCATTGTTCTCTTCAGGAAATGAGAACGTAGCCGTGACTAGTCGCGAAATGGAGTGATGGTCCGAGATGCTTGTTTTAGTAGTCCTCACTATTTAGTATGATAATAAATGTAATGAGAATTGAATTTGAGTTTGGATATTGTGTATGAGAAAATATTCGTGTAAAATCTCTCAGCTCATGTTGTATAATTAAGTTTATATTTGTATTAAGTACAATGTATTTGGCAACCCAAGATGGGTGATGTATACCTATTTTGGGGGCGTCACAGTTGGTATCAAAGCTTAGGGATATGATCCATGACTGAGATGTGAGACTAGAATTAGGAGGGGAGAGACGGGTAATTCCTTCGCTAGTATGACCTACCGAAGTTTATTTGGTATTTAATTTGTCGGTCAGAGTATAGGGATATTATGTGGTATGTCAATTAACCCTTTTTTGTGGCAGTATTTGAAAATGGCATCAGAAAATGTTGAGATCAGCAATGAATCACATGAGACCGTGGAGTGACCAACGATTAATACTCAGGATAATGTGCATCAGGAAGACAATAGTCCTCAGGTAAACAACAACACCGACCAAATGATGAACGATGAGATGTTCAGAGGCTTTATGGAATTCATTCAACATCAGGCGAGAGCGGCTTCTGTTTAGAATGCCAGTGGAAACACTGGCAACTCACGGTTGGTCACCGCTAAGCAATTCAAGGAGCTGAGACCACCGAAGTTTTGGGAAAAGCCAAAATCACTCAAGACAGAGATGTGGATAAAGCAGATCACCGAGATATTTGATGTCTTAGGATGCTCCGAGGAGCAAAAAGTTCCCTTTGCCACCTTCATGTTTAGAGGAGAGGCAGATTACTGGTGGGAATCAATAAAACGTACTCAACCTGCCGCACTCAAAATGACTTGGGAGAAGTTCCAAGAACTGTTCAACGATTAGTACTTTCCCGAAAGTATTCGTCACCTGGAGGAGGTGGAGTTCATCAAGCTAGAGCAAAATAACATGACCGTGTCATAGTACGAGGCTAAGTTTGCGGAGTTGTCCCGGTTTGCATCCCATTTGGTTGATAATGAAGAGAGAATGACGCAAATGTTTCTGCGAGATTTGAAACCCGAAATACGTTAATACCTCATTTCTCACAAACTGTGTTTGTATTCAGATGTTGTAAATAGGGCTTAATTATTGGAGTGCGTGTAACAATCCAAGATTTTATTTGTAATTTAAAATATTTATTAAATTAAATAAATATTTCTTGATGAAGTTGTTGTTTTGTAATTTAAAATATTTCTTAAATTAAATAAATATGTATTTGTTGTTAGTAAATATTTATGAATTAAATTTATTAGATAATATTCTAAATTAATTTAATTTATAGTTAGAGAGTTGTAAGATAACATGAGATGTTATATTGTTGTTTTGATTTAATAATTTAAGATGGTATGTTAAATTATTAAATAAAATTATAATAAAATCATAATTTTATGATATTTATTTAAGTGGAGAATTTATTTAAAATTTAGTATGTTGTAATTAGTTTATTTAATTAATGTTGGATATGGAGAATCCAAGGAAATAATATGGCATTGTAAATTATAGTATAAGTGATTTATTAAAATAAATTAAAGAAGTTTTAAATTTAGTTTTTGTCAAACAAGACTTACAATATTAAGTCTTTATTTTAAAGACTTTTTGCCAAACAAAGCCTTATGGCTTTTGGATTTTTAATATTTGAAATATAAATAAAATATATTTATAATTGGGATACGTTTATAATAGTATAACTGATATATTTAGTAGGCGTATTAAAGTCATATCGGTTACTTTATTTTACGTATACCTGTTATTAGTTTTGTTTTTGCTTAAGCCTAAGAGGAGAAAACTGAGAAGTTCAGAGCTAGAAGCTTGAGAGAGTTGAGAGAATTGAGAGAGAACCTAAGGATTTCAAAGCATTTTTAGTGTTTAACAAAGAGGATTGCAAGCTATGTGAAGGTAATTTTTACATAACCTTAGTATTATATATATATGTATGTATATACGTCTACGACAAAATTTTATACTCTGTGAATTTCATTTGTTTTTCAAATTGTTGTTATATAACCTGTTTATGGTGATTGCATATAATTATAATGTTAGAGTATGTAGTTACGCATGAATTGGTATGTT
The DNA here is from genome assembly GCA_020205615.1 of Panax quinquefolius. Classification (NCBI taxonomy): domain Eukaryota; kingdom Viridiplantae; phylum Streptophyta; class Magnoliopsida; order Apiales; family Araliaceae; genus Panax; species Panax quinquefolius. Next base: position 305,796 of record JAINUW010000329.1, read on the forward strand.
AATTTAGGTTAAAAGGAAGGAAAAGTAATTATAGTGAATATTTTGCATATGGCTTATGAAAGTACCAATTTTAGTATTCAATTTGTATGTGAAACTATAAATTGAGTCTTGTTTATGTTAGTTCATTAAAAAAATGAAGAGAACGTAGTTTGAGCGAAGTGTTTCGGTGTAGAATTGTAATCACAGTGATGATTTTTGTGAAGGATGTCAAAAATTGAGTTTAAGAAATTAAATTAGTTAAAATGGTTGTTAAATTATTCTATGTTGATGAATATGTGAGGAAACATGTTTGTAATAGTTCTATATCAATTGTTTGTGTTAAATTCACTGTTTAGTGGGTGAAATTCGTGTTAGTTGGGCTAAAGTCTGCCATCGTTCACAGACTTTACGGTTCTGTTCGTTTCTTTTGGCGCGCAATTGCACGCAGGTCTAAGGCTTGAAATGGTGGCATTCTGCCACGGTCTCAAGCTTATGTATGGCGCAATTACACGCATACACCCTAAAACCAAGACTTGACTTCTTTATTCTGCTTGCGATTACGGGATAACAACATACCTGGGTCTAATGACGTGTTAATGTAATAAACATGTAACAATAAGGTTAAAACAGAATCGTGTTATGTGGTTAGTAATTTCAAAGTTTCAAAAATGAATAGTAAGTTACGAACGCGATATGTAAGAACTTAGTGTCTGTAATGATTAGTAAACAAGTGTTATGAAGGTTAACACTTAAAATTCTGATATTTACCTATTAGCATAAGACTTGTACTAAATTAACAAGTTTAGCTAGAAATGGATGTTATTTTGGAAGTGGATGCTAACATGTCTAATAAATATTGTGATTGAACTAAAATGTGTAGGATATTGGAGTACGTGAGTTGTAATTGTATAGCTTATGCAAGAGGCAAGTTCCCTAACCTTTGCTACTTTATTATTCAGCAAGGTTACTTTTCACTGTCATGATATACTTTTGCAAGTTCTCTATTTCTAATCTCTTGTTGAGCTATTTATTGTTATGCAAGTTCTTTAACTCTCATTTACTATTGAGCAAGTTAATTAATCTTTATTTCTTTACTCCAAACGAGATTACTTTGGTTATTCAAAGTCTGTAATTTTGTTGAAAGAAATGTGTTTATTAAGCTATTAATAACTGTTGTTTGATCTTCGTCCTCTAATGTCATTTTAAATCTATACACCCATGGTATCTCGATTATAAAATTACATTAAATAGAGGGACTAGCAGATATAATTTCATAGATCCAAAATTCACAAAGATCCCATAACAGATGTCAATTCTTCAAGAGAACTTTTTACCGTGTTTCGATACCCTCACTTGGATATATGAATCAGATTCGTGGATTAGAGTCTATCTATCCAAATTCGAGTATCGCAATAACATGAATAAATCCATATTACTAATACCCTCACCCGGATGTATAGTCTAAGCCAAACGAATTTATACTATCGTATCGATAGTAACTATCTATCCGAAATCCCAGAGTATCAATAACAACATGAAAAAATCCATGCTATTAATAATACCTCACTCAAATAAATAGTTCCCAAGGATCTCAACTAGATTTGAAGAAGTCTAATTTTACATCTATATATGTAAGAAAAACACATTGCTATGGAAATAAAGATGTATATATATATATATATATCATAATATTAAGATTCGATTACATGATTCTCATAACGAAGTTCTTATTACAAGGTATTCAAACAAACAAGAATATAATCTAATCTATGTAGGACGCTTCCCTTTATCTACTCCGGAAGTTCCAGGATTACCATCTAAAATTGTAAAGGGAATAATTTGCAACGGTGAGCTGTGACATGCTCAGCAAGTTTTGTATTTATAACAATATAGGATTTGAAGAAATATAACAGTTCAAATTTCGAATCGATAGTTGTACTCATTTCTCGGATTTCTAATTTCAACCATTTCTCGATTTTCTTTTTTTCATCACCACACAGACTTAGAAATTTTGTTCAGATATATGAGATAGGGGATCAATTTATTCAACATCTTAGAGTATGCATATCATCCTACCAAAGTGCTCAAAATACACTAAAAAATGTCAATATATGAATCGACTAAATTTCAATCCCTTACGGATACCCAACTTCAAAGATAAGATGTCTTACCAAAACAATTTGGTTCGACTCAACAGTTTATGCTCAATAAACATTATCATATGAATAAACAATTCATTTCTTAGTTATCTTTGGAGCTATAGCAATAACTTTACAATAAGAAGGTAATTCAATCAGTAGGTGTAGTATATTATATCAACAACATATCAAGATAAAAAAAATCTTGTCCAATGAATAAATGTGGTTTAAGAAATTTGCTTTATAAGAGATTTAAGGATAGAGAACTTGCTCGAGCGTAGATCACCAAGTTATGCTATTCAATCGTTAATAAATACCTACGAAGTTCATATATATAAATCTAACACGTTAGTATTGATAATAATACTCAATTATAACATTTATATAATATCTAAGTTAGATTAATTGGGTTTGGTGTTTAATACCTTTTGATAAATGGACTAAATTTTATTTATAAAATTTAATTATCCTTTATAATACTTTTTTAGAAATTTTAAAATATTTAAAACATTTATTTTGAATTTTAAATCATTTATTTCTATTTATAAGTAATTAATATTTACTTAAAATTTTATAAAAACATTGATTATTATTTTTAAATAATTTATATTCATTTATTATAATTTTTATATCATTAATAATATTTTTCCATAATTATTTAGTATTTATAAATAATTATTCTAATTTCTTTATTAATAAGTTAATTATTAATAATATCAAAATAATATAAAATAATTATTAAATTTATGTAAAAATATCAAAATTTATTTATAATAATATAATATAATTTTTAAAACTATTTTTATATTTATTTATTAATTATTTCTAATTTTTATAATTTATTTTTAGAAAAATAATTTTTGTCTGTCGCTAAAGCCCTTCAAAGGAAAAAGGATGTAAAGTGTCATTGTAGGTGTTCTTGAGTTTTGGGCAGCGTTAGTTTAGTCATGGTCGAGTGACTATGGTTTGACCATTAATTATAAGGCTATCGTTAACGAAGTTTTTGGTTTGTTTAAGAGTTGATGTCAGTAGTACTCATACAAGAAGTATAACATGAAACAAATTTTAGGCTTTAACCTACATATAACAAGAAGTTATAGAGGCTCAAAGTCACCGTCAGAGTGTTTTTGAGTTTCGGGTAACCCGTAATGTAAGTCACGGCCAATCAACGGTTTTGTGGCTTTATATCTTCGATTCTATGTATTTGATGTGTGTAATGTTTGTTGAATACATGTAGTATATATGTCGTGGTAGTATATATATAACATTAACATGAACAAAGCATAAATCTAAGGTCTCTAATTATGTTGGTCAAAGTACGTACCAAACGTTGTTTTTCGTGTTCTTCGCTTTTTCGGAAACCCCAAAAACTTGGTCAAAGCTTGGCCAATGGATTTTGACCATTAATTTCAAAGAAACCTATACGTTGTTTGTTCCATTAAAGATCATAGATATGTAGTACATATAACAGAGTATTGATCTATAACAAAAACTTACAAAAATAACAAACAAAAGACGATTAAACAGATTGGTCAAAGTAGCTTGCTCAATCGTTTTTCGAGCTTTTCGGGTAACCTGTAAAATCGTAATCCGTGAACGGTCAACCCACTTCGATCGCTTATAACTTGAAATCTATGGTTCAAATGAACCTGCTTTTCTTTTCCAGATTAAAGACCTACTAATGTGCTACAAATACCAAACAATTAATGGACTCAAAACATAAACACATATGAATCTATAAGCTCGACATTCGAATCGTCGACTTAGTTTTCAAAATTTCCAGATTTCTTAAAACACTTAATTAAGGCATCTAGATGTTATGAAAACGTGTTCTACCAATCTAACATACTTTCTAACATACTAATACATAATTCTAAACATCTAAACAACAAATCTAACATAAGATCAAAGAGCTAATTATCAACTAGGGTTCAGACCTTTTCTTGAACAATTTTTGATTCTAACTTTCGATGTTGTTGTCGCTATCACCCAGCTTGATTTGGTAGGTTTATAAGTGTATCTAGCTTAGGAATTTTGTGAGTTTGCTTAGCCCTAAGGTTCCTATTTATGTAATTCTTCAACTTGGCTTTTTGGTCATTTTTGAGCAACTTGCCTCTACAAAGATCTCGATCTCGATGACTATGGTGATGCTTGGGAGTTACAAGCATGTCGTGTGCTACCTGAACTTGCAATGGTGACTCCTAACCTCCTTGTGAGCTAGTTAGGTTTGTTTAGTAGCTTAATTAGGCTTTAATCTTCACTAATCTTGATTAGGGTTTTGTTTCTAATGATTAGAATGTTAAGTAATGTTAATTAGTACCTAATTGAAGTTTACTAACCATGATTAGGTGTTAAGATAATCTAATTAGGGTTTAATTAGCTAATTAGGGTTTAATTTACAAATTAGGGTTGTGGTTTTGCTAATTAGGTTAGGGTTTGTTAATCTAGGTTGTTAATCTAAATTTCTCACTAATCCTAACAAGCAATACATAAAAAGCATTTTGTCAGTGTAAGTAACGATAAAGCAACTTGTCAAAATAATTTTACCGAAAAGTCCGAATATAAAAAAAAAAATTAAGCACGAGGTGTCAAGCATGATATAATTTTTTGGACAAAAATTTATTTGGTCAAATTTGTAAAACCAAGTATATATTAACACTTAACACATTCATAATGGAGAAATTTTATTTATATAATGGGATTTTATACATATTAGTCTTATTAGGGTTTTGGGTTTTTACATTCAATTTCACTAATAAGAATTTTCGGTCCTCAAATTACAAGACAAGTTAAGTAAATAATTGAGGATAATTTCTCAAGATTTTATCTTCAAGCTCCCATGTAGCTTCTTCAACATTTCGATTCCTCCAAATTACTTTTGACCGATGCTATCACTTTATTTCTCAAGACTTGCTTCTTTTACTACGACGATCTCGCATGTGTTCTTCTACATAAGAAAGATCTTCCTCTATTCGATTGGCTCATATTGTATAACGTGTTTATAATCGTGTTTATATGGTCGTAATATGGACACATGAAACACATTATGAATATGATTTAACTCAGAGAGGTAGTGCTATTTCATAAGCAACTTCACCAACCCTTCTCAAAATTTCAAAAGGTCCAATGAATCTCTGGACTTAATTTTCCTTTTTCGCAAAAACGATATCTTGCCTTTCCAAGGAGATACTTTCAAGAATACGTGACTTCCTACGTTAAAGTTTCGTTGTTGATTGATGTGGATCGGCGTATTTTCTTTGTCGATCTTGAGATGCTTGTAATCGCTGATTTAATAATTCGATAGTTTCAGTTGTTTGTTGAATTATCTCAGGTCCTAACATTTGTCTTTCCCCGACTTCATCCCAACATAAAGGTGTTCTACATTTATGCCCATATAAAGCTTCATAGTGTGGCATACCTATGCTAGCATGATAACTATTATTATAAGCAAATTCGACTAAGGGTAACTGATCTTCCCAACTTCCTTTGAAATCTATAATACAAGTTCTTAGCATATCTTCTAATGTTTGTATGGTTCTGTCACTCTGTCCATCAGTCTGAGGATGATAAGATGTACTTAATCTTAGTTGTGTTCCTAAGTGTTTCTGAAGGCTTTTCCAAAATTTAGAAGTGAATCTTGGATCTCGATCTGATACTATGACCACAGGTACTCCATGCCTAGAGATAATTTCATTGATGTAAAGTTTGGCAAGGTGATCTAGGTTATGAGTAATCTTAATAGGTAAAAAGTGAGCTGATTTTGTTAAACGGTCAACTATTACCCAAATGGCATTATGGCCTTTTTTGTGTAGTGGAAGACCAACAACAAAATCCATAGTTATATGTTCCCACTTCCACTAGGAATTGGTAAGGGTTGAAGTAAACCACTCTAGCTTTTTCATGCTCAAATTTTAACCCTTTGACACGTGAGACATTTACTTACCCATTCAGCTATTTCTCTTTTCATGTTCGACCACCAAAAGTGTCGACTTAAATCCTTATACATTTTTGTACTGCCAGGATGTATGGCAAATTTAGAATTATGAGCTTCATTTAAAATTTCATCTTTTAAAGCTTGGTCTAACGGAACCCAGATTCTATTTTCATATCTTATTATTCCATCCGTATTTATTCTAAATTTATTATACTTATCATGTGTTGAATTAGATTTGAACTTCTGACATTCTTCATCCTTCTCCGTATCTCTTTAACTTTATTAATTAGTAGATGAAACTCCTTCTAAAATATACAAATTTTTGGGTAGAGGTAGTTGGACATTCCACCTCAATTTCTAAATTTTCAAAGTCTTTTATTAACCTATCATTGGTGGTTAATACATTCAATTTTTTCCCGATTCTTTCTACTTAACGCATCATCTACCTACAACATCGGGCTTTTTACCGGATGATATAAGATTTCACAATCATAATCCTTTATCGCTTCTAACCATCGCTCTCTGTCTTAAATTTAATTCCTTTTGTGTAAAAATATATTTAGACTTTTTATGATCTCAGATATATCTCGCACTTCTCCCCTAACAAGTAATGTCTCCAAATTTTTAGAGCAAAAAACTATCATGGCTAACTCTAGGTCATGAGTAGGATACCTCTTCTCATAATCTTTGAGTTGTCGTGATGCATAAGCTATCACTTTCCCATGTTGCATCAACACACACCCTAAACCTCGTGTGATGCGTCACTATATACTACAAGGCCTCCTGTATCATCCGGTAAGGATAACATCGAGCCATGCTCACCGCTTCTTCAACTCTTGGAAGCTTTCCTCACATTTATCGTCCGCACGACGATTTCACCATCTTTCGAGTTAAATTAGTTAATGGGGTTGCTATTTTTGAAAAATCTTTTATAAACCGTCGATAATAACCCGCTAAACCGAGAAAACTTCAGATTTTCGTTGGAGTTGTTGGTTGTTCCCAATTCACAACCATTTCGATCTTAGCCGGATCTACAGATATTCCATTCTTATCAATTACGTGACCTAAAAATTGAACTCTCTTCAACCAGAATTCACACTTGGAAAACTTTGCATAAAGTTGTTCCTTTCATAATATCTCCAAAATGACTCTCAAGTGTTCAATATGCTCTTCTCGTGTTTTCGAGTATACCAGAATATCGTTGATAAACACTACAACAAATTTTTCCAACCATTGGTTTAAACACTCGATTCATTAAATCCATAAATGCTACCGTTGCATTTGTTAATCCAAAACACATTACAAGAAACTCATAATGTCCATAGCGTGTCCTAAACGCTATTTTCTGCACATCCTCCTTTCTTACCTTTAATTGATGATAACCTGTTCTAAGGTCAATTTTTGAAAAATGTTCAGCCCCTTTTAATTGGTCAAACAAATCATCAATCCTTGGTAAAGGATATTTATTTTTAATAGTTAACTTATTTAGCTCCCTATAGTCTATACATAGTCTCATAGTTCCATCCTTCTTCTTTACAAATGTAATCGGTGCTCCCTGTGGTGAAACACTAGGTTGTATGTATTTTTATCTAAGAGTTCTGTAATTGTATAAGTAACTTTTCATTTCTATAGGTGCCATTCTCATTGGTGCCTTAGAAACCCGTGTCGTTCTCGGTGCAAGATCAACGATTTAACTCAATTTCCCTATCTAGAGGCAAACCCCGTAAGTCATCCGAAATACATCAGGAAATTCCTTAACTATAGGTATTTGATCTAGTTTTACTCCTTCCTGTCGAGTATCAACTATATAGGCCAAATATCCTAAACAACCCTTTCTAAGTAATCTTTCTGCCTGAACTATAGTCAAACATCGAGATTGCTTAGGTGAACAACTACCGTTGAACACTACCTTTGACTTCGAAGCAGTCAAAAGGTTTATACGTTTTTGATGACAATCAATCATCGTTATGATTAACTAACCAATCCATTCCTAAAATTACATCAAATTCTCCCAACTGAATTGGTATCAAATCTACCTTAAAATTATGTCCTTTTATTACCACACTATAGTTTCTGAATATGGTCTTAACCAAAATTCTTTCATTATTAGCAATTTCCATGCAGAATGGTTTGTCTAGATTTTCACAAGGTGTATTCAAGTTTGTAGAGAAATTTCTAGACACAAAAGAACATGTAGCACCAGAATCGAATAACACATATGCATTTAAAGTGTTGATAGGGATGATACCTGTCACCACGTCCTGTGAAGCAACAACATCCCTCACCGACATATTAAATGTTCTCGCGGTAGGTCGACTCTGAACCCCAACTGCAGCTACTGTTGATTGATTATTCTCTGGTATTCTAACCCCTTTTCCTCCTTGATTCCTAGGTTTGGGACAGTTCCTTGAAAAATGGTCTAAGGAACCACAATTAAAACATTTATTTTTCCTTGGAAGAGGACACTGTGGATAATAATGTCCCGATCATCCACAATTAAAACATTTGTTATGAAGGCATTCTCTCTATGTTTCTTACCACAATTAGACAAGGTTTAATATTATTATTACTAAAGTTATTGTTAGTATTTCCTATCTTTTTTCCCGGGTTGTTAGAAAAGAATTATCCCATTTACGTTTGTTATTAAACCCACCGAACGGGTTCTCATTCCTAATTTTTCCTTTTTCATTCTCGACTTCTCTTGTTCCGATGAAATTTAGTAAGACTGCTATTCTCACTTTGCTATATAGTGGCCTTTCTAGTATTTCGTAGAAAGTTTTTATTTGAAGTAATCGACAATCTACTCTCGAATTTGAGGTTTTAAACCCTCCCGAAACCTCATTTAGTCTTTCTAAGTTTAGTGGTTACTTGATGAGGAGCAAACCCGATAGTTCATTAAACTTAGTCAGATATCGGGTTACAAAGAAGATCTCCTTGTTTCAAGTCCAGAAATTTTATTTCCATTCGGTCTTTCAGGGATTGGGAAAAATAGTTTTCAAAGAACAACTCTTTGAATCTATCCCAAGGAACAATTTTAGTTTCTACCCGACCTTTGGTTGATTCCCACCAATAATTAGCCTCACCCTTCAAGAAAAAGGTTGCAAAAGTTGTCTTTTGGTTATTATTAACATTGGTTACTAGGAAAAATTTCTCTATCTCAGAAATCCAAATTTGTGCATCTACAGGTTCTGATGTACCTTTAAACTCAGGTGGTCCAACTAATTTAAAGTCTTTAAAAGTTGTGTTTTGGTTCACAGGTCTATTTACAACTCCTAGCATAAGGTCTACTAACTGCTGGGTAGAATTATCATCATTCATTTCTCTTTGGGGTCTTCTTCGTTGGTGGTATGATTCTATATAAACCAATAAAATTCACATAAGAATTTGAGTAACACAACATATTGTTTATTTCATATATATCACAATAGTATTACACAACAACTTCATAATTAAACATACTACTATTTTACAAAGTAATCGATTATATTACAAACTTTGAATGCTTCTTTATTATACTAATATAAAGCATTCAACCACCTATGCTACTCTCTAGAATTCATTGATATCATCAAAGGAATCTCGGATCATGTGACAAACCACGATCGATCGATGAGATAAGTCGCCTTCTTCTCCTCTACCGGATATCGAACTACACGCGCGCTACAAATCATTAAAAGTATCTCAACACCCAGAGATGTTTTAAGAAGCCTCGATCGAATTTCCTTTTCGCCCTCTCATGCATGGTGCAATTGTACTTTTAGTCGTTGACTATGTCCCTCTCATGTGTAGAGCATTCCTCGCCTATATCATTCTAAACCTCATCTTATTACCTCTCATGTTTGTTGTTTTCAACAAAGTGATGCCATTGCTTCATCATGCTCATCAATTCTCATTAATCTGTCCCGCCATCGGATCCTCTTCTTCCTCAAAGATCTAACAGCTTGTCGATCATGAAGTAAATTCCTCATCTTCGCATCACACAAGCTATGTATGACTCTATTTGTGGTGGATTATTGGCTATTACCATTTCCTCAAAGATTGAGTTGGCCATCTATAAAAGAAAACTCCTTTAATATCAGATGTAAAATTACACAACATAATAATTTTAATGTTATATTTTATGTGTACTTTTAAAATTTTTACTTGACTCAAGACTATATACTAAGATTTTCTTCCTTATATCTATAGCCTTAAAGCTTTGATACCAAAAATGTAACGCGCCTCCCCATATCTATACTCCCACCAGATTCGATATGGTGTTTACGTAAAATCAACATAATGCTTTTAAATCTATACACCCATGGTATCTCGATTATAAAATTACATTAAATAGAGGGACTAGCAGATATAATTCTCATAGATCCAAAATTCACAAAGATCCCATAACAGTATGTCAATTCTCAAGAGAACTTTTTATCGTGTTTCGATACCCTCACTGGATATATGAATCAGATTCATGACTAGAGTCTATCTATCCAAATTCAGAGTATCAATAATAATATGAATAAAATCCATATTACTAATACCCTCACCCTGATGTATAGTCTAAGCCAAACGAATTTATACTATATCAGATCGATAGTAACTATCTATCCAAATCCAGAGTATCAATAACAACATGACAAATCCATGCTATTAATACCCTCACTCAGATAAATAGTTCCCAAGGATCTCAACTAGATTTGAAGAAGTCTAATTTTACATCTATGTATGTAAAAAAAACACATATGAAATAAAATAAAATGAAATATATATATATATATATATATATCATAATATTAAGATTCGATTACATGATTCTCATAACGAAGTTCTTATTACAAGGTATTCAAACAAACAAGAATATAATCTAATCTATGTAGGACGCTTCCCTTTATCTACTCCGTAAGTTCCAGATTACCATCTAAAACCGCAAAGGAATAATTTGCAAGGGTGAGCTGCTTACATGCTCAACAAGTTTTGTATTTATAACAATATAGGATTTCAAGAAATATAATATTCAAATTTCAATCGATAGTTGTATCATTTTTCGATTTCTAATTTCAACCATTTTTCGAATTTTTTTTTTTTTTGTCAACACATGCAGACTTAGAAATTTTGTTCAGATATGAGATAGGGGATCAACTTATTCAACATCTTAGAGTATGCATATCATCCTACCAAAGGCTCAAAATACACTAAATGTCAATATATGAATCGACTAAATTTTCAATCCCTTACGGATACCCAACTTCAAGATAAGATGTCTTACCAAAACAATTTGGTTCGACTCAACAGTTTATGCTCAATAAACATTATCATATGAATAAACAATTCATTTCTTAGTTATGCCGGAGCTATAGCAATAACTTTACAATAAGAAGGTAATTCAATAGTAGGTGTAGTATATTATATCAACAACATATCAAGATAAAAATCTTGTCCAATGAATAAACAGGTTTAAGAAATTTGCTTTATAAGAGATTTAGGATAGAGAACTCATTCTGAAAGCGTAGATCACCAAGTTATGCTATTCAATCGTTAATAAATACCTACGAAGTTCATATATATAAATCTAACACGTTAGTATTGATAATAATACTCAATTATAACATTTATATAATATCTCAAGTTAGATTAATTGGGTTTAGTGTTTAATACCTTTGATAAATGGACTAAAATTTATTTATAAAATTTAATTATCCTTTATAATACTTTTTTTAGAAATTTTAAAGTATTTAAAACATTTATTTTGATTTTAAATCATTTATTTCTATTTATAAGTAATTAATATTTACTTAAAATTTTATAAAAAACATTGATTATTATTTTTAAATAATTTATATTCATTTATTATAATTTTTATATCATTAATAATATTTTTCCATAATTATTTAGTATTTATAAATAATTATTCTAATTTCTTTATTAATAAGTTAATTATTAATAATATCAAAATAATATAAAATAATTATTAAATTTATGTAAAAATATCAGAATTTATTTATAATAATTTAATATAATTTTTAAAACTGTTTTTATATTTTTTATATTTATTTATTAATTATTTCTAATTTTTATAATTTATTTTTAGAAAAATAATTTCTGTCTGTCGCTAAAGCCCTTCAGTGACAGAAAGTGTCGTTGTAGGTGTTCTTGAGTTTCTGGGCAGCAGTTTGGTCATGGCCGAGTGACTGGTTTGACCATTAATTATAAGGCTACTGCTAATGATTTTTGGTTTGTTCAAGAGTTGATGTTGTAGTACTCATACAATAGTATAACATGAAACAAATTTTAGGCTTTAACCTACATATAACAAGAAGTTATAGAGGTTCAAAGTCACCGCTCAGAGTATTTTTGAGTTTCGGGTAACCTGTAATGTAAGTCATCACATCAATCAACGGTTTTCAGGGCTTAAATATCTTTGATTTTGTGTATTTGATGTGTGTAATGTTTGTTGTAACATGTAGTATATATGTCAGGGTACATATATATAACATTAACATAAACAAATTATAAATCTAGGGTCTCTAATTATGCTGGTCAAAGTACAGCCAAACGATGTTCTTCGTGTTCTTCAGTTTTCTAGAAAACCCATAAAACTTTGGTCACGTTTTGGCCAATGGATTTTGACCATTAATTCCAAAGAAACCTATACATTGTTTGTTCCATTAAAGATCATAGATATGTAGTACATATAATGTAGTATTGATCTATAACAAAAACTACAAAAAAATAACAAATGTAAGACGATTAAACAGATTGGTCAAAGTAGCTTGCTCAATCGTTTCGAGCTTTTCAGGTAACCTAGAAAAATCGCAATCCGTGAACTAACAACCCACTTTGATCGCTTATAACTTGAAATCTATGGTTCAAATGAACTCGCTTTTCTTTTCCAGATTAAAGACCTACTAATAAAGCTACAAATACCAAACAATTAACTGACCAAAACATAAACACATATGAATCTATAGCTCTCGACATTCAATCGCCGACTTAGTTTTCAAAATTTCCGCATTTCTTAAAACACTTAATTAAGGCATCTAGATGTTATGAAAACGTGTTCTACCAATCTAACATACTTTCTAACATACTAATACATAATTCTAAACATCTAAACAACAAATCTAACATAGAAGATCAAAGAGCTAATTATGAACTAGGTTTGTACCTTTTCTTGAACAATTTTTGATTCTAGCTTCGATGTTGTCATTGCTATCACCCTGTGCTTGATTTGGTAGGTTTATAAGTGTATCTAGGCTTAGGAATTGTGAGTTTGCTTAGCCCTAAGGTTCCTATTTATAGAATTCTTCAACTTGGCTTTTGGTCATTTTTGAGCAACTTGCCTCTACAAAGATCTCGATCCGATGACTATGGTGATGCTTGGGAGTTACAAGCATGTCACGTGCTACTGAACTTGCAATGGTGACTCCTAACCTCCTTGTGAGCTAGTTAGGTTTGTTTAGTAGCTTAATTAGGCTTTAATCTTCACTAATCTTGATTGTGGTTTTGTTTCTAATGATTAGGAATGTTAAGTAATGTTAATTAGTACCTAATTGAAGTTTACTAACCATGATTAGGTGTTAAGATAATCTAATTAGGTTTAATTAGCTAATTAGGGTTTAATTTACAAATTTTTAGGTTGTGGTTTTCACTAATAATTAGGGTTTGGTTTGTTAATCTAGGTTTTTAACCTAAATTTCACTAATCCTAATAAGCACGACAAAGCTGATTTTGTCAAATTTAAAAACAAAGATATATATTAAAAATAAACTTGTCAAAATAATTTTACCTAAAAGTCCTAATATAAAAAAAAAATTAAGCACGAGGTGTCAAGCACGACTTTTAGAATTTTAAAGGTTGACAAAAATTTATTTGGTCAAATTTGTAAAACCAAGTATATATTAACACATAACACATTCGTCCTTTGAGAAATTTTATTTATATAATGGGATTTTATATATACGTTAAGTCTTATTAGGGTTTTGGGTTTTTAATCATGGCCAAGACAATAGAAGTGGAAATTTCAAGAAGAGGAGGTTTAATAATGATGGAAAGACGTTAGCACCATTAACTATTGTTAAAGAAGGAGATCGACCACCGATCATATGTTACAAATACGGAGGGGAGGGACACATCAGTCCAAACTGTACACATCAGTCCAAAGCGTGTTACAATTGTGGAAGAGAAGGTCACCTAGCCCGATTTTGTCGTGCATCGAAGTCAAGTCCAGCTGGGTTGGAGGCACCAAAGGCCGTCCCAGATAAGATAAAATCGGTAGTTCAAGGGAGAGCGTTTGTCGTGACCTCCCAAAAAGCGAGGAACCAGAACAAAGTCATCACGGGTAAGCTAATCATAAACTCTAACGAAATCTATACCTTATTTGATACCGGTTCTACCCATTCTTTTATTTCTCCTACTTGCGCTCAATGTTTAAATTTGACTCCGGAGAAATTAGACTTTGACTTATCTGTTGAAACTTCGTTGGGGAAACTTTTATTACATCCACTGTTTATAAGTCTTGTTTGATTTAAATCAGCAACCATACGTTACCTGTCAATCTTATCTCTTTGAAAATACTTGCATTCGATGTGATTTTAGGAATTGATTGGTTAACTACTCATCATGAAAAAATTTATTATTTTCGTAAGGTTGTTAGCTTTCATATTCCTAACCAACCTATTATGCGAATTCAAGCAACCAAACCATTAAAGTCAATCACTGTCATCTCAAGCCATAAAGCTATTCGTTTATTGAAAAATGGATGTCAAGCTTTTTTAGCTTATGTCAAGTATTTAAACAAAAATACGTCAGTCTTGAATGATATTTCTATTGTTAATAAATTTCCTGACGTATTCCTTGAAGAACTTCCTGGTTTACCCCCAGAGCGTGAAATTGAATTTTGTATCGACCTTGAACCCGGTACAAAACCCATTTCCAAAGCCCCATATCGAATGGCTCTTATTGAACTTCAGGAGTTAAAGACCCAACTGCAGGAATTGTTAGACATCACTTTCATTCATCCTAGTACATCTCCTTAGGGTGCTTTTGTTCTCTTCGTAAAGAAGAAAGATTGAAGTATGCGACTTTGTATTGATTATCGGGAGTGGAATCATGTCACCATAAAAAATAGGTACCCGTTGCCACACATTGATGACCTATTTGACTAGTTGCAAAGTGCCACATTCTTTTCATTATGAATATCATCAGTTAAAGATTAAAATTGATGACATCCCAAAGACTGCTTTCAAAACTCGGTACGGGCATTACAAATTCCTAGTCATGTCTTTTGGATTGACTAATGCTCCTACTGCCTTCATGGATATGATGAACTAAATATTCAAGGAATATTTGGATCACTTTGTGGTCGTCTTTATTGATGACATCCTTATTTACTCCAAAAGTCGTGAAGATCATGAGCAACACTTGAGGTTGATACTCCAAAAGCTTCGTGAGAGCAAGTTATATGCCAAGTTGAAGAAATGCGAGTTCTGGCTTGAGGAAGTAGCATTCCTTGGGCACGTAATATCAAATCATTGAATATCTATTGACCCGACAAAGATTGAAGCAATTCAAAGTTGGGAGAAGCCTAAGTCAGTGACCGAAGTACGTAGCTTTTTGGGGTTAACTGGTTATTATCGGATATTCGTGGAAGGATTTTCTCGAATCGCTACACTATTAACTCAGCTGACTCGAAAAGATACAAAATTCGGTTGGAGCGAGGACTGTGAGAAGAGTTTTCAAGAACTCAAGAGGATACTCATTTCAGCACCTATTCTGACAATACCATCTAGTTCGGAGGGATTTGTCATCTACAACGATGCTTCAAGCAGAGGGTTAGGATGTTTTCCCATGTAACATGGGAAAGTTATAGCCTATGCCTCATGACAACTCAAAGAATATAAGAGGAATTATCCTACTCATGATCTAGAGTTGGCAGCTGTTGTTTTCGCGCTTAAAATCTGGACGCATTACCTGTATGGGGAGAAAGTAGAGATCTATACGGATCATAAGAGCCTCAAATATTTCTTCACCCAAAAGGAACTCAACATGCGGCAACGACGTTGGCTCGAGCTGTTAAAAGATTACGATCATACCATTCAATACCATCCAGGAAAAGCGAACGTGGAAGCTGACACGTTGAGTAGAAGATCATATTATCAACGCAAAGGCCCATTTTGCTTGACTTACAAAGGATGGAGATAGAGTTTAAGACTCTAGGGACCTACATGATGCTGTCAAATATACGAGTAGAACCAACTTTAATCGATAAAGTTAAAGTTGATCAACTTACAGACTTGGAGCTAATGCGTATGAAGAAGAAAGTGCAAGAAGGTGCTATTTTGGAAGCAAGAATCGATGAATAAGTGATACTTCGAGTCAACTCAAGACTTTATGTTCCTAACGACCTTGATTTGAAGTATAAAATCATGATGGAGGAACACAACACACCATTTGAAATCCATCCCGGGAATACTAAAATGTATCATGATCTTTGACATACATTTTGGTGGAGAAATATGAAGAGAGAGGTATCAGAGTTTATCTCAAGGTGTCTAACTTGTCAACGAGTCAAGGTGGAGCATCAAGTGCCAAAAGGTCCATTGCAACCACTTGAAATTCCAGAATGGAAGTGGGAGCACATTACCATAGATTTCGTTATTGGTCTTCCTAATGTTTCTCAAGGCATAGATGCGATTTGTGTCATTTTTGATAGATTGACCAAGTCTGCTCATTTCTTACCTATATGAGAAACTTATTCACTTGAACGTCTTGCTCGTATGTACATATATGAGATTGTAAGACTGCATGGCATGCCAGTATCCATAGTTTTTGATCGAGACCCAAGATTCACTTTACGATTTTGGGTTAGTTTACAAAAAGCTATGGGCACATATTTACGATTTAGTTCAGCATATCATCCTTAAACGGACGGGCAGTCGGAGAGGACTATTCAAACTCTTGAAGATCTATTAAGACTCTGTGTCCTTGACTTCAAGGGATGTTGGGACAAGTTCTTGCTATTAGTGGAATTTTGCAACAACAACAGTTATCAATCAAGTATTGGCATGGCTCCATTTGAGGCGTTGTATGGACGCAAGTGTCGTTCTCCAGTATGCTGGGACGAGGTGGGTGAAGCAACATTTTTGGGACTGGAGTTGGTACGTATAACTATGAAAAAGATTCAAATGATCCGATAATGTATAAAAACCTCACAAGATCGACAAAAGAGTTATGTTGATATTCATTGAAAGGACGTGGAGTTCAATGTTGGAGATCATGTGTTGTTACGTGTTGCTCCATGGAAAGGAGTTACAACATTTGGAAAGAGAGGAAAGCTCAATCCTCGATTCATTGGGCCATTCGAAATCCTCGATCAAGTAGGAACTGTGGCCTATAGACTCGTCTTACTGCCAAGTATGTCTCGTGTTCATAACATTTTTCACATATCTATGTTACATAAGTATGTGGAAGGCCCGAACCACATTATTGAATTAGAACCAGACGAGATAGCAGAAGATATAATACATGAAGAGGTACCTGTTAAAATCTTGGATAAGAAGAAACATATTCTACGCTCCAAGATTATACCTCAAGTTAAAGTTTTGTGGAGAAATCACGATGTTGACGAAATGACCTGGGAGTTAGAATCCGAAATGAAATCAAGATATCCTTACCTCTTCTTCATATCAGGTATGTACACTAATTTTGAGGACGAAATTTCATAAGGAGGGGAGGTTGTAAGACCCCAAATTATATGAAATGAAAGTATCCAATTTTCTTATAATTATTATTCTATTTAATAAATGGTTAAATTGATAAAAGGTTAAAGTTAGGGGTGATATTTGAAAATTTTGCAAAGTAAACAAGTTGATATAAAATATTCGTTGTGTCGGGGAATATTCTTTTTGTCAGGGAATATCCGTACGACGACACCATCATTGGTGGACCCCACAATGGAATAACTTTTGGAGTTAGAAAATGATAGAAATATCTTTTATAAAAATAACGGCAAAAGTTTTACTGTTAACTGTTGAAATACCCGGTGGTAAAAATATAGTAATACGCGAGGTTGCATAGTAGCACACGGTATTGATGCTTACGTAAGAAGCCACTCGGTT